>OZ030016.1:2327500-2522500 GCA_964023405.1 Apodemus agrarius | reverse complement strand
GTTTTAAAAACTAACTTTAAATACTGTTGTAGTTTACTGGTACCTTTAATTGTCACAGGGGCAGGGGAAAGAGGGAATTTATACCAGAGTTTAAAATAAAAGTTCATTTCACTTTAGCTCTCACCAGAATTATTTTCCTTTCCAAAGAGCTATTTCTTTAGCTTTTTTATTTTTCTAAATGAATGTCTTTCCAGCACACCATACTGCCAGCTATCTCTGAAGGGATACTTAAAAAAAAAAAAAAGTAACTATACACAGATTATAGCCACTAAATCACACTGGAAATTAACACGATTACGCTATATGTTTTCAAATACCTGAGTGAGAAATTAGGTTAAATATTTTCTTCTAAAGTGAAAGGGGGCTGTGGATACTTTGGTTTATCTATGAGGGAGGACATTTTCAATGAGACAGACACGGACCGGCTGAGGTTCCAGGCAAGGAGGCTGAGGGCAGACATAACAACGATGGTGTAATTTTCACGCTGAACATGACAGGCATGGCTTTAGAATTTTCAGCTCTTGTCCTAGAGTTTCTAAGACTTGCATCTCTGTATGTGGACCAGGTCTGTAGTGACCTAGCAAAAGAAATTATTGCAAACGGCTTTAGTCTGGGTGCTGGAAGGGGGGCCGTAGCCCGAATCCTTTCTTCCATGGCTACAGCTCAAGGCTTCTCGGCCCCAGCTAAGCGGAGCCTCGAAGCTAAGCGGAGCCTCGAAGAGAAGCCGTGCGGCAGCGTTTACTCTGTGCAGGCATCCGCGTTCCAGCCAAGGCTTCTGCGTCAGAGACTGCACAAAGGTGTGAAGTGGCCCCAGCTGAAAACAGCACCCTCATCTTCCTAGGCAAGGAAAGGAACAGATGGCAAAATTTACCTTTCACAAAAATCGCTTATATTTTTACTGCCTTTTGCCTTTTGCAAATAAGTAACAGAAATTTAATTTTTAAAACTGGGTAGCAAACAAATACAAAGAAATTGGGAAATTTAGTTTCTTCCAGGAATGCATGTTATATTTCACATATGGTGCATGGCATAATGTTCTGTTATAAGAAATGTTGTGGAAATCTGGCGCGTACAGCAAGGCCATGCGGCAGCAGGTGTGGCTGCCTTTTCTCCAGGTTTTAAGTGTGGTTCTAGGATAAACTTGGCCCAGTCAGGCAAATTACAAATTATTTGTTAATCTGAACTTCTAAATCTATGTCTGATTATATATAATCCAGCCTAAAATCAGGAGAACTTCTAAGAGGGGACCTTGGTAAAGTGACTTACTCCGCCGTCCTTGCGACAGCCTGGGACATGCTGCTTTTCTACCTCTTGTGGCTGCTCCTAAGCTTTACTGGAGTCTGATGGGAAGACATTAGGTCTAACACGCTAGTGGGGACTTTCCACCTGCGCCCTTCCCACAGACTACACTCACAGTCCTGTTCCCTCCCCTACTGCAATAGAAGCAAAGAATTTTGTGCAATGGAGGGCACAGACAGAAAGAGAAGATAAGTAACAGTCAGTTTTAAAAACTGGGGATCAAACAAATACAAAGAAATTGGGAAATTCTTTGCTCCTCCATCCCAACCTAAAACCAGCCTGTAAGAATCCATCCCAAGAAAGGACACACAAGCAGAAGCCACTAGCTGGGTCTGAGCGCCTAGAGACCGGCACCCTTAGTTCTCATGGAGACCGGCACCCTTAGTTCTCATGGAGACCGGCACCCTTAGTTCTCATGGAGACCGGCACCCTTAGTTCTCATGGAGAAGGGCACCCTTAGTTCTCATGGAGACCGGCACCCTTAGTTCTCATGGAGACTGGCACCCTTAGTTCTCATGGAGACTGGCACCCTTAGTTCTCATGGAGACCGGCACCCTTGGTTCTCATGGAGAAGGGCACCCTTGGTTCTCATGGAGACCGGCACCCTTGGTTCTCATGGAGAAGGGCACCCTTGGTTCTCATGGAGACCGGCACCCTTAGTTCTCATGGAGACCGGCACCCTTAGTTCTCATGGAGACCGGCACCCTTAGTTCTCATGGAGACCGGCACCCTTAGTTCTCATGGAGACCGGCACCCTTAGTTCTCATGGAGACCGGCACCCTTGGCTCAACTCTTACTGTAGGAAAACAGCTCGTGCCTGTTTCTGAAGAGCACGAGGCTTAGGGTATTGTTGAAATCCTATTGCCCTATAACTAAAAATTCTCTCCTGGCTCTTGAGACAAGTGGAACTGGAGACTTCTGGCAGGACGTCACTAGGGAAAAGGTCCCAGATTTGGCCAAAGTGGCTCCCCAAAGCTGAAAAGGGGTCACATCAGGAAGGGAGCCCTGGCCCTGAGCTGCAAAGTCAGTGCTCAGGAGTGAGGAAGGAAATGTGGTCAGCTCTGCCAGGCATCAGTAGACTGTGACCTGCACAGGCAGGATGGATTTCTAAGAGCTTTGTGTTCCTGGGAGGTCTCCTCAGGGTCCCCAAGCCTTTATGGTCTCCCTCTTCTGTGGGAGAAGAGAAAGTTCCTTTGTGGGAATCTGGGTTTATTTTAAAGTGCTCTGATAACCTCTACTCTCTAAGACCTGAAGAGAAAAACAGGAGGGTAGCATCCTCCCGGGCTTTAACATCACCCACTAACTTACCCGGGATGCTGGGCTGGGAGGCTGGGGGGGTGGGGGGAAGGTGGGGGGGGAGAAAGGGGAGGGGGAGAAATAGACCCTTGCAAGTGAGAGAGAACAAACAGCTACTACTGCAGCTCTCCCTCCCTCCCTCCCTGCTTCTCTCCCTCCCCTGGCTCCACAGCAAACCACCAGAGCCCCCTAGAAGCGCCCGCATTTCTGCCCTTAAACGGCTCCTTTCCAAGAAGGACCGGGGTCTGTTTCCCCCGATGTGGGGCTCAGATGCTGTTATTGCAACTTAATTTTGTCGTTGCTTCTTTTCAAAGATTACTTGGAATGAATTGTTTCCTTTGTTTACTATCCAACAAACGACTTCTGCTAATCTTATATTTTATCTCCCTAACATATGGAAAAGCTGTTTATTCTAGCCAATCACAATAAAATGAAGAAAACCCCATTTTATGGAAAGGTATATATCACTAGTCTGTTGATCATTAAAGATATGATTACCAGTGAAAACCCTCTGAAGGTGGCACATTTATGCTTCCAGGAACAGATGGGGACACGCATTTTCCTTGCAAATACTTTTGAAATTGCTCTACTGGTAGTAGTATAAAAATGATATACAGATGCCGGGGCCTGCACGGCCAGGACGAGTGCAGCAGATTTACACAGTAAAGCCTTCACACGAAGGCTGTCAGTTTTGATTGATCTCTACTATACCTTAGGAACTTGTTGACTAGGTAGGGAAACAGTGCAAATAATTCACTGCGGCAAGTCAGATAATTCACACAGCCAATAGGTCTGCTTCAGTTTCTGGCTGTGACATATGAGCCTTCCTTACAAAGATGTATCATTTTCTAGCCTGAGCGATATTCAGTGTCAGGAAAGAAAAGGCATTAAAGCCACACAAAAGGAGTCAGCCTACTGTAGGGCCACAAGTCGTTTTGGTAATGGGGGCCAGATCCTGCTGTAGATAAGAACTACCAGAGTGTTCAGGCCCAATTGTCATTATCATATTGATTAAAAAAAAAAGTTCATCATAGTGCAATTTTGGGTTTAACGCCAACAGATCTGGAAAGAGCAAAGAATTATCCCACAAAAGCACAACATTCTTACCACAGGGACGTTTCCCTGTTCCAGTTCATTGATGGAGTTGATTAAGTTTAAATGAAGCAGACACTGGATAAAAGTAAGGGTATTGACCACTGGGCACCGTGATCTGTGCTTGAAAGACCCTGATACATGCAGAAAAGCAAGATTTGCTAAATGCTCTAATCTTCAATCAAATCTTACATCAATACAGACAAAGTTTGGTAATGAGAGATTCAATGAAGCATGCGGGAGAAAGAATTAATCCTCTTGGTCTAAACTGGCTTCAACTTTGAAGCTTGCTCCGAAGGAAAGACAGTTATCTAAATGCTAAATAAGAAACGTATTGTACTTCTCCTGGCATGCTAATCTGTTGTCTATTTCATCTCTATTATGTGTATGCTCATAGACTGCAGTTGTCATGGTGATTATATCTAGCCACACTCAGGGGATGTGATGAGAAGCCAGGCACTGAGGTGGAAAGGACCCCCACGCAATCCACAGTACAAAAGAGAGAGAGACAGAGGCAGAGGAGAGGTAGACAGACATCAGACCCTTCCCAGTCTTTTCTTCCAGGACTAAGGACACTGGGTCCAGAAGATCAAGCAGGTGCCACTAGTGTGGCCAGAAGCACGTGGTGAGGAATGGGTCAGGCACCCCTCCTACCTCAGCCCTGGTCCCCCACCTAGGTCCCTAACTTGTAGTGTAGCTGGCTTCCCTCTTCACAGAGCCCCTCCCTGCAGCACATCCCCCGCTGGGGGGAAGGAGCCATCAAGGGCACTGCCAGGAGGGTAGCGGCCACTCATGGCAGCCGCAGGGGAGGGTGGCAGCCACAGGGGAGGGTGGCAGGCGGTGGTGGAGGGATTAAGTCATCTGAGCCTCACTGTCAGGGGGGATTGGAATACTTGAGGAGTGGCCCACGCAACCCACAGTCCTGGCGGGAGGTAAGAGCTACAGGATGCCAGGGCCTTGGTGACCAAAGGTGACCCTGAGCCCTTTATGTGTTTTACAAAAGTTGCCAAATTAAGACAGGATTATAACTGCTCGAGCATTGTCGGGGCTGAAAGGTTGGACGACTCAAATATGCCCCGGCAGTATTGATGAAAAGCTTAAAAAGTAATAAAGGGAGAAAGAGCGAGAAAGTAACATGTACAACTCTTATTAAAGAGCCGAGCCACAGAGAGGTTGTGAACTTGGATCACTGTTTGAACTTTAATTTGTTCATTAACAGGATTTGCCCCTCACTGCGAATGTTATTACTTCCCTTTGCCGCTCAGCAACAACTCCGGGTGTAATGAAAGAGTCTGGCAAAAGTTAAACGCCTGGTAATTAATTCATTTAATTGAAAGGGGGACAGGAAGAGAGGAAGGTCCCCTCAGAAGCAGGAGAAGGCTGTAAGGGCACAAGGCTGCAGTCTGCACAGAGGCCTCCTCCAAAGGCTGCCTTCTGATGAGGCCCTCGGCCAAGTGGACGCCACAGTCCCTCAAAGACCCTCTCCCCAGTGCTGTCTCTGCTCCAACCCTCTGCCCAGGCGTTATCCAGGGACTCTCCAGGATGATCTGTTATGGTGGCATAGATGTCGATATATCCTCATAGAACAGTCTTTGGCTTTCTCCCACACGTCCCTTGAGTCAGGCTGCTGATAGCTTTATGTTTCTGGACGAGTGACAGGAGCTGGCGCACGTATCTTGTGGGCACCTCTGCCCAGCACCATCACCACCCTGCCTTCTTTCTTCCGCTCCCCATCCCAGCAGGTGACTTCACTAAACTCAGAAAATGGGGTCTGAAGTCCACCTCCTCGCCCTTGCTTGGCAACAACAGAACTAAGCCAGTTTGATCTGCTTCTGATGTCACAGCCTACTTTTTCCCTTTGTCATTTATCTCCTTCCTGTGTTTGCCAGCCACTGCATACAACCCCTTGACACACATCTTCCACAGCATAACGCAGGTACCCTGGAGGCTCAGGCCACATGAGCTGTGAGCATGGGGTTGCCCTCGCGGCTAATTAATTAGAAGACATCAACAGTCAGGCAGCAGGCAGCAATATGGAGACTCTTTCCTGTTAACCACACTTAGGATTTCCTAATATTTTAGATATTGAAATTGATGTAATCAGTGCAATTTTCTTTGGAAATATATTATCTACCTTGTAGTCTGTCACTACAACAGTGGCATAAACATAAAACAAAAGTGGAGAATATGAAACAATAAACAAATTACATTAGAATCCCTATTTCTTGAGTTTGTATTTTTAAATAACATAGTTTCTCAACTCCAGAGAGAAAATGAAATTTTATCATCCACATTAAATTGACACCAAATAAATTCACCAAAGTTGCCTGGTTGGGTCTTCCCCCATATATACTAATGTATCTTTTATTAAAGTGCTAACCTCCAATTCTAGACTACTGTAATTGATCTAGTCTCCTGTCTTCCTCGACACTAAGGTATATACACTCTCAGAGTAAATACCAGACAGGGGAAGCAGTGGCTGTTTTATAAGCTGAAACAAGTTACAGGGTTTATTTAGAATCTATAACTTCATGCTTGTCAGTGTCTAGATATTGAGTGAGCCCAATTTTCCATGGTTACAGAGCCATCCTAGTTTTATTCTGAACAACTACCACTAAATATTACAAGTCTACAAGCTAAGCAGAACAAATGGGCTCTACCAACCCTCACAGCCCACTGCTGACCTCTAAACAGCATGGCAGTTTAAGGTGCGGTAGCCTGACACCATCTTGGCAGGATCCTGGCCACACGTATTCAGGAATGAAGTCCTTCCTTTACCTGATAGTCTTCTGAATGCCGAGATCAACTATTCTAAACTTGCACTGTACTTGAAAGCCTTGGTAGTTCTAACTGGCTGTTAACAGCTCTGGATCTTTAAGTTGGCTTCAAGCCTTCTCCATCCTTAAACAGGAAGTGGCCTCTGGGCATGACCTTCCCTACCTCCCTACAGGAGGCAGTGTACCTTTTAAAGACAATAGCTCTCCTTGCCCCTGGAAGCATCTCATAAATGTATTTACTGAAGGCACCAGGCACTGTGTTCTTCCATGTAATCCCTTCCATATAACGGGATGGACACCATGGCATCCACTTTAAGGATAGGAGTTGAAGTAAATCAGAACACTGTTTCCATCAGGTTCTCTGCAGAGCAAAGGTACTGAGGTTGATGAGCCTGTTTCAGGAGCAGGTACTTTCCGCTGTGACATCCTCACACCTCCATTATGTTGTGCCTACCTTCCAGACACTATCTACAGTACCTTCTACTCCACCTGTCCCACAAGTAGACAGTCCCAGATCTGTTTTGATGCCTTGGGCTATCACTGTACTCCTTGGTCGACTGCTGAGCCCTTCAATATTCATGAGAAATCCCCTGGTGCTACAGCTTTACCTTTACTGTCCTCCCTCTAACCATGGCATGTGCTCCTGTAGACTTTGCTATTTGTGAGACAGTTCTCCTCTCTGCAAACGTCACCGCAGTTTTTCAGCAACCCTTCACTTTGTGCCCAACAATCCTTACAAGTATATACTCTCATTATTACCATTTTGTAGACAAAGTGAGCCTAAAAGAGATTATGAAGTTCACCAAAGGGCTGAAGAGATGTTTGAGGGGTTAAGAGCACCGGCTGCTCTTCCAGGGCACCCGGGTCCAATTCCCAGCACTCACACAGCGCACACAGCAACTCATCATCTCTACGATTCCAGTTCCAGGGCATCCAACACCCTCGCTGGCCTCCACAGGCAGCAGGCATGCATGTCAGACACAAACATACATGCAAGCAAAACATCAACACATAAAATGTGTGTGTGTGTGTGTGTGTGTGTGTGTGTGTGAGAGAGAGAGAGAGAGAGGGGGGGGGAGGGAGAGGGAGGGGGGAGAGGGAGAGAGAGAGGGAGAGGGAGAGGGAGAGGGAGAGGGAGAGGGAGAGGGAGAGAGGGAGAGGGAGAGGGAGAGGGAGAGAGGGAGGGGGAGGGGGAGGGGGAGGGGGAGGGGGAGGGGGAGGGGGAGGGGAGGGGGAGGGGGAGGGGGAGGGGGAGGGGGAGGGGGAGGGAGAGGGAGAGGGAGAGGGAGAGGGAGAGGGGAGGGAGAGGGAGAGGGAGAGGGAGAGGGAGAGGGGAGGGAGAGGGAGAGGGAGAGGGAGAGGGGAGGGAGAGGGAGAGGGAGAGGGAGAGGGAGAGGGAGAGGGAGAGGGAGAGGGAGAGGGAGAGGGAGAGGGAGAGGGAGAGGGAGAGGGAGAGGGAGAGGGAGAGGGAGAGGGAGAGGGAGAGGGAGAGGGAGAGGGAGAGGGAGAGGGAGAGGGAGAGGGAGAGGGAGAGGGAGAGGGAGAGGGAGAGGGAGAGGGAGAGGGAGAGGGAGAGAAGAAATCCACTGAAGCCATTCAGCTACTGAGTAGAAAGCCTAATATTCAAATACAGACCATCTGACTGCTTCCTCAAAAGCTACTACATTGTGCTGGCTCAAATATATCATTCTTTATAGAGTGTGAACTAATGAAATATCACTGTGTACAGGACACTCAGCAGACTTTTAGGAAATACTGCTCTAATCATGACCTCTGAGATCCGGTGCTGCCTTCATTCCTCAGTAGGTGAGATCTGACACTCAACAGAAGGTTGGACAGAGACACACTGTCCAACATCACATAGAAACACACTGTACCATAACACAGAGACACACTGTAGCACATCACATAGAGACACACTGTAGCACATCACATAGAGACACACTGTAGCACATCACATAGAGACACACTGTAGCACAACACAGAGACACACTGTAGCACATCACATGCTCCCTATTTTTCTAGGAACCAAGCTCTATGGAAGGAGGCCATGATCCTCCCCAAATCTGCAGTGTTTCTGAGAAAGGGAAATAACTCTTTCATTGTATCTTGGGTCTTCTTGGTACCCAGAGGAGGATAAGAGAATTAAAACAAAAGACACAAATTTTGGGGATGTTGTTGACTTTGATTCATTCTGTTTTTCTGAGATGAGAGGTCTAATGTAGTCTAGGCTTGGCTTTAACTTGCTTAGTCAAGCAGGTATGGATCCTCCTACCTATACTTTCCAGATGCTGGAGTTACAAGTATATCCTGTTCGTCTATTTTTAAATGGCCTAAAGCTCTTATCTCTGCAGCTGTTGTTGCAAAGATGGCAATACGTGTTCATAGGTCAAGTGAGGCAACGTGTGGAACTCAAGCCAGCTGCTTGCTCTCCACATCATGGATGTGCCCATGGGCTTCAAAGAGTTGTTAAGGGAAAAAAAGCTTTGACAATACAAGGACAAGGTATAGAGGCCTGCACAGCCTTTTCCTGTAACACATCATCACATAGAGACACACAGTACCGCATCACATAGAGATGTGGAACAGCTTCTCACGAGTGTCTCTTCAGCACTACTGCTGCAGGTCTGGACCTGAGGTCTTAAGGAAGCTATTCCTTATATGTGCAGGCCTTTATGACATGTACAAAAACAAACAAAAACCTGACAGCCCCTCAATCTGATGAGGTATTATGAATCAGAAGGAAGGACAGTGACTATACTGTGTTAGTCACCTGTCTCTGTTCTCCCATGGTCCTGAGACCACTCTGTCACCATCATATATAGTTTATTTCAAATTCCTAAATAGATTGAAGTCAACAAGCCTTACCTCAACTTATAAAGCAGTGTTTCAGCACACAAAATTCTGTGCGCACACACAGAAGGAATAGACTTAATGAGTATTGCTATTATATATATTTTGTCTTTCAAGAAAATCAAAATATGTCTCAGCTATTAGAAGTGGTTACATGATGAGCCTGGTCTCCATTGCTGAACCAGGACTTTCTTCTGCCTGGTGTTTTGCAGTTCTTAGGGCTCACCGATTCTGTATTTAGGACTTACTTGTGAATCTTGTAAACTTAAAGTCACTAACTTCTCTATTATCATCTGACCACTTACCTTACCTGTGAAGCTATAGAAACTATGAACGTTAATATTTAAAAGCAACCAGTTGACTCAAATCTGGAAAGAGGCAGACATAATGGTCAGGGTTCCTGAAAAGAAAGGCTAAAATCACTTCGTTTTCTCACAACTCCCAGATGGGGGGTTGGGAGGTACTAATGCTTCCCTGTACTACTAATGAGGGCTGCTTTGTTTTCCTAATGAGCAAACAGCACATGGTCTTTCCACAAAAAGGAAATCTGGAACTGCATCTGTTTACCTCATACACGGGCCTCTTAGGTACACAGCCCCGTGCTACGTGGGTTGGAGCGGTCCATTCCCACAACTAAGTTTCTCATAGCAGACATGAGTCAAAGTTCAAGTTCTCATATGGAACTGCAATAAGGACCTTACTTTTGTCTAATTCAAATTGGTTAATCTTAAAGATCCAAACTGTTTTGGGGGGAAAGAGGGGGAATTTACTTGTTCCTTTGAAACTTGTTTCTTTCTCTAGCATCTTCCTAGGTGCTCAAGCATCTGCATTTGCAATTCATTGTTTAAACAGAAAAACTCCTTCATCTTTGTCTGGTCCCCTTGACCTTTCCTGAGCACTGGATATGGTGGTCTGAATGAGAATGTCTGAATTCTTGGTCCACAGTTGATGGAACTCTTTGGGAAGGATTAGGAGGCGTGGCCTTGTTGAAGGAGGTGTGTCACTGGGGGTAGACTTTCAGGTTTTAAAGTCCACGCCAGGTCCAGTTTCTCCCCAGCCCTCCCCAGCCCTCCCCAGGCACGTGCATGTGTGCATGCATGTGTGCATGTGTGTGCGTGTGCGTGTGTGTGTGTGTGTGTGTGCGTGTGCGCGCGTGTGTGTGTGCGTGTGTGTGTGTGTGTGTGTGTGCACACACACGTGCGCGCACCTCCAACTTGTGGATCAGATGTAAGTTATCAGATACTGCTCCAGTGCCATGCCTGCTGCCCTCCCCCCATCATACTTCCCATGAGGATCATGGACTAACCTGTAACTGCAAGGGAGCCCCCAGTTTAATGCCTCCCTTTATGAGTTACCTTGGTCATGGTGTTTCACCACAGCAATAGAACAGAAACAAAGATTACTAGTATTTGTACTAATCTCCAATAAGCTCTTAGCCCTCTATATAATACTAAAAGTATTATCCCTGAACTCTAGTTAAAATTATTTCCTACTAGGTATATTCTTTTTCTTCTCAATATATTTTTATGCTTTTCTTGACTCTCTGGTCTCAGTTGGAGTGGACTATGAATTATATATACAACTTCTGAATGTTTTTTCAGAAAGTCCTTCCTTCAAGAGAATTAAACAACTTTAAAACTGTTCCATCACCTCTGTCTTTTCCTCCCATGGACTCTCCTGTCCTCTGACGTCTTCTATCCCTTCTACCACATTCTGGTCTTGAATATTCCAAAGGTTTAAATTCAGTAGGTTAGGAGTTCTAGACTTCTGTGGGTTTTGTAGTAGGTAGGATGATATTATTGATAAAACATGATTATTACATATGTACTTTATGTTCAACAAAATTAAAAATTATGACTGGTTTAGCTCACAATTTAGACCCACTTGTAGTCTAAGGATATCTGAAGATAATTTAACTCTTGTTCTTTTATAGTTCAAGGAATACAGAATACCAACTTAGTATAATATTATAGTGCAATCCTATTTTAACTATGAGATTGTAACCTTTTAAAAAATCCACATATTTTAAGGTTTTAAAAATCATGCCAGAATTACAAATTTTCATTAAAATTCAACCAAAAACCTTATTTATTTATTTATTTATTTATTTATCTATCTATCTATCTATCTATTTATTTATTTTATTATTATTTTTAGATAGGCTCTCACTACCTATTCAGGAACTTACTATGTAGACCAGGCTAGCCTCAAACTCACATAGATCCACTGCCTCTGCCTCCAGTTAAAGGTGTATGTAATACATCTGGCCCAGGGAAATTCTTCATAATATAGCTTTCTGAAGCAATCTGTCTCCACAACATATACCAATGTACTGCTATACATGTACATGACTCCTAAATGAATAATTCATTGACAATTAAAGACAACTTATAATTCCAAATGAGTACGTCTCTTCAAACTGTCCCTTGGTAACTACTCTTATTCCAATGATGATGCCATTCTTCAAACTATATTGGTAAACTAACTGTAGAACTAATTTAAAAGCTGCCCAAGAAAGCAATCCAATTGTCTTTCAGTTTGTTTTGAACTCAAATGATACTACTCTGGTTTCATCATATACTTCTCCTTCAGGAACTAAAGGAAGATAAGGCTTTTCAAAGTTTTAAAAAACAAAACGGGCTATGGGCACCAAAAAGCAGTACCTAGTAAAGAGCTGCAAAAGATGTTTGAGTGACAAGCTTCCAAGGTAGCTAGCTGAATAAGAACACATCAAACTATGTGTATAGGTTCTGGTATAGTCATTAAAATACAGACATTAGTTTACAGTAATGATTTCATCCATATAGCACAGTGTTAGGGCTAGGAATAAAATTATTACTAATTTCCTTCACTATTGAATTTAACACAATTTTACATTAAATTCACCTTTCAGATTTCATACAAAATGTTTTAATATTCAAGGATAAAGTTACTGTTTAGAATGATTTCTAGCATTATCCAAGAGAAATTATAACTACAAATCATTGGAGTAAATATACTATGTTTCCCATTTCTGTTAAACCAATTAACCTTAAACTGATGTGTGCATGACTACTTGGGATGTGTTTTGTTTGCTTGATTGAATTGTGTGCAATTTTTAATTCTGAGTTGGGGCTGAAAAACAAAGGTAAGTGGCTTTAATCTCAACTAAAGGTTAGAGCTTCCAGTCTGGTGTACCTGAGCAGCCCAGCACCACACATAGGAACAGGAGCCACTTAGGAAATCTGCATTCTAAAATAATTAAAAGAGTATTATAAACTCTTGAGTCATGTAAGCCTTTTAAACTTTGTTTACAAAGTTTGAGAAAGCAAAGCTTCTGGTGCTGTGAAGAGAACACAAGCTGCAGAAAGTTTATTTTACTCCCTTGGTCAGCCTGGATTTGCCATTGGTATACATTTAAAAATCACAGATTTTAGCTCTTAATAATAATACCCCTCGGAGTTTTTTTTTTATAACCTGGAAATAATATGTTACATTTTAACAGTTATTAAATGTTTGTAGTGATCCTGCTCATTGGCAAAGTTGAGTTCCATACCTGTGTTGATCAATAATCAATAACAAAGAACAGCATACATGGAGGAAAAGAAAACTCTACCATGGTAAATGCTCATGGGGTTCACTGCAAAAGTAACCCCACAACTAACATTCCCCAGGATGTGGTCCATGCAAATACAACCCTGACAACCATATGTCAACCCAAAACATTCAAATCTAAGTTTGACTTTTCCAATTACTCCAGTTTTAGGGAACGTTTGGTCTGCTAGAAATCTCATTAACTATATGAGAGGTCACATAACACCTGCCTGCTACTTACTTTATAAGAACTATAGAACAAGAGGACACCCTCCTCCTTCCTACGGGGGCTGTTGTGAGTACATTGATAAATACGTACAAAATGGTAAATGTTCCTATTTCGTTCAACATTTTGAAAGATGTCAACCGACCACAAAATATTTTTTAGTGTGTGAATTAAAATGCCTTTTACCGATAGCTTCAAGATGTTTCCTTATGAGATACTGTGTCAAGAACTGGTTTATGTATTATCGGTCTTTCTGGAAAGCACAGATATCACATTTCATAATGGCTTGGTATGATGATTGCTGTCAAAGTCTCCATAGAAACATCCTTGTCCTAGAGTGACACACTGTATTAACGTGACAGAAGACTTAAAAAAATAAAAAATAAAAACAGAACAAGACTGGGCACCTGGGGAGAGGGCCGGTTTGGGGCACACTAGCCGACTGAACTGAAGGGACTCTTTCCTTCTTGCAGAGCGTCCCCTGGGCGGGGCTGGGGGCCGTCGAGGCTCGAGACGCGGAGGACAGCAACTTTGTCCAATCCCAACCCCATGCGCCGGTCGGCCTTTGGGTCCGTCTGCTCCTAGGTCCACAGACCCGCACACACATGAGCTGGGGCGGCCCGGTGGCGACCCCGCTGTGGGCCTGGGCAAGGGCCGCATACCCCGGAGTGACCCGGGCCAAGCACCCAAGGCTCAGGGGCCTTAGCTCCGGCCGGGCCGACCCGGGTGAGTCCCGAGACGGCTGATGGCCGGGTGCCCCTAGGCTGCGCTCGCCCCGCACCGCCTTCCCGCCCGCGACGCCCTGCTCCCCCGACCGCACGCGGAGCTGAGGAAGGCGAGCCCCGCGCGCGAGCACCCGCCCCAAGCAGGGCCCCGGGGGCCACGCTCACCTCCGAGGCCCGGCGCCGCCGCCTGCAGCGGGAGACAGCGGCCGGGGAACCGCGCGCCGGGCGGGCTGCGCGCGGACCTCGCCCGGTAGCCGAGCAGCCTGCGCCACCTCCGCGGAAGGGAGGCCTCTACTGTCCGGCCGCGGAGCTGCAGCGCGTGCGCCGCCGCCGCCGCCGCCGCCAGGCCCCGCCCTCGTGGCGGCCCCGCCCCCACAATGGCCCCGCCCTAGGACCGGCCTCTCGATGCTCAAGCTCCACCCACCGGCCGCCTCCACGCGGATCCCTCTCCCTCCCGCCTCCCAGCCCGCCGGGTGAAATCGTCCCTCTTCCGGAGATGAACGCGAAGCGACATGGAAACCCTTCCACCAAAATGAGCTGTGATATCCTTTTGATGGCTATAATTTATTCCAAATCGTCCCTGGACTGAAACGATCAATTAGCAGCCCGAAACGCACTGTGAAGTAAATTGTGACACTCTCTATTACAGGATGGTTATCATATATTTATAAGGTGTGTTTTTTGCAATCAGAACCAACAAGGTGTTGAGCGATCAGTCATAAACGCACTTCTTCAAAAAAAAAAAAAAAGAGGGAGAGAAGCTTCAGCATTGTATGGCAGGGGAGAAAAATCCTTCTGACAGTTATCCCTCCCTCCCTAGTCATGCTTTCCCTGGCAACTGGAAAGAGCAGCGAGGGCTCTGCACCGACTTCACTCGCCAAGCCGGGGCAGTGGGGGGCGGTGAAGGAGAAGGGGAATAGCACGGACTGGCCCTAAGGATTACTCTTCACACTCCCTCCTCTGCCCTAGAATCTTCCCAAGCGCCCAATCTTTCCAAACCACAGAATGGTTTCGTTCCACCCATAGTGTCCCTTCTTTCTCAGGCCTCAAGGTCTTGTCCCTTCTCTGCTATTTAGGTGCTGGTGCCCTGTAGAGGTGCTGTCGGAGCGGGGCGGGGCATGTTGATTACCCACTATGGGGAGCGTCATATTCTAAACTGGAACCTACCAGAACCTCATCATCACTCGTAAACAACCCTGGCAAACAGAAAATCATAAGATACTGGCTCAGTCTGGACCAAAGACATTGTTGTTTTCTTTATCTTCGTTCTGAATTGTCAGAACTATATGGATCTATAAATTCAGAATTTCCCTTAACAAACTTTCCGGCCGTCTTCCAGGAACCAACTATAATCATTTTTGCAAGGGCCCAGCTTTGCATCCAACTAATGTTCTTTTTGCTTGAAAGACAGCCCTAGCGACACTCAGATTTCTGACAAATCCTGGCTTTCATTTCTCAACGCACGGATTTAAAACGTTGAGAAGACTTAGGTACCCAGAAGTCTACCTCTGTGGTAACAACCTGGAAATGTGCAGAGGAAGTCAGTGACTGTAAGGGGGAGACCGTCTGCCACTCTCACTGCCGCTGATGAGGACGATCAGTAGAAAGGAAAGCTAACTGGGCATTTGGATCGCAGGGTTCCTGGAGTTGCTAGACCGCTCTCAGGGCAAAAGGGGTTTCCAAAGCCCTCTCTCAGAAAACGGTGTGAGGAGGAACTCTTGTCTCATTTGAAGGTCGGCACAGCAAGAAGCCAGCCCACTACCTTTCCCCTGTGCTGTTCACTCTGACTAACTTCACGTGCATTAACGTGTTACCTTAGCCCCTGCCAGGCACAGTACTGTAAATTATTTTGTTTAATCCCATAAACAGTCTTAACAGAAAAGATTCTTTGTCTTGCCAGTGACAACGCCGAGGCAGGCACTAAGTAACTTATCAAGGGTCACGTAACTCTTAAGTAATACCCTCAGTCCAAGAGAAGACTGCATCAGCTCTCTGCTGCTTTGACACACACTTAGAGAAACTAGGGAGAAAATGTTTCTTATTGTTCACAGCCTGGGAGGGGGGTCTGTGGGTGCCACTGCGGTTTGGCCGGAAGCCAGGCAAGAAGAGAACGCACGCTCAGCTCCTGGTGCTTAGGAAGAGAAGATGCTTTCCAAAGGAATGCCTGGTGACATCCTTACTCCAGTCAGTCATGAGAGATACAGTCCCCATCACCCTCAGAAGGCAGTCCCCTATTACCTTCAGGAGCAAGCCTTCAAGACAATGCTTTTGGGGTATCCAAACCCTGGCAGTCTTGAATGTTCATGCTCCTCCCCCCAATAATATAACATCCTAGAAATGTAAAATGGTAACGGTGATTGATAGATCTTTTTTTTCTTCTTGAGTTAAGGGCCTCCAGCATATGTGACCCTTCTGCCTCGCTCATCCTTTTCAGTGTTGAGATTATAGGTATGTACTACCTGGCAAAATTTTAAATTTTTGATTTAGGTTGGTTTTTGTTTGTTTGTTTGCCAAACTATTTTAGTGGGATAATGATAAAAGGAGGAAAGTGAACTATGGATGAAGTGTAAAGAAAGAAAGAAAGCAGAGCTCACAAGCTCCCAGCAAGCTAGGAGGAGGCAGAGCAGGAGGAACACTGAGTTAGTAGCCAGACTAGACCAGGCCAGCCTGGACTGACATTTTTTCTGCGTTGGGGTCGGGGCGAGAATGACTGAACAAACAATTAAACAGCTACTTGCAAGAGAAAGCTGCAGTGGAAATGTCTGGGACATTTCCTGGGAATGTCTCCTCTACTTTCTTTCCAGGTTCTAGGATTTCTTTTTCTGAGTCATCAGCTGTGCTTTAGCCCAGGTCTGTATCAGCTGCTAAGCCGGGAGAGGGGAGATCCCAGAGGGCGAAAAGCAGGGCATTCTGGGGCGCAGCCGCAGTGGAAGGCGGCTGGGCCAGAGGCCCCGTCCCAGACACAGGCTCTGAGAGTGAGACTCAGCCTCCTGATGAACACTAAATTACCACCGTCGCTAAACTCTCCCTTAATAGACTTGTAAAGATCTGCTCACTACCTTCCCCCTTCATGTAGAATTTGTAATCAAGAGCCCAATTTTGTCATTTGGAAATACTAATTATCTAATCACGGCATGCCGCATAACGTACTTGTCTGCCCAATTAGCTAGGACAATTATTAAAATTCAGAGGCCTAATTATGTCTCAATTTAATGCTGGCAAACTTGCATACAGAGCAGTAATTAAAATCCTCTCTTTCCCTCTGCCTTTAGGGCACAGGATGATTAGGCCCTGTCAGGGGGTGTACTGAACCAAACCAGCCGAGCGTATTGTGCAGCGTGGCCCTGCATTGTTAAGTGTGTCAACATATTAACCTGAATTCCCTTCAGCCCCCACATAATCACATTTGGTGCAGGAATAAAGGAGCTAAAACATGAAGCATTTTATTAAAAAAACATAAATTCTTTTTAATTAATGCTATGAGGGTTCTGGTGAATTCCGAGCTTTGAAAGCGCTGGGAGACATGACTGGCTCATCTAATTACTAGCAAATTTGCTCTCGTTATAACTCCTTAAAAAGAGAGAGAGGGAGAGAGAGAAACCTCCTCATTTATTGAAAATGATTTTGGGGTGTTAGACTATATTGGGGGGACGGAGCTCTTCAGCTTCCAGCAACATAGTTGAATACAGCTTTGCTGAGGGAAGACAGTGAGTGTCAGCTTCCAAATGGGTCAACCCAAGACTGCAGGCATCGAGGGCTGTATACTTTAATGCTTGAAAGACATTAATAAGAGTGGAAAATTAAAAATCATAATATTGAAACAAATTCAAAATGTTTATCTTTGGAGCTCTTAAGGTTTGATGTGCGAAAGCCAGCCAGCGTGAGGAGATCTGCACACTGGAAAAGTCCGTGATGCTTTGGAAACCTCAGCGGGCTGAATCCTGGGCAGCATGGCCCCTCCACCGCCATTTAAATCCTCTCCTCTGTGAATTAAGGAGAGGCACGAACCCCACGGAGACGTTTGAGTTGTACTCTGGATTCTGGGTTTCATCCACTGTGGTCTTCTGAGTTCAGTGATGTATTAAATCAGCGGTCTCAGCCTAGGGGTCTCCGTCCTTAAGAGGTTGAATGGTCCTTTCACACTGGTCACATATCAGACACCCTACATACCAGATATTTACACTATGATTTATAACAGTAGCAAAATTACAGTCATGAAGTAGCAATAGAATGGTTTTATGGTTGGGGGGGTCACACAACCTGAGGAACTCTATTAAAGGGTCACTGCATTAGGATGTTGAGAACAACTGTATTAAGTGAACAAAAGACAATATTCAATCTAGCCTCTAAATAGCTTATTTATAACAATGTTTGTTACATTTGCTTCCAAACTTTTCATCACTAGATAGAAAGCAACAGGCACACACACACATACACACGATTCACACACAGACACATACATGCATGCATACACATATATACACACCCAGGCATGTGCATGCATGCATACACACACATACACCACACACATACAAACACACATACTGTGGTGGTTTATATATGCTCTGCCCAGGGAGTGGCACTATTAGAAGGTGTGGCCTTGGAGTAGGTGTGTCACTGTGGGTATGGGCTTTAAGACCCTCATCCTAGCTGATGGGAAGCCAGTATTCTGCCAGCAGCCTTCAGATGAAGATGTAGAACTCTCAGCTCTTCCTGCACCATGCCTGCCTGGATTCTGCCACGTTCTTGCCTTAATGATAATAGACTGATCCTCTGAACCTGTAAGCTAGTCCCAATTAAATGTTGTCTAAGAGTTGCCTTGGTCTTGGTGTCTGTTTGTAACAGTAAAACCCTAAGACACACACACACACACACACACACACACACACACACACACACACAGATGCACACACACAGACACACACAAGCACATACATGCATGCACACACACACAGATGCACACACACAGACACACACATGCATACACACACACACACACACACACACACACACACTAGCGGATTGCATGAGAAATGCGCCATCATCTCAGGCATTTGAACACTAGACCCCCAGTTGGCAGCACCATCTGGGGGAAGTGTGGTCTTGAGGGAGGCGCCACGCCATTGCTAGCAAGCTCTGAGATGAAAGCCTCGTCCCACTTCCGGTTCATTCTGTCTGCTTCACGCTGGGTGACATGTGAGTTCTCGGCCACCATACCTTCTCCTTGCTGCCATTCTCCTTTGCCGCAACGGACCCCCCTCCACAACCGTCAACCCAAATAGCTGCTTACTTCATGGTGTCTTACCACGGCAATAGGATTGTGACTAACATATACCCCGACCTCCCAGAGTTCTCTCACTTGATCTTTGCATCTCTTGACAACCTTGTGACATAGTAGGCCTCCATTTGATTATATAAGGCTATCGAGGATAGCTGACCCAGGCTTGCCTCTCAATGTCCCAGTTCCCAACAATAGGCAAGGCAAGACTGTCCTAGCCACCGACACACACCTCTTCAGACCCAGGGTTGTAGAGGAGAAGTTAGGCAGAGCTACTTAATCTCACATGAAGACCAAAGCATGGATGATGTGATATTATCTAAGAAGATGGAGCCTATTCAGCACACCAGAGGGTCCTCTATCCTCAGTACAGCTTTGCAACGTGCTTAGTGAGATTGGCCAGACTTGCCCATTTTCTCCCTTTTACCATTTAAAAACATTGTGCGTGTGTACGTGGTGTACGGATGTGTACTCTTGTGTTTGCACACGTGCGTGCGCACGTGGGGGCCAGGTTTCAGGTGTCGTCCTCTGTCCGTCTGACCCTATTTGTTGAGACAAAGGTCTCCTATTGGACCTGCTGTTTAGGGATCCATCAAACATAGCTTGGGGCTGGGAAAGCACTAGCTGCTCTTGCAGATGACACATGTTCAGTTCCCGGCACCCGCATGGCACCTCACGACCATCTGAAACTCCAGTTCCAGGGGATCTGCAACCATTTTCTGGGCTCCTTGGGTGTTACTGTTACACACATGCACATATATGCAAAACACTTGGACACATACAATAAAATTAAATTAATCTTTATCAAGAAAGACGGAAAGGAAAGCCAGCCAGTGAGTTCCCAGGATCCTCCTGTCTTGGCCTCTCCTACACTAGAATGGCAGGTGTGCCGAGCATGCCTGGCTTTTCACACAGGTGCTGGGGATTGTTGTCCTCCTGATGGCATGGTAAGCAATTCGGTTACCCACTGGGCCATCTCTCTAACCTCTTTCCAGTGTTTATATTCTGAAAATATGTCTAGAGTCAGCAGCAGAAGGTTCCTTACCCCCTGGCCTTGCTCAGGATACCCTGGGGTCTGTTTAAGGACAGTTCTGGCTGGTCCCCTCTCCTTCAAACACAGGCGTAGATTACAGAGAAGTCTCCACAGAAGCTGCTTGTCTAGAGCCAGGGCAGGCCCTTAGGCGCTTGTGCTATGAAACCACAGGGTTCAGGACTGCCCAGACCTCCGGAGGAGCATGCCCTATGCCCTATGTCTTGAAAATGGCTTTGCTCTGAATCTCCTCGGATGGCAGACTGAAGTGCAAATCTGTGTTCTGACTTGTCCCCGTTCCTGTCAGCATGTTTTCCTCTTGTCAGCAGCAATTGACTGGTCAGGCTCACCCCTGTACAGCAATTGTAACAGCTCATTGACAGACCAGTGACCCAGCTGGACCTGATAATGGAAAACTATTGATTTTTGTGGGTTCCACGAATCTCAAATGAACGACCGATGTAATGTCATCAATTGTCTCAGACTCTTGATAACCCAGGGGGAAAAGTTTCAGGGTTGCCTGGATTTTCTGACAATAGTGTTTCAGAATCTCACAGAGCGTAGGGAAGCAGCAGCCCGTCTCCTGGGTGGTTTGCTTAGATCATCTCTATTAGTCCATCAGGTTTACACGTATATTGTCAAACTGGGGCTAGCAGTTAAGTGGTTGAACGAAACATTATACATCACTAAGTAAGGAAACTTATGGGTAGAACCAGAGAGGGCAGTGTGTGAAACATTTTCTTGTTTTTGCAATGTTAAGCGTAAAACCCAGGACCTTTCACTAGATTAGGCATTTTACCAATGAGCCACCTGCCCCTCCCATTTGTTACAAATCTGACACAAGAAAAAGGAGTTGAGAGATACCCAAAATATATTGCCTCTCCAACAAGACAAAACAAAACAAAACAGAATCCTGCCTTGGAATTTTAAATGGAGATTTAATATCGTCTCACAAGTCACACATCTCCATTGCCTCTGATGTGTGAGACTGTCACAGAACCATTGCTTCTGCTTGCCTCTGTTAATTTGCTTGGGGTAGAAGGACACCTTGAAAACCATGTACATGCACGTTTAGATGTCTTGTATGGGGGCTGGGAAACCATCATTTATTTAGTTTTGATTTTTAAAACTTCCATTCATCTTTTAAAAGCCATCAAACAGCGGCTGGAGAGATGCCTCAGCCATTAAGAGGCTGTTGTTCTTGCAGAGAATCGAACCCTTGTTTAATTCCCAGCATGGTGGTCCTTGACCATCTATAACTCCAGTTCCAGGGGATCCCACACCCTCCTCTGACCCCCTCAGGCAGCAGGCTTGCACATAATGCACAGACATGCATGTGAGCAAAATACTCATACCCATAAAATAAAAATAAATAAGTCTTCAAATTAAAAATAAAGTAAAAATAAAAACCAACAAGCACTGCTTTGCATTTGAAAAAGTTATTTCTTTTTAAGCCAAATTAGGAATTTTTCCCCAGCAGAAAACTCCATCTTTTATGCCAAGTTCCCATAGACAGAATGTCCGATAATGGCCTCAGTGAAAAGGAGTGTCCCTTACAAAAAATAAAGGAGGGGAAGCTATTGATCCCAGGTGTGGACCCAGTGTGTTTATTTCTCAATCACTTGTCCTGAGAACATAATCGCCTCGTGTCCTGATCACATCCAGACACTGTAAGAAGATGGTTCTCAGGGAGCTAGCAGAGACTGCAGAAATAACAGACTCACCTCTGTGCCTGTGGCTCGAGGGGGTTGGAGAGAGAAGCCTCAGTGGGGAGCCAGAAGACACAGACCTCAGGGTGATAAGCCCAGTGTGGCGAGCCCTTATTCACAGTGCTCTGCTGGCTTCACACTGTCTCCTAATGGTCTCTTTAGGGCCTGCGATTACTTCACCCCCAAAACACTATACCTGGTCTTCCAACACCACCAAAGCCAACAGTGATCATTGTCTGTCACTTTGTAAAGAAACACAAGGTGGAGGCCTAAAAAGAAATGAAGGCGAACTGAAGACAAATTTAACAGTATTCGTATTTTTATAAACCATACAGCACTTGGCTAAAAAAAAAAAAAAAAAAAAAAGAGTTCACAATTATCTGATACTGCAGTGTAGCTTACAGCAGTAGGTCAGAGATTGGGTCTAGGTGATCCAGGTTTAGGTAATCCAGATTCTGGGGCTGTTTTGGGTGGCACAAAGTGTAGATGATCTAGCAGCAAGAAAGACATTGTTAAATGGTTTACTTCTATTGAATCTGTTCCTTGGATATTCACACACATACAGTGCATTCAGGGGAGTCCTTTTGATGGGATCCCCTTTTTATTAAGTCTTCGGAAATACATTTTCAAGAAGCTGTCCTGGCTTTACTCCCAGCTTTGTCTGGAGCTGTGTCTCAAATCTGTTCCTGAAGGTAGTTGCTGTCAGGCGAAACATAGTGTAAGTCCGACTTGGTTATTGAGTGAATCTCTACTCATCCTCCTGCAATAAACACAGCCTCCCCAGAGTACACCATGGCAACCTCCTGCAACAACAGATCAACTACCTGGCGGGGTCTCTGTGAACAAGGAAGAAGATGGGACACATGGACTCAGAACAGCTATGAGTTAAAGTGGCTCGTAGAAGATATCATCTGAGAGTTCAGGGCGCCGTGTGATAAAGCAAGCCTAGGCAGCATGGAGGCGGGCGGGGCATCAGCGAACTGCCTAGAGAGCTGACTGGACCTTCTCTCTCTGTTACAGACAAGAACTGCTCGTTCCATCACTGCCAACACTTTTAACCAGAGAGTCTTAAGAGAGAAGGCTGGGCACAGTGGTTGTATACCTCTAATTCCAGCTCGTGAGGCAGAAGCAGGCGGATCTCTGTGAGTTCAAGACCAATTCCAGGAGACTCGGGGCTATGTAGAGAGACTCATAAATAAATAGACAAATAAATAAGTAAATAAATAAATCAGCAAATAATAAATAAATAAACACAGAAAAGGATATTAAGAAATTAATAGTTGTTTTACGGCTGTAAGATTTGGAGTAGTTTGTTTCATAGCAATAGGAACTAAAGCACACAGTGTGGCTCTAGAATCAAGACCATTTAAATATAAAGGCGCCAATAGGTTTAGAGCCGGAACCCTCCTCATGCTGAGACCCTTTAATACAGTTTCCTCTTGTTGAGGAGTCGCTTCAACAAGAATGATTTTTGTTGCTAATCCAAAGCTCTGACTTTGCTACTGTTATGAATCATTTCATAAACATCTGATATGCAGACGGCCTTAGGTGACCCCCGTGGGAGGGCCGATCCACCCAAAACGGGTTGGGACCCACAGGCTGAGAACCGCTGCTTTAAACTAAAAGACAGCGAAAGACAGAGCACAGGAACAGCAAGCACGTGACAAGTGGGATTAGTAGACGAATGTCGGGGTAAACCAAACTCGACAAACACCCTTATGTCTCTACAACAACAGGAGGGTCAAGTCATCAGAAAAAGTTTGCAACTGTATCAAAGTTAGAGCTTCAAATCACACTATGCAAAAACTGCTAAAACGAAAGAGAAATAAAATATTTGAAATTTTAAGTGAGCCGGGCGGTGGTGGCGCACGCCTTTCATCCCAGCTCTTGGGAGGCAGAGGCAGGCCGATTTCTGAGTTCGAGGCCAGCCTGGATTACAGAGTGAGTTCCAGAACAGCCAGGGCTACACAGAGAAACCCTGTCTCAAAAAAACAAACAAACAAGACAAAACAAAACAAAACAGAATCCTGCCTTGGAATTTTAAGTGGAGATTTAATATCGTCTCACAAGTCATTTAGAATACAAAGAAGTGAACGGCTCCTCAAGCCACATTGACGCTCACGTACCAACAGCACTGTGAGGGAGAGTCGGCACTGCCTTCAAGGGTGCGTGGGGCACTCACCGTGAAAGACCACACGCTAGAACATGAACGGTGTCTCAATAAATCTGAATAGACTGAAATCATACAAAGTGAGCTTCTTGAGTAAAATAAGATATTTTTAAAGGGGCCAATATTTAGAAATTCGGGGACAAACAGCCAGTCTTTTGTATTAGGGCTTATGTACTTTGGATTCAATCAACTGAGATTTAAAAACATCTGAAAGGACACTGTATCTGTGCTCAACGCACACAGGGAGGGGCTGGGATGACGCTCAGTGGCTGAAGCCCTCGCTTGGCATCTGTGAAGCCGCAGGTTCTGGCCTTAGCTCCACAGGCTGGGTGTGCTGGCACGCTGCACATCTACAGTGCCAGCCCCTGGGAATCCGAGGAAGGACGAGCGCAAGTTCTGAGTCATCTTTACCTACACAAGACCCAGTCTCAGAATCAGTCTACGGGACATGCAGATACCACAGCAGTCACGTTCTGAGCAAATAACTGATGTGCTGTGACTTCTGCTTTTGCAGGTTAATTTGGTTTTCCTTAGCTATGTGCTTGTATTGTGCCAGATAAGTACAGGTAGTGTGTGAGCGGCCTGAGGCGCTGCTGACTGACTGAGCAGTGGGACTCTGAGCCGAGCCGTCTCCCCAGCCCCTGTAACTTGTGTTTCACTAGAAGCCTGACTGAACTGTTGGGAATGCGCCGAAAGAAACAAGAAGACAGAACAGCAGCTTGTAAGGAGCCAGGTCATTCAGGACAGTGCTTTTAAGCAAGAGGTTAAGGGTGAAGACAGCAGGGAAGAACTGGGCTCTGAAAGCCCGCCCCCATCTCTTCACTGAGATGTGACTTATACACAAAGCAGTGCAGTTACCCACATACAGGAGTTTCTGGATAAGCTTGTGTCCCACTTTCATACTCAAGGTATAGAGGGCTTGTCCCCAAAGCTTCTCTTCATTTCTCTGCAGTCGATGCACCCACCCCGCCCTGGACACAGACATGCTTTATGCCATTACGTTTCTCTATTCGGTACTCTCGAATAAACTGGAACTACTATAGCTTAGGGTGTGTGTGTGTGTGTGTGTGTGTGTGTGTGTAAGAGTGTAAGTATGCATGTGCATGTAAGTATGTGTGTGAGTGTGCATGTGTGTGAATGTGTGTTGTGAGTATGTGTCTGTGTGAGCGTATGTATGTATGTGTGAGAGTGTGACTGTAAGAGTGCATGTGTAAGAGTGTGTGTATGTGCATGTAAGTGTGTATGTGTGTGAGTGTTGTGTGAGTATGTTTGTGAGAGTGTAAGAGTGTGCATATGCATGTATGTGTGAGCATGCATATGTGTGACTGTGTCAGTGTATGTGTGTGAGTGTAAGCGCATATGTGTGAGTGTTTGTAAGAGTATAAGTGTATATGTGTATGTAAGTGTGTATGTGTGTGAGTGTTGTGTGAGTGTAAGTTTGTGTGAGTGTAAGAGTATGAGTGTGTATATGCATGTGTGTGACTGTGTGTCTGTGTCAGTGTACATGTATGAGAGTGTGAGTGTGTATGTGTGAGTGTAAGAGTTGTGAATGTGTATGTGTGTGTGTATGTGTGTGAGTGTGTGAATGTGTTGTGTGAATATGTGTGAGTTGAGTGTGTATGTGAGTGTAAGAGTAAGAGTATGTATATTCATGTAAGTGTATGTGTGAATATGCATGTGTGTGAATATGTTGTGTGTGACTATGCGAGTGTATTTGTGTGAGTGTGTGTGTAAGAGTGAGTATGCATGTGAGTGTGTATGTGCATATAAGTGTGTCAGTATGCAAGTGTGCATGTGTGTGCATGTGTGTTGTGTGAGTGTATCTGTATGAGTGTGTGTGTGAGAGTGTGTTCAGTGTGTGTTCCTCTACTTGTTTGAAATTTCCATTTTTGCATGTATTTTCCAAATACTATTCCATTGTTTGTATAAGCCAAATTTTGTTTATTTCTTGCTATTAGTGGACATCTGGGTGATTAACAGCTTTGAATTTCCATGAGCAAACCATCTGTGCATACGTGTGCACAAATACTTGTGCAGATATGTTTTGTTTCTTTCCATATCATGCTCAAAGGAGCATGGCTGTCATGGAATGTCGTGAATCACGTCAGATGTTTAAAAGAAGCTGACAAAATGTTTTCAGCAAGTGGCTGTGTTGCTTCACGCTCTCCTCATCCATGGGGCTTCAGCTTTGGTCTGTGTCTTGTTTGTTTCCACCGTGCTGGCCTGTGTGGTTTGGAGATGCCTACCCAGGACATTCTCTAGCCTAGCCATCCGCCCAGGCCCCGCCTTTCAACGCCAGCTGGCTGAACAGGCTCATTTAAGCTTCCATCACTGCCATCTTTTACACACCCAGGATGCCTGTGGATATTATTTTGCTGTACAGATGGATGTCTCTTAGGTTGCTCCTAGTTTGGTGCTATTATAAGAAATACTAATTGTACAATTCATCTACAAATCTTTGTGGGTTTATGTTTTCGGTTCTTTCTTTTCAAGGAACTAACAGAGTCTTTCCTTCAGAGAAAGCTTTTCGTTTCACCAGTACCAGTAGTAGATGAGCTTTCCAGTTTTCCCACATCTTTGCCAACATTCTTTACTGTCTTTTTAAATTTTTTAATTTTAAAAATTAAACCTGAGCACCCATGTGTGCATTACCTCACTGCACAGATGGGACTCACCTACGCAGACTGTTTGGGGAGTCGCTTCTCTCCTTCTAGCATTTGGCCCCAGGGATTAAACGTGGTCAGGCTTGGCAGCCAAGGGCTTTAACCCACTGGACCATTGCACATTGATTTTTAATACTTTTAATCTACTTTCCATCGTAGTGTATACTCCTCCTTATATATTGCTCAATTTTGCAATATTTGCTAAGCTTTTCATGCATATTCAAAAGGTATTTGAGAGTAATTTTTATATTGTCTTTTGAAAGAGTTATAAAGTGTTCCTCCTCCTCCTCTTCTATCTCCTTACTAAGATTAAGGAGCACCATCATTATTCTTCAGATGTTTGGAAGAATTAACCAGTGAAGCCATCTGGCCCAGGACTTCCCTTGTTGAAACTTGTTTTGCTTACTAATTGTTAACACAAACAAATATGCTTAATTTATTCAGAAATGCAATGAGAAACTGGATTGTGAGCGCCATGGTAAGTTGTGTTTTCAGGTGCAACAGGAGAGGAGAGTTTTGAAGGTAAAATGAAGTAGGTGGCAGAAGCCGTTTGGAACAGTGACGCAGCCAGCAAGGATGGGTATCTTGGATGACATTCCTGGAGGACTGACAGGCAGTCTCCAGACAGACATCCTCACAGAAGCAGCTACTGTGCAAGGCGTGGTCTGTCAGTCTCCTGACAGTTACTGCCAGACCTGCTCCTTAAGCCTTTGTGCAGGATCAGTACCAAGGATCTTTCTCTTGTCTCTGATGTAGTAACTGAGCCTTCTTTATACTCTTCAGACCAGTTGTTGACTTAGTTGTTAGACATGTTGACTGAGTTTCTATGAGTTACTAGAGCTGTATTGGTTTTCACATATTTGTGAATTTCCCCAATTTTCTATTGTTACTGACTTCTAATTTTACTGTAGGATAATATGCTTTGTATGGTTTTGATGTGTGTATTTGTTGAGGCCTGTTTTCTGACCTAACATACGGGATGACTATGCTGGGGGCGGGGAGGTCTACGTGCACTGAAAGGAGGGTATCCTGTTGTTGAGCAAAGCAGCCTTCTGTCTTTTGAGAGCAGTTCTCACTGTGTAACCCCGGCTGGTCTAGAACTCACTGTGTAGACCAGTCTGGCTTCTAACACACTTGTCTCTGCCTCCTGAGTCCTGGGATGAAAGGCGTGCGCCACCATGCTTGTCTTTAATGGAGCATTCTGTAGACCTGTCAGATCTGATCAGTAATGCTCACATCTCCTTTCTCCTCACTGATGCTCTGTCTTGGTGTTTTATTTATTTTGGAATGTGAGGTATTAAAAGATTACAAATACTACTTAGAATTGATTATCTCTCCCTTCAATTCTATTCAGTTTCTTCTTGAAATCTGAGATCCTGTTACATATACCATATGCTGTTTATATTCCTGTTAGTTGTTCTTGAAGATTTGATCTTTTTTCCTGCTTTGCCTCTAACAACAAGTTTCTGTCTTCAAGTTTAACATGTCTGACATTAGTGTACGCTCCCCTGTAACTGGCTTTTGCTACTTGGCTGGTTTCTTCTTTCTTCTACCCTTCTTTACCACTTTCCTTCCACTGTTTCAAGCCCCTAACACTAGATAGGAAAGAAAATAAGAATAGAAGGGTTAAAAAAAGAGACCCCTGAATAAAGTCAGGGGTCAGAAAGGGGGGTGATGTTATCATCAGACTACTTCCTGCTGGGCTCCTTGAGGCAAGTTTGGTCTTTACCATCAAGATGTGTTTTTTCTCCTTCTCCTTCTCCTTCTCCTTCTCCTTCTCCTTCTCCTTCTCCTTCTCCTTCTCCTTCTCCTTCTCCTTCTCCTTCTCCTTCTCCTTCTCCTTCTCCTTCTCCTTCTCCTTCTCTCTCCTCCTCCTCCTCCTCCTCTTCCTCTTCCTCTTCCTCCTCCTTCCTCCTTCTCCTTCTTCTTCCTCCTCCTCCCCTTCCTCCCCCTCCTTCTTCTTCCTCTTCCTCCTCCTCCCCTTCCTCCCCTCCCCCTCCTCCCCTTCCTTCTTCCTCCCCCTCCCTTTCTCCTCCTCCTCCTTCCTCCTCCTTCTTTGTGCTTGACCACTTAACAAACCACAACCAACAACAACTAACAAACTCCCACCTCTCAAGGGCCCTATCACTCTGAAAAGTCCAAAGAATTCCAAATATCACACAAATGCAGAAACTGTCTGCGACTGGCAAAATCACCCTCCTGCTAGAGCACTGGGCAAATCATAGTCAGCTGCACACCCCAGGTATATTTTAGTTATTGTTTATATAGTCATTTCTGTCCACCTATTTGTGAGTGTGCTGTGCACAGTATTATAGTTGTACCCCATCTTCTTAACCATTTTGTTAAAATGTTCCCTTTAGCACTTCCTGTAGGGTCAGAAAGCCATAAGATCGTCTTGTTTGTCCAAGATTATCTTGATTTCTCCTTTTATTACTTATTTGTAAAGGTGTAAGCCTGTGTTAGTATGTGTGTATCACATGTGTGCAGGAACCAATAGAAGCCAGAAAGGGTGACATCCTTTGGAACCAGAGTTTCAGGTGGTTGTGAGCCACCACGTGGGGGCTGAGAACTGAACCTGGTCCTCTGGAAGGACAGAAGGTCTTACCAACTGAGCCACCTCTCCCTATTTACTTATTCACTTACTTATTGTATGTGTGTGAGGGCCGTGTGTATCTGTCCCAAGGAGACCAGAGGAGGAGGTTGGGTCCCTGGGAACTGTCATTACAGGCAGTTGGGAGCCATTGATGTGAGTTGGGAGCCTAACCCATTTGCCAGCTACAGAATTCTTGGGTTTGGAACTTAGGCAGTATCACCCACTGCCTCTGACCTCTGCCGTTTCCAGGGAAAATTTTGATGTTAGTGTTTTGGGGGGGTCCCTGTGTGTAACACATCACACTAGATCCCAAACACTAATGTGTGTAACGAGTTACCTTCATCCTGCTAATTTGGGACTGTTTGGCTTTTGTGGTGTGGACCCTGGTGAGAGTGTTCCTATGTTTCTGTCTTTCTACTGGAATTTTTTTTTTAATCTTTAGATGCAGAGGTTAAACTTTTGGTATTAGATTTTCTTATATTACTTCTGCCCTTTCTCTCTTTTCACAGACCTTCGGAATTCCCATGAAGCTCTTAGTGACTTGTTCAGCAGTGCCCCTCCGATCAGCGACGCCCTCAGACCGGTGGCGTGCTCAGAGGCGCCCTCGGATCTCCGAAGCTCCTTTCATTTTCTTTGTTTTTAGATCCAATTTTCTTCATTTTCCTCAACTGATCTTTTTACCAGTTCTTTTTCCTGCAACCTCAACTCAGTGAAATTTTTGTTTTGGTTTCTGTACCTTTCAAGTATAGTAACTCTGTTTACTTTTAATTTATTCCTCCCAGCAATGCACCATCTCTAAGACATTCTCACACCTTTAAGACATCCTTTAGAAACAGTTACCTGTGAACATATTTAAAGTAACTGATGTGAAGTTTCCGCTCAGAGAGGCCATTGTCTGGGCTTCCTGGGACATCTTGTTAACTTTTCCTAAGCATGAGTCATCTCATTCTTGTTTCTTTGCATGCTTTGGAAATCTGGAGACTGGCCACGTTGGGAAATGTAAGTTAGATAATCTAGTTCTCCCTTTCTTAGAGTCTGGTGATTATGGCGGCAGGTGTTTAGTGATGTTCTGATCTAAGCCACGAAGTTGCATCTCTGATGTTGGAAATAATTGTAGCATTTTCTTAGTTTAGTGGTCAGTAATGAGATTCTTAAATATCCGGAACAAAAGCCCACTCTTTGTCTTTGCTGAAGGAGTTGTGGTTTGTGTTTGTGTCTTTGTTTACTTTATGTTTAGGCACAATTTCCAAGTTGTAAGGCAGTTACAAATTCTCCCTTAGTGGGCTGCAGAGATGGCTCAGCAGTTAAGAGCACTGGCTGCTCTCCCAGAGAACAGATTCAGTTACCAACACGACAGCTCACAGCTTCTGTAACTCCGGTGCCATTTAAGGAAGTAAAACTTTTAGATCCTTCTTAGGCCAGGAAGTCGACCCAGAAACACCCGGCACTCTTCCGAGTGCTGTAATAAAGCATCCTGGCAAGGGAGACGGGATCTGTTTTGGCTTACGGTTCAAGGGTTACAGTCCTCCACGGCACATAAGCCATGATGAGGAACACGAAAGAATCGGGTCACGTGGCTCCACAGTCCAGAGTGTGATGCCGTGAGTCACATGGCGATATACTGGGACACAGTCAGGAAGCAGAGTAGATGTTGGTTCAGCCCACTTTCTTGTTTTTACTCCTCTGGCAGGTAAGGTGGGTTTTCCCACCTTAATTAGTCTAATCTGGGTAATCCCTCATGGGTGTCTGCAGACGCCTGTCTCCTAGGTGATCCCAGAACCTGTCAGGCTGATAATATTAACCATTACAATCACCTTCTCTTATGTGCAAGGAAAAATAAATCCTGAATTCAAGAAAAAAATGACAAAGAGCCCAGGAGAAGCCAGGAACTGTAATTCCCATATAATAACATTAAGCTCTAACTTAGGACGTGGTAACACTTTTGTACTGGATTTCAGAGTGGGCGGGACGATGGCTTTGTGGTCTCCTGTTTTCTCTTTCTGAACAACGTATTCTGGAGGGTTATCCCATCCCACAGCTGTATGAAGGTAAGGAGAGAGAAGCAGTTTAGCTCATCGCTCTTCAGATGACTTGTTTCTGTTTGGAGAGCACCCTGCGCCTGGCTTAGACAGGTACATTCTTTGAGCCTGATCCTGATGCTGAAATCTGTAGAATCTTAGAGGAGGTGTGTGTTACTTTCGGGGCTTTGATATGCACCCCCTCTGTTTGTATAGGGACCAACCTCAGTGACTGACTTCTAATGCAGAATAAGAACCAGAATGCTGCCAGTGTTCTAAGGGCAGGAGTGGAGCAGTTTCTAACTGGTCCCGACCCTGAGGTGCTTGGCTCTTGGGGCCTAGCAGTGCTGACAGGAGTCTCAGGTTTCTGGAAGGGTGATGTGAACATGTTCGAACAGTTTTAGCTATCATCCCAGCTAACAGATACCACCAACTGCCAAGCAGAGCGAATGGGACTGCAGACAGTCCCAGCCCTGAATCCAAGAGGGCTGAGCCGGTGCCAGGCGGAGCAGAGGTGAGTTGTCCCTTAGGCCGTCCCAGTTGGCAGAGATATGTGTAGAAAACATATTGTCATTTTAAGCTACCACTTTTGAGGCTGGCTTGTCACACAACACTAGATAATTGGAACAAGATGGTAGTTTTAATTTGCATTTCCCTGATGACTGATACTGTTACTTTTTCACATGCCAATTGGCCCTTTAAATCTTCTCTGGTAAAGTAGCTATTCACGTTTTTGCACATTTTAATTAAACACTTTATTTTTCAGTTAGTTATAAGAATTCTTTATTATTCTGGATCCAAATAATTTAAGAGTGTCCAATTTTCTTCCTCCTTACCTGTCTTTTTCTTTTATTTTTCTTTCTTCTCCCTCCTCCTCCTCCCCATCCTCCTCCCCATCCTCCTCCCCATCCTCCTCCTCCTTCACAAGGTATCACTATGCCATCTATGCTCACTCCACCTTCATTGTGCTGGGATTACAGGAGTATGTTACCAAACTTGGCTTACAAGATCTATGTCTGTCTGTCTATCTATCTATCTATCTATCTATCTATCTATCTATCTATCTATCTATCTTTTACATCTTGCAAAATACAAATATATATTTCATTTCATTTTGGCTGATTCTCCCCTTTCCCCGTCCCTGCTCTAATCTTTCATCCGCAAGCCCCACTTCTACTTTGCCCTATTGTCCTCTCATCGGCTCCCTAATAGTCTCTTTTGTCCAATCTCATGGCTTCTTCTAGTATCCTGGCCTCCATACATGCTTTCTACCCCCTGGCTAGTTAACAGTTAGAGACTGGGACCTACATGTAAGTGAGAACACACAGTACTCGTGTTTCTGAGCACAATGTTACCTTGCTTAAAATAGTTTCCCAGTTCCGTGTATTAACCTCAGATCTTGATAATTTCATTTTCTTTAGAGCTGAATAAAATTCCACTATCTACATTACCACCACATTTTCATTATCCACTCATCTCTTGATGGGCATCAGGCTGATTTCATTTCCTTTCATGAAAAGAACCATGTGGTGTTTAGTTTTTAGACTGTTGGCACAAACGTGAAATCACTTGGAAAGAGAATCTCAGTGTGGGACTGTCTAGATCAAGTTTGCCTTTGGAGGATTATATGGATTGTGTTAGAGTGGGAAGACCTGCCCGTTGTGGGTAGCTCCATCCCCTAGGCAGGGGATCCTGCATTGTGCAGGAGCCAATAAAGCATGCTGCTGGCAGTGAGCCTGCATGTGCTCTCGTGCTCCCCTGTGTGGGGCTGTGATGGTCTCTCACACGCCAGTTACTCCAAGTTCTCCGCTATGACGGACTGTAACTTGGAACTGTGAACCAAAATAAAGACCTCCCTTTTTGTCGCGATACTTGATCATAACAAAGGGAAATAAGATTAAGCATAGATAAACATGGACACACAACTGTCTTTATAGCAGAATATGGAATCCTTCAGCTATGCCTAGGAATCATACAGCTAAGTTATTACATGGTAATGTGTTCTCTCTCTCTCTCTCTCTCTCTCTCTCTCTCACACACACACACACACACACACACACACACACACCCCAGTAGCTCACTTCTCCCACACTCTGACCAGCATTTTTCCCTTGGTGGCCACCCTTGCTGAGGCGAGATGGAATCTCAAAGTCATTATTTGCATTTCTCTGGTGAGTGAAACCATTGATGCCTTTTTAAAGCACGTGTGGCCTTCCTCCTCCTCCTTCAAGCTGTCCAGATCGCTGGCCCATTTGTCGACCAGAAGCTTTGTTGCCTTGACGTTCAATGTCTGCGGTTCTTTATATATGGTAGATACTGGCCCATCTGAGGTATGCCTGGTGAAAATTCTCTCCTACTCAGCAGGCAGCCTGTTTATTCTGTTGATATCTTGTTTCTGGGCAGGGGCTTTTATGTTTCACATAGTCTACTTGGGGCTGTTTCCTGCACTGGGGTTTGAGTCAGAAATTTGCCTATTCTTACGCCCTGAGTGTGGGGTTCATCAGGAATTGATGTTTGAGGCAGTATGGATGGAACCCCACTGTCTGCAGGGCCAGGGTCAGCTTGCCAGCAGCACTCATTTGAAAGGCCCAGTGTCGTTTCTCCCCCAGTGTTATTTCTCGGTGCACAGTCTTAATGTTGAGTCTACAGAGGCAGACATCTTAGTGTTTTTATAAAGCACAATTTGCCAACTTCTGAGCTCTTATGATGCCCCATGCATTTTATTTTGCATTCACAGAAGTGTTCCGAAGGAAGGATCTTTGAGACTGGAATACAGCTGAAGGTCAGAGGGCTCGAACTGGGTAAGTGGTAAGAGCTGAGATTCTGAGGGGCAGCGCCAGGCGTCAGTCCAGGCATGCTTGACGCCGGGGCACAGATTTTCTTTTCCTGTGGAGCAAACTTCAACAGAGCCCACACTGGATCCTCTTTGATTCATTACAACTCTAGAGGTGGGACTGGACCTCTAGGTCTCTAGATCGCTCCCCTGAGCACGGGCCTGGGCCCTAAGCACGGGCCTAGGCCCTAAACACAGGCCTGGGCACTAAACACGGGCCTGGGCTGCAAACGTGCAGCTTCTCTCGTGTTCTCCAGACTTGAACTCAGGTCCCTCCTGCTCGCAAGCCCTCCTGCCCATTTCTGACCTCTCTCCCCGGCCCAGAAATGGCATAATTTTATTCAGTATTCTTTTCAAACACTAAGCCTACTTTCTTTCAGTGTTTATAACCAAAAAGTACTCTTTTTGTTATTTTCTATGGCCTTTTAATACGTTAGTAAACATAGAAAACTGGTCACATGACCTAGCTGACATGAAAGAACAAGGGAAGGACAGACACAGAGAAGGACAGACACATTTTGACAACCTCGGACCTGGCGGGCTGTGAACTCTGACGTGGACACACCAACACCAGTCGCAGTCCAGAAACTCAGCACAGCGCCCACCCCAGCCTCCCACCATGAACTGCATCCTCAGACCATGAGACAGAATAAACCCTTCCAAAGTTGCTTTTTAGTCAGGGATTTCATCAAAACAAGGAAATGAATGAATGAGTACTGGATTTAACAGTTTAATATTTTCCATTCCAATTTCCCCTGGTCTCATTTCCCCATGGCAACTTAATGATTACTTCAGTCTCTCTTGGAAATCACTTAAGATTATCATAGTTTCTAGAAGATCCAGCCATGTTCTGGGTCACACTTGCCAACTCTACAGTGACTTTATCCACCATTCATCCTCAGGCTGTTTTAAAAAGCATCCTCTGTGGGCTTGGGAGATAGCTGTAATTGCTTCCGTGCAAGTGGGAAGAATATGGACCCCAAGACCCCACCAAAAAGAAGGGTGGCGACCTGTCATCCAGTACTGAGGAGGCACAGACAGCATCCAGAGGCAAGCCTCAGGTTCAGTGGGAGACACTGCCTCAGTAAGGTGGAAAGAGATTGAAGACCTCTGATATCAACTGTGGGCTTCTACACACAGTCACACACAGTCACACACACACACACACACACACACACACACACAGAGAGAGAGAGAGAGACAGACAGACAGACAGAGACAGAGAGAAAATATGCCAAGAAAGAAAGAAAGAAAGAAAGAAAGAAAGAAGGAAAGAAAGAAGGAAAGAAAGAAAATGAAAAAAAAAAAAAGAAAGGAAAACATCTTTTGTGAACTAAGGAACACCCACCATGCAGAGGGTATATGCTCTATTCGTCCACACATACTGCCATCTGGTGGTTCCACAGCCAACCATGGCACCATTTGTAAAACTTGGATATTAGAAACAGAATTACAGCTGCAGATTTGGCTGTATCATGTTTGGAAACTATATCTTTATATACAATTGCTTACTCTGGCAGTGGCCCACCTGACCACACATTCTAGAATTGAGGGAGACTGCTTGTTCTGGAACACCTTCGGGAAGCAATGCCTTTGTGTGACTTTAAAAATACGTGTATTTATATGTGTTTGCCTACATGACTTTATGGGCACCACATGCACGAAGAACCCTTAGAGACCAGGAAAGGGGCATTGGGCCCACTAGAAATGGAGTTACAGGTATATGAGAGAGAGAGAGAGAGAGAGAGAGAGAGAGAGAGAGAGAGAGAATGTGTGTGTGTGGGGGGGTGCTAAGAACTGGTCTTGAGTACTCTACGAAAGCAGTAAGTCTTCTTAACTGCTAAGCCCTCTCTCTAGCCCACAGCTTGACTTGATAGAACTCTTCATAAACACTATCCGCTAAGGATCAAAGGAGGATAAGCACTCAGAACCACCACGATCATCAATACAACCCTCAACACCAAGGAGGGCCAAAGAATGAACAAAATCACCCAAACCGAACACCAAAATTGCATGTGGACCACGGTGGTCATTTTATTTGCACATACATTCTGTCAGTAGAAAAGACAGTTTCATGTAGTCTAATGCGTGTTTCTAACTCCTGCCCTGCCCAAGTCAAATACACCTCCCCCAAACTGGAAGCACTGGTCATTTGCATACCACATAGGGACATCTGAACATCGGCAGTCTGAGTCTGGGCAAGGCAGTGGTTGTTCAGCACCGAGCAGCAGTGGGAAGACATATCTTTTGGAGTCAGAGAGTACTGACGAAAACCCAGGATGAGTGGACACTGGGCTGGGACCTTTGCTCTCTCAGCCTCCCAAGCCTCTCTCCCGATCTGAAAATGTCACCCAAGGACTGTTCTCAAAAACCAGTGCATAAATGTGGAATTCATTACTATCAACATTATCAGCCACTTAGGTATCAGTGTAGATATGTTGGTGATTGTGTTCTCAAACTCCACTGCTTTCTCTTCTAAAGCTGAGGGAGGTTTTCGCAGACACTGAATGACTTTGTCATTTAACTTCAGAAAGCAGGAGTTCAAAAGTAAATGGGTGTGCTGGCTAGTTTTATGCCAGCTTGAACACAGGATAGAATCATTTCAGAAGAGAGAATCTCAACTGAGACAACTCTCCAGCCAGTTTAGCTTGTGGGGAGCCTGTGATGCATTTTCTTGACTGAGAATGTGGGTGGATCCATCCCACAGTGGGTGGGTGGTCCCACCCCAGGCCCACGGTCCTGGGTCCATAAGAACGATGGCTGATCGAGCCATCCACACCAGGCCTCTGCATCAATCGCTGCCTTGAGTCCCGTGGACTACAAGCTGTGAGATGAAACAAACCCTCTCCTGTCAGGGAGTAAGACGCTGGGAAAGCCACGGGACATTCCAGCTCCTAGGTGATGATCTGCAGCATCCAGGAGGTTGGGAGGTGCAGCCCTGCAGTACCAGAGCTGTGTGCGGGCTTTAAAAACGAAGACACACGCTGTGCTGTAAACTGACAACCAGTTCTACCACACCGAACACCAGAGCATTCCAGACCTGCCTCCGCCATTGTTGATCAGTGTGATATGGCTCTTTCAAACGCCAGCACGTTAAAATCCAAATAAAACATGCTTCCAAGCTTTTTGTCCTTGAAATGGGGGCCTCCCTACGTTGTTTACACTGGCCTCATATTGGGGATCCAAGAAGTTCCCCTGCCTCAGCGACTGATGCGTACTGCTCCCTACTGATCTTTTTTGGAAGGGCTTGGGAGACTTCACCACAAACAGCAATATGAAGGGTCACCCCCTCAATAGAGCTGTCAGGATTTCAAGAGCACATCTCTCAGAGGAGCCATGCTTCCGGCTGGCATTTGCAGTTCTGTCATAAGGCAGGAAGAAGTTCCACTCGGTACGGACAACAGCAGCTGCTGCCTTGACGCCGCTCAGGTCGCTGCTTCTGTATGTACGCGACAAAGGACACCAGTGAACGAGAGGGGACCTACCCAACTTCCCAAGTCCCTGGTTTCATTCTCCTATCTTGTAGTCAGACAGAGTGGGGGAATTTACACGACTGAAATCGGCAGATGCTACATACAGGTACCTGTAGCCACATCGGACAGCACCAGATGGTAGGGAAACCACACATTACTTAGTAGCATACCGGGTCACAGGGCCGGTTTCCAGATACTGCTAGTCTCTAATTAGTGACTCTGAAGGTAGAAGCAGGTCATAAATGGTTTGCTTGACACCCAAAACTTCTAACCTAACACAAATATCCCCCCTGGATCCTCAGCAGCAGCAACTGCCTCCCCTTGGGCATTTTAGCTCTCTGATCCAACGCCCTGAGGCCCCCAAGGCCTCAAAGCCACATCCCTGGCACAGGCTCTAAGGCTCACAGTTCTCCGTCTGGGAGACTGTGATTCTTATTGAGTCAGTGGGCCTGCTGGGAAAAGTATACTGTTCAGGGCAGGGTAGGGTGAGAGAGGAATCTAGTTGAGAGAGAGACAGACAGAGACAGAAAGACTTGTGGACAGGTAAGCACAGCTCTCATCCCTCATCAAAAAGCTTTATGCAGTAGGTGAAGATCATGACAGAAAGCCAAGACTGGTCAGAATGCAGAACCAACCATGAGGAGCCCATCCCTCCAGCAGATACATCTACAATACAATCCATACACCTAAGGCTCAGGGAACACTGTAGAAATAGAGGTGGACAGAGCCAGAGGATGACGACTTCTGCAAGGCAGTGTCTTATAAGACTGAGGAGCCACATCTGTGAAATCTAACTACCCGGCTGTCCTAAACAGGTCACCACCAGTTGACCCAATGCGGATGAAGGGAATCTCACATGACCTGGCCTCTGAAGGAAGCGCTGTAAGGCAGATGACAGCTGAGGGAGGATCAGTTTTCCTCAGGGATGATCCCCTACAAGTTACCCAAGGCCAAGTGGTCATCCCTAAACATATATTCAAATGAGCAACACTAAGTGGGCCCAGCAGGTTGTATTTGCATATTTATATGTGAGGGTCTATGTTAACAATTATCAAAATTAAGAGGTCATGAGTTTGAGAGGGATTGGGGCACAGGAGAAATTGGAAGAGGAGGGGAAATGGTAATAACTCTCAAAAACAGATTCTACTGATGTCAATGTTTACAAATACTAGGCAGGAGGCAGCTGTTCAAAACTGCACACAGAGGAGATGCCAACGAGAACTAGATTTAACTCAAAATTATGTCAACCAAGAAAGCCAAAACTGCAGACTCTGGCGCTCTCTAAAAGCAGTTTCCTGGGAAGCTAGTCAGCTAAAAGCAAGTGGTGAGGCTAACCCTGTGCTTCCCCGCCCCCGTCGCTCTTACCTGGGTGTCTGTACTGACTGCCTGTGCTACAGATTTCCCAATTCCTGTGTAACCCAGCATCCCTCCTACAGGGCTCCCCCGCCAAAGTAAGGTTCCAAGGGAGAGTGGTCTTTTTTAGACTTTGACAGAACCTTCAGTCACTAATAATTCTCATTCTTGGCCCAAATCCCTGATACTAAGCACACATGCAGTCCTTTTTGTTTGGAACTCAGGGGAGATAGAGAACAGCTGGTCACTCTCCTCTGCCTAATGCCCTTCACATGTGTGGGGGTGACACTCTAGGCCTGGGGACTAAGATTCGTCTGGCCAAGGCTTTATGCAGAATCGATATTACCCAGTCTCCTGCTCTTGAATTTCAAGTGTGTTGTGAATTTTGCCCCACCCCTCACCAAAGTCAGTGGTTTTCCACGACCAGGAAGTGACATCCATCCACCCACCCCATCAGCCTTGTCATCACATGGTTCCGGTTATCTGGGATAATTCTGTGAACGTAGTAGACTAGGCTAGCTACCCATGTCTGTAGCTCCAAGGCGGGCCAGCGTATGCAGGCTTCCTCCAGGACACCGGTCTGATGACTTCCTTAGTCACGGGCTCCATTAGCACTGCCTCTTAACCAGCCATTCATGTAAAGTGAATGACAGTAAACCTTGTTGGAAGTGTTTTTTTTCATATTGTTTCTTGCCTCTTATGACAGGTTTCTTTACGTCTGCTGTGCGTTAAAAAATGCTGTTTCTATTTTCCTTTGCTTCTATTGCAGCTCAGCTCCCAAATAAGGTTTCATTGTATTCCAATAAAGGGTCACAGTTTCATACCATATACAATAAAATGGTTCACATCCCCCCCCCCCGCCCTCCAGTCCATGAGCACTATTACTATTTCTATGGCATCTATCTCACAAAAAAGCATGACAGACAGACAGACAGGATAGAGCATGACTCAAAAGCTTTTTAAGGACTTACTAGGGATCTTTAGACTTGGGGTGCTTCCTAAATAATATTAATAATATAATTCCACTCCTTCCAGCAGTAAAGTCAGTAAGATATTTAGCAGCTGAAGGAAGAACACTTTCCATGCAGCTAATCACACTGTTGCTTCTCAAAGGCAGAAGGAAGCCCTGGGGAGTCCATCTTAGGGACTGTAATAGTCTCCGAGCCCAGTTCAAGGTGTTTCGGATAAGCATGGCGCCACTCCCTGGAAGTTGTCACAGTGAACCGAAGGCGGAGTTCTGGGCTTCTCTGTTTGACCTCCGGTGTTTGGACGGCCAGACGGCCTGGTTTGTAACCAGTGTTTTCTGTTTGATCTCATAAAAGTCACATTTTAAAGCACATGTAAGATCAAGGGGAGGGGGTGCCTACAGGTGTACCAGAAGTCCCCCGTTGTTGGTGTTCTTAGTAATCCTCACAGCGAAGCTTCCACAAAGCTTGGGTGATGTTCAGATGAGGGGAAGACAAGCCTACGTTTAAGTGTGTTTGGTGCATCCCACTGGGGTCCAGGCACTCCGTGAGACCTGTTCCTCGAAAGGGGGACAGATGGTGGCCGCAGAAGCCTTTTGCTGGAATATATCTCCATAGAGGACGATGTCGCATTCAACCCCGTGATTGGGCTGGCGATGACTGCAGCTCAGTCACGGCATCTAAATCACATTAAGGCCCTCTTCTGTGCCTGGCTTGCCTCCTGATTTCGTCTGGCTTTTTAATATCTAACTGCTGGCCTCCGTGCGGGGATTATGCTACCAGCTCTGCTTTTTCTATTTTTGCCAAAATGAGCTTCTGTACCTCTTTCCGCCCCCCACAAAATGGGTTACACAAACCAATTATCATTAAACACAAACAATTACAATTAGGGTTGAGTTTAGTGAAAAGATGTTTTGCTTTTCATAAGTCTTTTAAATACTCTGGATGCTGATCTAACAGCCTAATTCTGGAGGAGAAAGGGCGTGGGGACACGGAGGACAGTCCCAGCGTGAGAGAAACTAACAGCAGCATGGACCTGTCTGCCTAACACAGGACCGACACATACCTATGGCCAGGTCACACACCTGGTTTAGTAGACACCCACCTCTCCTTGTGGACACTCTCTCCCAGCAGCCACCATCCGGACTTCAAACAGACCTCCACCACTGGCACCACAGTGCACCTTGTCCTCTTCTCACCAGCAGCAGACCACAGCTACGTATTAGCAACTCTGCTGCTGGACTGGAGAGATGGCTCGGCTGTTAAAAGGCTAGGCTCACAACAACTCTGCTTCATGCTACCATAACCAGCCAGCTTCACATAAAAAGGCCTAGGGGCTCTCCACACACCCAGAGGGAAGGAGTCCCTACACACCCCGAGGGAAGGAATCCCTACACACCCTGAGGGAAGGAATCCTCACACACCCCGAAAGAGGAGTCCCCACACACCCCAGGGAGGAGTCCCCACACACCCCGAGGGGAGGAGTCCCCACACACCCCAGGGAGGAGTCCCCACACACCCCGAGGGGAGGAGTCCCCACACACCCCAGGGAGGAGTCCCCACACACCCCGAGGGGAGGAGTCCCCACACACCCTGAGGGAGGACTGACTGCAGGAGTCCTCTACCCAACTTGCTCACCTTTTGAAGCAAAAGGAAAACAGGAACTAGAAATGAAACCTCAACACAGAACGGGACAGAGATACTGGAGAACTGGATAGAATTACATTTAAATGCAGGAGTTTGCCGGGGCCTGGTCGCACAGCCCGTTAGTGCCAGCACTCATGGAGGCAGAAGCAGGGCCTGGCCTAATAGCAAGTTCCAGGCCAGCCAGGAATAGAGTGAGAAACTGCCTCAAAGACGCCAACAGATGGACGAACAGCATTTCTCGGGGTTATGAAAACAGGGTCCTAGGACTTTAAAACAGAAGGGAGTGAGGTGGCTGTCACGACCGCACTGAGCAGGTGCTGGAGGCGTTAAACAGAAGGGAAAGGAAAGTCGTTAAGCACATCTTAGAAGAACAAAGAGCCTGTTTTGCCCGTTATGAAACTTTAACAAAATAAACGCTGCTCTGACTTAGAAAAGGAGCAGGACCATGAAGCCCATTCCAGCTCAATGCCCAGGCCACTGGAGAATTTGCTACCTGTCAGAGTAAATGGGGGCAGTACTGCTGACTGTCCCCTGGGAAGGACACAGACACGGACTCCTATGCTGTGAGTAAGTAATGGACTGAGGGCCACTAAGGATCCCAGGAACTTCAGAAAGCATGATCTCAGATGAGACGAGAGGTGTTTCTAAGAGCGCAGCAGGAACAAGCAAGCCCAGCTAAGTCTCGATAGGAATGGGACGCACTGTATTTGTCTCAAAGGGTACGAAATTGACCTGTTCATAAGACAAGCCTAGAAGACACCCAAGAGGAGGAAGAAGAAGACGGCTGTTTCTTTTGGTATCTGAAATACCAAACAATCCACTAAGTAGATTAAGTAGCTATCAACATCTATACACTTAAAACAAAGTCTGGAAATGTAAGAAACAAAGCCGTGGGTAGGGGAGATGGGTCCAGATGCGCCAGTACTGAAGCCCTAACCAATCTTTCAGAATCTAACGGGTAAAGCAAAAGCGCTAGGTAGAACATAGTATGGACAATTTTAATGGCTTCACTTAAATCCTGAATATACATGACAGAAATCAGAAATAAAATACATAATACACATATATGTATACATATATATGTAAAATTCAATAATCTAAAACCCAGAGTTTGCTTTCAAATATAAATAATACTAACATTTGCATCTTAAACCCTGAGAAAAATTTTATAAACTCCCCTGAACTGGCTATTTTTATGTCAGCTTGACTCAAGCTATGGTCATTTGAGGAGGATGGCAGTAAGATCCGGCTGTGAGGCATTTTCCTACTTAGTGAGTGGTGGGGGAGTGATTGTGGCTGTGGCCCTGGGCTCTACAGGCTGAGCAGTGGGGAACAGGCCAGGGGTCGCCCCCTCCGTGGCCTCGGCATCAGCTCTGGCCTCCAAGGTCCTGTCCGGCTTCAGTTCCTGTCCTTGCTTTCTTCAGTGACGGACTGCAATGTGGAAGTGAGAGCCAAATAAACCCTTTCCTCCACAGCTTGCTTTTGGTCATGGCGATTCATTCCAGCAACAGAACCCCTAACTAGGTCACCCCTCAAGTAGAAATCTGTAATAAGGGACGACAATATCTCTAATGCATCTAAATCTGCAATACGGTCAAATGGATACCTGCAGGAAACAAAAGATAAAAGATGAGCTGATAAATAAAACACCAATAGCGTGTTTTCTTGGAAAACTAGTGAAAGTAGAAAAAAGTTTAACGACCCACGATTGTAGACGGTGAGAACCAAGTCCGCAGAGAGGCAGTAAGCTGCACGGGCATGAACTCCTTCAAAATGTGATGGTCAAATCTCACAACATCTTTTCAGGCAAGCCCAAGTTAGTTTAACACAAAATCCAGACAAGTAAAACATAAGTACAGATCAAATTTATCCATACACATATATAAAATTATTCAATAAAATAGATGTAAATCAAGCTCACAATATTAAGGTAGGGAGAAATTTACAGACAAGAATCACTTGTATTTTACTAACATCAGCAAAAAAAAAAAAAAAAAAAAAAAAAAAAACGGTGGCGGAGGGAGGCACTTTCTGAGGCTGATATAGCTTTCTTCACCACAAGGGACAAGATCTCGCGTAGAGAGAATCACTTCTAAGCATCACCTGTCAATAAAAAAGCCAATGGCCAATGAGCTGAGGCAGGAAGTAGGAGGTGGGACACTGGCAGGAAGAGAGGATTCTGGGAAATAGTGAGCGGCACAGAGACGGGGGCGCTAGAAGTCAGGAGCTGAGCAGAGGTAACCGGCCCCAAGGATGAACTCGGACAGAATGAAGGCGAGATTTGGCTGGAGAGCTGAGGAGGCAGACGGACAGAAGCCAGCCGGAGCTGAACTCAGGGCAGGATAAAGAGGATTCGCCCCTGCCTTGGACACAAGAAGCTGAGGACAGGTGACTGACCATGTGGAAGACACAATAGTTTGAACGGGATAAATTACTAACTAGTCGAGAAGCAAGCCGAAGCTTATGGCCTAGGAATTGATTACTAAAGTCTCAGAGTCGTCTTTCCGGAAGCAGGGGCTGGGGAGAAAAGAAACAAAACAAAATGGATTTTTTTTTAACAATCTAATCCAGTAAGAACCACGGTGACACACAAGTGTGCCTATTAGACTCACAGGCCAAAAGCGCGATGGCGCTGTCGCCTTGACGACGTACACACAAGACAGCATGAAAACTGTAAACCAACAGGCAGGGCCACCATCTTCCCGAGGATACAGCTGACGAGTGTCAAGGGGATTAAGTGAAACATACAAGAGTTCAGCAAGACAAAAGACACAGAAGCCAATACAGACAAAATACTGGCACACATCCTAGCAGCAAACTATGAGTACATCTAGGGAGGAAATCTTATTTACAATATTTACAATAGTACAAAATCTAAAACATACAAAGATAACTTCAAAGAAAACGTGCCGTTTTCTGTAAAGAGAACAAGTCTTTCCTGCCACACACAGACATAAAGCAGATCCTACCAGGCTCTTAGGCAAGACTGTGCTGTCGGCTGCTGCCATCCCTGGAGTACAGCGTCCTTCCCAGTGAATCCTCAGGGCGCCGTAGACATTTGTCAAGAGCGAAACAAGGAGAAGTGAATTTTATTCTTTAAATTTCCCCTTGTGTTTTTGGCTCGCTCTATCATTGGGTAAGTGTTTTACTAGATGTAAACTCTATACCAGAGAGCTTCAAAGAGAACGGAAGTGAAAAAAACATTACAAAAACCCCACTTGGAAAAATTACATAAGGATTTCTGATTAGTACGAGTTGGAGAAGCAAGTAGGTCCGTTCTTCCACAGGACCTGACCTAAAACTTCAGCTCTTGGGGATCTGACGCCCTCTAAAGGTACCTACACTCAAGTTCACATAAACAAAAATAAAGCTTTTTAAGCTGGTCGGTGGTGGCGCACGCCTGTAATCCCAGCACTTGGGAGGCAGAGGCAGGAGGATTTCTGAGTTTGAGAACAGCCTGGTCTACAAAGTGAGTTACGGGACAGCCAGAGCTATACAGAGACCATGTCTCGAAAAAAAGAAAACAAACAAACAAACAAAACAACTAAAAAAAAAAAAGCTTTAAAAAATGCTGGATTAATTATAACTTAAAAATATACTGAATAATATGAACATACTGAATGTATGTTTTAAAATAAATTTTAATAGTTTAATAAAAATAAAAAACTGCACTTTAGATGTTTCCTCAGGAGAAAAAAATGTTGAATTAACAAAAATTTCACATAAGCATTAAAACAAGACAGTGAAGTAATATTGAGCCTAAATCTAGAGGAGAGAAGCCAGTTAAGCCACTTGCAGTGAAACCTGTTTTGTTTTCCTCAGGATAAGAGGTAAGAAGAAAGCTCTGAAACTAGGTCGGACCCTACCTACCCCAACAAGGCCACACCTCCAACTGTGCCACTCTCCCTGGGACAAGCATTCAAACACATGAAACCTTTGGGGGCTGCCCCTAGGCTTCTGCCGTAACATAATGTACAATGCACTCAGCCCCACTTCACAAGCCCCGTAGTCCAGCACAGTCAACAGTGCTTGAAAGTCCCAAGCTAAAGTCTCTTCTGAGATTTATGCAACCTAACTGCAATCCCCTATAAGACCTAGAGCAGGTCACATGCTTCTGACATAAGTGGCACTCATTACCACTCCAAAACAGGAAAGGAGAGGGAGGAAATGCTGAGCCAAAGCAAGACTGAGGCTCAGCAGGAAAAACTCCAAACTGCATCTGCATGTCTGATGCCTCGCACCCTGCAGACCCCCAGCTTTCAGTCCTGTGGGCAGCAGCACACTTCTCCTTGGGCTGGTTCCACTCCCAGTTAGCAGCTCTCCTTGACAGGTTTCCCATGACTCTGGCATCTCCAACATCTTGGGGCCTCCAAGGCCATCCAGGCTTCACCTTCATAGCTTCACACAATGGTCTCTCTGGGCCTCCATACAGGGAACACCCCTGCCACATGCCTGGCCTCCGCGGCCTTGTTTAGTCGCAGTGAGAAATTCCATCCTTGATTCTAAAGCCAGAACCACACAGCCAGAGCTGTGGAGTTCTGCTGCTTGCTGGGGCTGGAAGATGGCCCTCTCGTTCAAAACATCTTCAGCAGCATTGTTTCCCACGGGTTCCTTCGCTGCAGGAGCTTTGCTGTCATGGAACTTGCGCTGTAGACCAGGCTGGTCTTGTGATCTGCATGCCTGTCTCCTGAGTGCTGGGGTTAGACATGTGTACCACCATACGTGGACCGAATCTTAAGTATGGCCACTGTGCCTCAGGATCTGGATTAAAGGCATGTGTTATCCTACCTCAAGATTCAGTTCCCAGGTGTGACCTCCATTTCTGGCTTGTAGTTCATTCTAGATATAGTCAAATTGGCAAATGAGAATAGCTATCACAACCCAGCCCTTGGCAACTGACCTACAATCTTATCTCCTTAGGTTCAAATGAAAAGAAGAACCAGGTCATAATAATGCCTAACATGATACAACTGTCCCTCACACAACTGCAAATACACTGTACATTTAGAATGGGTGGTAATGTTCCTCTGGGAACATCCATTTCACAAGATGCAAGCTTAACTGGGTGGGATCTTGCCCTGTGGTCACCACTCACTTAATTGCGTTTAGTATCTTTAGTCTGTGTATCTCCTTGGACACAGGATTTAACTCCATTCTCCTTCAAGTGTCCATCTTTGAACACACAGTTTTGTATTTGTCCTTTCTCAGCTTGCTACACTTGATCAAAAACACTCAAGAGTGAACCACAGGACAGTCTGTACTAGGCTGTTGTCAATTAATCTAAAGCTCTTCACCTTAACCTCAGGCAGATTCTTCAGACAAGGGCAACAAGCAGCCACATTCTTCACCAAAATATCACAAGAAAAATCTCTAGGCAATATTAAATTATTCTCTCCTGAAACCTCTTGAGCCAGCCCTCCATGGTTCAAATCACCCACTCAGGACCACTGTCCTCCATGTTCCTACTAGGATGGCACATTAAGCCTCGCTTAAAGCATCTCACTGTCAGGACTATCGTGGCAATATCTAAGTCCCTGGTACCAACTTTTGTCTCACTGTTGGTGTCTATGGCTGTAAAAAGACATCATGACCACAGCAACTCTTATAAAGAACATTTAATTGGGTCTGGCTTACAGTTCCAGAGGACCAATCCATTGGGAAGCATGGTAGCATGCAGGCAGGCATGCTGCTGGAGAAGGAGCTGAGAATTCTACATCTTGTTCTGAAGGCAGCTAGAAGTCTGGATTCCACACTGGCCAGAGAGCTTGAGCACAGGAGAACTCAAAGTCCACCCCCCATGGTGATGGACTTTAACAAGGTCATACCTACTCCAGCAAGGCCACACCTCTCAATAGTGCCCCTCCCTACAGGCCAACCATTTAAAACACATGCATGAATCTATGGGGGCCACACATATTCAAACCACCACACAGAGCTAGGAAGTAAAACATTACCAGTATAGCAAACTAGCATACTCTTCATACTAACAGGTGGGAAAGAAAAACCAGTAATAAACCAACCAGTAAAATCACCAAATATTAGCAAGCCTCTTTCAACAATAGCTTAAAATGTAATAAAACAATTCACAAGGAGATGCAGACAAGCTGACGATTAAAAAGTAAAAACCAGTGGCTGACACAATGACTCTGGGATAAGGGCACGGCTGCCATGCTGAATAAGCAGAACCCTGGAAGAGGTTCAAAAGGCCGGCCTGGTCTACAGCGCAAGTTCCACGACAGCAAAGCTCCTGCAGCGAAGGAACCCGTGGGAAACAATGCTGCTGAAGATGTTTTGAAAGAGAGGGCCATCTTCCAGCCCCAGCAAGCAGCAGAACTCCACAGCTCTGGCTGTGTGGTTCTGGCTTTAGAATCAAAGATGGAATTCCTCACTGTGTGGTGGAAGGAGAGCCCTAATGTATATAAGCTCTCCTTTTACCACATATGCCATGGTATACACTGCTCCCCCCACACACACAATTAGCAAAATGCATCTAAATAAAGTTTAGAACCATCTGTTGTCTCCAAGAAAACGCAACTGATAGATTTTGAGCTAGGAATCAAAGGATAAAAGTCAATGAAGGAAACAGAAACTAAAACTTTGTTGTTTTACCTATTATCTAATAAAGACAAGTTTAAAAGAAGTCAGAAAAGATCAGCACATCTGAATAAAGAGGGGACACACATATACACACACAGAATGCTGACAATTATACTTTCATAGCACAAATGTTAATGGGCTTCACAGGTCCTGAACACAATAGTGGGTACAGTGCTTTGAAGGAGAATGCTTAGTCACCAGGGAATAGACCTGTTTGGGACGGACTAAGAGGTATGGTGGCCACCTTGGAGGTATGTTACTAAGAGTGGCCTCTGAGGTTTAAAAAGCTATCCCTCACCCTGCCTCTCCGCGCTTTCTCTCCACAATGCTGGATTGTCTGATCAACAGACACTAGCAACTGGTCAACACTCTGATGCCAAAAGCCCTGGGACAATGACAGACTCAGGACGCGAATCATCTGTCTCTGTCCCTCTCAATTATTTCCCCTAGCTGGACCCCTGCTGGACCGGGATGCAGAAATGCTCTGACTGCATGTCTGCTTGCTCCCCACCACCATGGCTGAAGTTAACCCTCTAAAGCTGTAAGCAAGTCCCTGACTAAATGTTTTCTTTAAAAGTTGACTTGATCATGTGTCCTCTTCTCAGCAATGCAAACATAACGGAAACAGCGGGTGAGTCTGATGTCCTATGCTCGTTCGACAGGTCATCTAAACAAAACAACAAAGACACCTGAGGGTCAAGCCCCACACTGACCAAATGGCCGGTCTAACAAGGTCTAGAGAATACACCTCTCAACAGATGTGGAGTGCAGTTCTCTTAGCCTGAGAATCACACTCTAAATCACAAAACAGCAACTCTTAACAAATGCAAAATCAAATGATTCTTCTTTTCTTAGCAGATCACAGTGGTATAAAGCAGAAATCGATAGCAAGTAAAACCACATAAATGCTTGGGAAGAAATACATTCCTTTTATAAAAAGGATTGTATGTATCTGTATGCATGTCTGTGTGTGTGCAGGCATGTGCACATGAAGGCCAGATGCACCTCATCTCTCCTGCAGCTGCAGTTACGGTGGGTGAGGCAGAGAGTGTGGCCTGGGGACCACGCCCAGGCCTCCTACAGGCACTTAAGCCACTGCTTCAGCCATGAACATACACTCTTGATTGATTAGTGGGCCAGGGAAGTAATCAAGGAAGCTGCTTAAAAATTCTTAGAACCAAATCAAATGAAAATGAACACAAGGGTGTGGTGGCTCACACCTGTAATCCCAGCACTTGGGAGGCAGAGGCAGGTGGATTTCTGAGTTCGAGGCCAGCCTGGTCTACAGAGTGAGTTCAGGACAGCCAGGGCTACACAGAGAAACCCTGTCTTGAACTGCCCCCCCCCAAAAAAAAGAACACAATCTGCTAAAACTTTTAGAACACAGGTAGCTCAATTCTCAAAAAAAAAAAAAATATATATATATATATGTGTGTGTGTGTGTGTGTGTGTGTGTGTGTGTGTATACACACACATATATAATTAAATGATTAAGAAATAATATCCTGAAAATGATCAAAATGACCAAGTCAGTCAAGGTTCTAGAAACAAGAACAAGCTAAGCCCCAGAGAACCAGGTGGCCAGAAATAATAAAGATCAGGTCAGAAATTAATAGCCTGTGATGAGAATACACAGTATCAGTCAAACAAAAAGTTCATTTATTGAAAAGACAAACCAGACTGACAAGTCCCTAACCTAAACTAAGGAAGAGAGAAAAGACCCAAAATATTAAATTAAAATATAGAGAACAGGCTATTACAACAAACTCCAATGAAATCCAGAGGAAAGATTTTGAAAGAATTTGAAAACAAACTAGAAAAATAAAATTAGAGAAATACAGAAAGAAAAAAAAAAGTGGATCTACTCCTGGACACACTTAGGAGGAGGACACATCGGGTGACACAAACTGAAACACGTAACTCACAACAAGCCTGAAGCTGCGGGCTCTCGCCCGTCCTCAAAGGGCAGCCCGAACCCAACGACTCGCTGCTGGGATTCTCATGACTCCTCAGGAAAAGCTGCCGCTTCTGAACTTGCTGCCTCCCTGTCTAGCCTGCAAACTGACTCCTAAACTCATTTTATGAGATTAAGGCCAGATAAGGACACAGCAAAAGAGAAATAAGCATCAGCTTCCCTGACTACGTAAGTTGTGGACATGCCAGTTTCCTTTCTGTGCTGCGATATGATGAAGACCATGGCCAAAAGCAACTTGGAGAAGAGAAAGTTTATTTCATCTTCTAACTCTCAGGTCAAACCCTTACTTACCACTGAGGGAAACCACGGCAGGAGGTCAACCAGGAGGTAACCGGAACACAGACCACAGCGGGGCACTGGGCCGCCTGGCTTGCTTCCCCTGGCTTTCTTGTACAGCACAGGCTCACCTGTTCAGAGACAGTACTACCCAGAGTGGGCTGGGCCCTCTAATATTAATCAAGAAGAAGGCCCCAGACAAGCCCACACCAATCTGATGGAGGAGACTCCTCAAGTTCCCTTTTTACACTGTGTCAAGCTGACAACCAAGAGAGGCAACACAGCACAAAAATTCAATAACATCCATGCAAACCATTTGGTATTCAAGAGCATAGCAATAAGAACAAACACATGCCCTGACCGATTTGATTCCAGCACAAGTTTACATTGACATTGGTGTAACACAGTAGTCAATAAATGTTAAACACAATGTATAGACTTAATGGCAGATTGCACACAACTGGAGAAATGGCCTTTGAAAGTTCAAAACTCCTGAGAAATAAGCCAGGCACGGAGGAATGTAACAAAGGCTGTTTATACAAACCTATACTCAACACTATACATATTGAAAAACTGAAGAGTTTCCTTTTTGAACCAGGAGTGAGGCAAATGTACCCATTCTAATCACTTTCACTCAATACAATGTTCAAAATCTTGGCTAGAGCAATAAACAAGATCAAGAAACAGATGAGTGTGTATGGTGGCTCAGCAGAGAGCGCTTGTTCAGGCAAGCAAGCTGTGTCTGACCACTCACCCTGCATGGCGCAAGGAGTAACTCAGACAAGAGCCTTCTGACTCTGAGCATATGTGCTGTGCCCTCCTGACAAGGATAAGTGAAGAGATGGTTCCTAGAAAGTGAATAAAGGGAGGGGAAGGGAGGGGAGGGGGGAGGAGAGGAGAAGGGAGAGGAGAAGGGAGGGGAAAGGGGGAGAAGGGAGGAGGGAGGAGAGGGGAAGGGAGGAAAGTCCAAGCATCCTGACTTGCCAAGGACACAACTCTACACCATGTGGGAGGACCTTGGTTTTAATTCTGAACTCTGTGGCAATACTAATTCTTTTTGCATTCCTACATGTTGATAGCTGTCATGATTAGGAAAAAAAACCATAATTAAATCTTAAGAGGCTCTAAAATTTCCAAGTCTTCTAACTAGGAATCCTGTCTTTTTTTTTTTTTCTAAACTTCTGAATTCTACTTGCTTGGTTAGCATATGGTTCAGTTTCAGAAATTATACTGAGCCAGGGATCATGCCACACTGGTGTAGTCAGTCTCAGGGGCGTCAGAGGTTGAGACGGAGTTCAAAGCCAGCCCAGGGAGATCAGTGAGACCCTCCACAAACAAACAGACAGAGGGCATACACACACTGAAATACACATATGCGAATTCAATGGGGCGTGCCTGTGAGAGGTGATCACTATCAGCATGGACTTGGCATTTCCTCAGTCCAGATAATGAAATGTGGAGTTTAAGTCACACCTTAATCGGTTCAGACAACACAAAGTTTCCTTCTGGCCTTTTCAAGAGTTCAAAAGTCCTTCCATTATCTCATTCCTTAGGGTTCAGGGAACCCTTGGCTCAGATAAAACACAGTACAACCCCCTAGTTTTACACATTAATTAGCACCAAATTAAGATGTTCAATAACCATAACAGGGGAAATTATTTCTTCACATAAAATATATTGACCCATGTAGTGTTTCTAGAAAATGAAAGTAACTTGGTAATATAAAACAATCTAAATAAAACAACTTCATGGACTATTTCCCATGATATAAAAAATAACAAATGTTTCACATTAGAGGCACTGTAATTCTTGAAGTCTTTTTATTTAGTGATTTCTGGCAAGGAGATATACCATAGTAAAGTAATTTCACTGGCAGTGAGGTGTGTGTGTGTGTGTGTGTGTGTGTGTGTGTGTGTGTACTCTACCAAAACACTCCTTTGTTTAACTGTTTTTAACTTTATTTACAAATGATGAAAAGTATCAATGCATATCCTTGGTTCAACTATATTGGCAACTCCATGAAATGACGTGGAATAGTGCATGTGTACAAACCACTGTTTGTAAACAACACTCATTCTGGATGAAAGGAATGAAGTTGTTTTTGGAAAGTGTTTAAAAGTCTCATCACAGTTTATCATGACCAAGACACCTGCACCGCACTGTCCATTCCTCACAGCACATTTATTTCAGTAATTGTTATGTCGGTTCTTAGCATGAGCATAGTGTTACACAATTTTCATACATATAATCACATCCAAAACAAGTTCTAAAATTGAAATTGTAAACATTCTCATCATATGTAGAAATATTTTGTGTATTAATAGTTTTGCTAAATGATCAGATTTGGAAGATAATATAAATGAGAAAGCCTATTCTAAATTGTGTAGTGAGCCTTGTTCATTAATTACATTTCTACAATGTTAAATAAAGAGACAACCCTGTCCTGTAAGCATGGCAAACTGTACGTAAAACGTTACAAAGAAACAATCTGTTAACAAAAGTATGTCTTGCAATAAAGAACATTAGATTTTTAACTCTATTATGGTACAAATGGAAAGGGTACATAGCATCTTTGTTGACAAAGCAGGAGGTAGCATGGGCGCACCACTTCATTGTCTGAGAAATGCAACGGGAGTAAAGAATGTTTCCTTACCACAAATAATTTCCAGGACTATATACAATATTTCTTTTAGAAATACTTGTTTAAACAAATCTCCCTCCAACTTTTTAGTATATATTTATATATATGTATATATATAAAAAAAACCGTTCCATTACGATTTTAAAAAAACACTTACACATCTAGATAGAATAGTACTCTGCCCTATTTGGGGGAACAGTCTCAAACTATGAAGTACATGATATTTAATGCCCTAAGTAGAGTAAATTTAGTTAGCAGTTCCTGGTATTATACAAAACACTAAATACATACCAACAAAATATAATCTTATTTTTCTATGTAAGTGTGGGGAAAAACCAGAGCCTTGATTCTGGTAACACTGCAGAGAACATAATCTTTCAGTAAGTCTGTCTGTAAGGATTCATGTGCAACACTTTACAAATGGCTCTCAGATGTAGGACCTTTAGTTGAGTAAACTCAGCCAACAAAACTTAGTAAACCTTAAAAACACATTTCCACCCTATATAAAATATGCGACTACTTACTGTCATGTCTGAAGCACTGTTTGCTCTGATGCCACTCTAATTTACGGTCCCCCATTCTTCCTAATTTAGTATTTATAATGGATACTTTCATGTGGCTTACAAAAAAAAAGACAAAATTTTAAATTTACATCCAATTAAATTTGCTATTGAAAAGGATTCCTGGTTCTATGATGCTGCTTCTGCCATTAGTAAAGAAAACGACGTCTCTGTGATAGAGGCAGACTTTTTAAGTAGTGATGTGACCTCCACCATGCCAGCTCCAGTCCGTGGAAGGTTAGCATTTACAATGTGGCGCTGTAAGTGCTTAATCCAGTCTTCCTGAACAGACAATGGTCCCCGAAAGACTAGGCCACAAAACCTATAAGAGACGTAGATAATAGTTCTCTTAGTAAAATTAACTCTATGTAAAGCCCACAATTTAAAGAAATAAATCTTGCAATATACCACATGGAACATACCTATGTTTAAATAAACGGTTCTCAACCTGTGGGTAACAACCCCCTTGTAGTTCAGATGGCCCTTTCACATGAGTCACCAAAGGCCACCCTGCATACCAGATATTTACATTATAGTTCATAACAGTGGCAAAATTACAGTTATGAAGGAGAAAAAGTAATTTTATGGCTGGGGTCACTACAACATAGGGAACTCTATTAAAGGGACTTGCCATAAGGAAGGCTGAGAACCACTGGTTTAAATTAGCCTGAAACAATCAATTTACACCTTTATTAATAGATTTAGGAAATGTCAATAATTTTAAGAGAGATTGGAATATTATTTAAGATTAATAAGTCTAAAAATATATGTGTATAATGGGTATTTTGCCTGTCTGTCTTGTCTGTGCACCAAATGGGAATGCCTGTATCCTTGTAGGCCAGAAAAGGATGTAGAATCCCAAGACTGGAGTTACAGATAGTTGCAAGGCACCGTGTGGGTGCTGGGAGTCAAGCATGGGTTCTCGGAAAGAGCAGCCAGGGCTCTCAGCTACGGAGCCAGCTCTCCTGCCCCAGTAAATACTTTTAGATCATCTAAATTCATTCACAAGAATTATTCCAAAGTATATCTCTTGAAAGACCCTTTTTTAATGCAGAAATACATGATGTCTATGGCTATATCTGTAAGGAGCATGAAGGAAGGTGTGTTATGAAGGAAAAGAAATGTGTTCTCAATAAGCAAGAACTTAATCCAGTAGAGATAAACCAAACCAAATTAATCAAGTATATAAAGCACTTCCACACCACTTCTATCAATTACAGTATAATACAGCATTTGGCTAATGTACAAACCTCATTTTATTATAGTTGTTGAAGCAAACACACACACAGACACACACACACACACACACACACAGACACACACACACACAAATTAAGATTCTAAGCCTGTCTCTGAAAAATTATCACTTTATTGTTGAGCAAGCCACAAAATAAAAATGCCAACTACTGAGTCTCAAAGGACTACGAAAGGGACCATAGCACACAGGCTTCGGAGGCATATACCTGCATCGGAGAATGTACACCTCGTCAGCACCGTGAGGTAACGACAGCATTTTCTTCTTGCTTCCAGATCTTGACCTTGATTTTTTCTGCTTACAATCTATGGCTAAAAAAGGAAGAGAAAAACTTAAAATTCCTTGTATATTTAAAACAAACCTACATAAGAGAGATCACAACAGCTCAATTACACCGGGCAAGGCTCTGTTCAGCCCCGTTTCTGGGGTCCACACTGACTCTCAGCAGCTCCTAGAGCAGCAGCTTGGCTGCACAACCTGCTCGTGCCGCGTTCTCAGACACATATCTGGACGCTCAGGCACACCTGAGAAAATGTGTTAAAGAACTGGGAGCTCAGCTGGTCAATAATTACAATATAGAGACTCTACTTCTGATCATACATCATTCTAAACATCTTATTTCTAGGAAAATCACAACTTTTTAGTGTTCTTTAAATATGCACTTGATTATTATTCTAGTAAGTCACCCTAGCAAACTGAGCAAAGTAGTTTCAACAATGTATACAAAGCTCAATGAAAAGCCAATTTCCACGGAAATTCAAGAGCAAAATAGCTCAGTTTTCCTTTGTAAACAACCTGTTACATGTACAATCAAGCAAACGTGTGAGCTTTATTAGAAAGTAACTATAAACTTGTATTATCTGAGTTTACAGCTGGATCCAGTGTTTGAAGCCAACTATTCTTTACAGCTTTTCACACTACATTTTCTCCAGTAGTTTGTTTTTAAAATGTGATTTAAACAGAAAGCTTTTTTTCTTTTTCTTTTTTCTTTTTTTTTTTTTTTTTTTTTTTTTTTTTTTTTTTTGTTTTTCGAGATAGGGTTTCTCTGTGTAGTCCTGGCTGTCCTGGAGCTTACTCTGAAGACCAGGCTGGCCTCGAACTCAGAAATCCGCCTGTCTCTGCCTCCCAAGTGCTGGGATTAAAGGCGTGCGCCACCAACGCCCGGCTCAGAAAGCTTTTTTTAAGAGTACACCAAATACTTTAGTGTTGGCTTTGACATTTTCCCATTACTTTCCCCTTAATTATTTATTCCAATATGTGAGTCACTGAAAGAAAATACTTTTATCATTGAACTAGTGGACAGGACAGTGTTCTATAGTCCTTGGACCCTCTGGGCAAAGGGATGACAGTGACTGCAGACACCGCTTGGCAAGGAGCAGGAGGAGCAGTAAGAGTTCATCCCTAGGGTTTCAAGTGGCGGATCCAAATGCAACTCAAGACTCATTCAAATGGCTTCTCTCATCCATGAAATCCCGTGGAACAATTCCAAGTAAGAGAATAGGGGTGGGCAGGCTGCTCAATGAGCCTGTGGTGTGGGCTGTTCCAAGTGCAGATTCCCAAAGAACAGTGCTGCCATCACAGAACCAGACAAGGGGGGAGGTGACACAAGTCACTCAGCAAACTATCACTGTAATAACGGAAGAGCTCAGCCGTGATGGCCAGCTTCGCGGCACCTGTCAATTTAAAGGTAAAAACTAAGACTAAGACTCAGGGTTTTTTCTATTCATCATTAAAACAAGAGACTAATAATCAGCAAAGTATGACTAGCAGTCAGGTATTGAAGAATGACTAATTCAAAGACAGCCCAGCTCTGGGGAATTCTCATGTTTTCATTGGTTATGTCAGTCAGCAGCCAGGTACAGAGCAGAGACTCAACAAATGCCTCTGGAGCAAACAAATCAGGCCAGACCTGATAATTTAACCATCAGCATTCAGATGGCGTGCACTGGAAATCAATATGGGCAAGACCCCCTTCCTAACACGCTGCACCGTGTACTTAAGTGCACTGTATCGCAGAGCAGTCTAACATAGAGAGATGCGGTTCCTCATCCCACCTAACATGAATGACCAAACACCATACACTTCTTTTTCACAGTGGCTGCAGTGGGTAATTTAGAATTTGAATGACTCTTAAGTGACTCACACTATGGAAAGAGCTCAGATCAGTTACCCCCTCTACCTCTGAGGTAAATCCACAGAATGCCTGCCTCTATGACACAGGGCACAGCAAGGGTTAGTGTTAGATCACAGGCACACTCTTTATGTGGAGAGCTTATTGGTTGTTAAACTTGCCACATTACACACACACACACACACACACACACAAAGTCCTTGTAGAATGTAAGTAAATTACTGTGGATACAAATAGAATGCATGACAATCCTTACAAACAATTTTCACATAATTACATTGTCAGCAAATGGGGAGAGGAACAGTAAGAAGAGGTCAATGATGTGTCATACACTACCAAACTCAGTTGAGGAGACATGCTGTGATGTCTGAAATATGCAACTGGACAGCCTGCACTTAGAAGATGAGAATATTTACATGAACGAGGAAGAACAAGACTTTCTATATTTTGATGCTGTACGATTCTAAAAGCTCTTTTATGAATGATCACATCTAAAACTGTAGATAAAGCCATCAAAATTCCAGTGTTAGTATTTGACGGTGTCATGACAACAGAACATAGGGCAGCTGTTATTATATAGCTAATAAACTGCTGACTGGGCTTCCCAAACACAGAAGTTCTTAGACATTCGCTCCTTTACTAAGGTTAAAATATTTCAAATCTCAGACTCCTGGGAATAAAGCCTGCATGTCTAAGTATCTAAGGTTTTGTTATTTTAAAATCCCTTGGTTCCTGAGACATTGTTTTGTAGGTGAAGTGAGTATCTGAACAAGATAGTTAATTACTAGCCTCCAGCCCAGGCCTGTAATGCTGTCTATACATTTAGAAACACGGGTAAAAAACCCAAGTAACATAAACATGTACATAAGGAAGACATTCTTACAGCACCTGCTGCATCAGAGACAACTGTCACAAAATGTTCCCTTGAATGCAAAGAATAGTGTACAAACATGTCTGCCACAGAAGCAGTCCAGATCCACCAATTTCCAGCATTTTAAGTCTAACTGTACACGCTCGTATTTGATGAGGGTTGGCTTCCTGGCTCTGTAACTATGCTGCTGCTGTGGGACAGAAGCAGGCCATCAAATGCCACTCAGAATGCAGAACATGTGCAGTGAACCAGGGCTCCAAAGGACTTGGTTAAAAGTCTCTGAGGTCATCTGATTTTACAGAAGACCTCCCCTACTACTGCAAAATTACTGACCACTAGTGAATTGAGATGCAAAGTCATATATACAAAGGCTTTACAATCTTTTAGTAAAGCAGCTGTGTTTTAGTAAATATGGAAGAACCTCAAAAAGACCCCACAGGTCTTGGCTAAGCACTAGCCAGGTATCAAGTATGCCATTAGACAACACAACACACCCAGAGTCAAGTCTGTTCTGACAATGACTTCATTTTATACACAAGAAACATGGGTTCCTTTCAGCACTGATGTCATCATGTGAAATCTTCTGTGCTTCCCACTGCTCTGCTCGCTGTGTACCAGTAATTGCTTCTGAGAGGAGAGTGTTTCCTTTTCTTCTTCATTGTACAAAAGACTTCAGAGGATGAGGACTTATTCAGCGTTCCCTAAAACCTCTATGATTAGGAAGTACACCAGGTTCACCATTAACATTTTTAATTACTCTTATTTATCCCTACCCAATTACTTAAGAGCTTCTTCAATGGACTACTGGTATATTCCATGTGCCTTAGTGTGCAGCTGTCTGCTGCTGTGACAGGATACCATAGACTGAGGGAATGGAAACCACCGACGTGTCTTTGGTTCACAATCCTGAGGCTGGGACGTCTGTGAGTGTGGTGGTGCCATCTTCTCCCGAGGGCTTTCCTGCTCAGCAATAATGTGGCAGTAAGATGTGCATACAGAAAGCCAAGAGGCCACTGGACAAACTCATTATTCTCATCACTCCTATAGTAACCAGTCATTTCCACAGTAACAGCAGTAATCACTTCATGAGGACAGAGCCATGTAGCTCTAATGGTCTCTGAAGACGCTTTTAAAAAACAAAATTATAATATTAAAAAACACCACTCACTAAAATAAATCAAGGACTGCTCATCACTTAAACTTACACCTTGGCAATAAAAGAGTTTTAGAGGGAACATTTAAAACCAGACTTAGGCTTCTATCCTCCTAACAACTCTTATCTTCCTCAACACACCAGACACCTCCACTCTATACTGAGAATGTCAGGACCAGCTTCAGTCATGTGAGTGGGTGAGATCGGAGCCATGACTCACCTACAGGTGTCTCTCCAGAAGCAGTTCTGTGACCTCAGACAAGCATTCTACTTCCCCACACAGCACCGATACTCTTCCTTCAAACAGCAAGAGCAACCAAGAAACTTGTCCTATACATGCCCACAGCTAGGAAGAACAACATTTAACCTTAAAGTTCCAGAACCACCTTTGTCCAGGTGCCCCCCCCACACACACACACTCAAGAGCCTGCTCCCTCAGGCACTGGACAGTGCGACACCTACAGCTGTCCCTGACTCTGGTTCCCACAAACCCAGGGTCTCACTAGATTCTCAATCCAACAACTCTACACTCCACACTCTGTAGGTAGGTTCTCTGCAGCAGTTGGGTCCTGGCCCTCCTTTCTATGGGTGCTACCCTCATGGGGATACACTGTTCATCCCTGTGGAAGCTGCTCCTGCAGTTCTTAGGTTCTGAGGGCTTGCAGGCCTAATGCCACTTATAACAGCAAAGCTTCCCACATGTATCTTTTGGAGCAGTGGGTCTACAAAATCACACTGGACACTTTGGTGTGAGCTGCCATGGGCCCACAGGCTTCACCACACTTCATCACACTGTGAAAGAACAGTGTAAGGATTCTTCCCATCTAAAACTCCTTCCAGCAAAGGGTCTCGGCACATTCAGAGTTTTCCCCCAAACACTTCCTTACTCTGCACACCCGTCCTGCCTCGCTTTCATCTCAGCGAGCTGCAACGTTAGGCTGTGGCTGTGCCCGTGGCAGCTAAGGTGGGCACTCCGCTGCCTCGCACCGATGTCAGCACCCGACAGCCTAGTCCTCCCTTCTGTGTCCCACAGAGTCTTCACAGCAGGATAACAAAGGTGTCCTAATCTACACTTACCTTCTAATACCTTGTTTCTTGTTTTTGTCTGAGTCTTCAATGGAATGGCCTTTTCTGTCCATATTTCTACCAATGTTCCAATCACAACCACTAAGAACTCTGGCTTTCATCTCACCCCTCATCAGAATCTCTCAGTGTTCCACACACAGCAACACAAGCATGATTGCCAAATCTTCTAGCATCCTCTGGTGATGTAGCTCTAAAGGTGTTTTCACATTTCCAGTTATTTCTAACAAGAGCCTTACTTCTTGACATCAATTTAAATCTCCAAATAAACACACTCCTAATTCTGGAGGGTAAGAAGTCCTCCATTAACACCCGCTGATGCCTCCGTGTTAAAGTGCATCGAGCTACGGGAACGAGCGGGCGCACTGAGGCAGAGACAACTGGACGAAGACATCCTTTCTGAGGGATGGCTACAGTGAGGCATGGTGGCCACACTAGATAGAGCCCAAATAGCATTGTTAGAGCCCAGCTAAGAGGAAGAAATTATTTTTTTTCTATGCAGTTAGCATGTTCAAGTTGGGAAAGCAAAAGCAACTAGGAGTTTACTTGGAAAAGATCAGCAGGAATTAGGCTATCAAATGGAGGTAAACACCAGTCTAGCCCCACTGAAAAGCTGGTGGTGAAGGCCAATGTAGCAGCTGGGAGGTGGGAAAAAGATCCACGTTCCAAGGTGTCCTCAAGTGAGTATGAGGAACTCGGTTCTAACTGCTGCCAGTAATCCTCCAAGGTTCAAGACTCAAGCAAATAAAAGACTGTTCAACAAGCATTTGATTTTTCTTTATTTCAACTTAAAAAAACAAACAAATGAAAAACCCCTAGGTTTCGGGAGGGTAGTTACTTTTAAAGAAACATGTTAGGAGGCATAAGAAAGAATTAAGGGAAGGAGAGTTTTTATTTTACAAGTACCCTGTTTTTTTCACTTAAGCTTTCTGTCTGCACAGAGGCCACAAGACTAGCTTTATAGATGTGTATCCCCATCGGGCTCCACATATGTACTTAATGCTCTGCTGCTATATACTCTTGAAACATTTCATACCTTTCAAAGACTGCTATGTAACCATTTTGCATGGGACCTACAACTGTATCCAGTGGCATGTCTTAAGCACCTAGCACCATAATGAGGATCAGGGTGTATCATGGAGAGCCCACGGAAAAGGAGGCTAAGAACGACGCCTCCGCCCCTCCCTTCCACCAGCGAGGATTCTCTGCATCGTCCTCCACCACATTTCTCTCCTATCCATATGGAATCACCTTTTGTTGTCTGTTCTGTCCCTGCAGACAGGGTTTCAGTGTAGCCCTGGCTGTGCTAGAACTCAGAGACCCCTTGCCTCAGCCTCCTGAGTACAGGCATTGCTGTGCCAGCCCCACTTCCCCTTGAAATTTTCACTCTGAGATTGGGGAGATTTTTCCTTAGCATCCTAAATTGCACACAACAATTTTAACATTTTGTTTTCAATGACTATAAAATAGTAACTGATTACAAATCAAAATAAACAATCAGGGGCAAATGTACCTAAAAACATTTCAATATGTCACCTGGAAAGGATGATGTGTAAATGACTTGAAAAGTAGCATTTTATTTACATTTAAAGTCAATGTGGTAGAAATGGGGAAAAGCGGCCGGGCGGTGGTGGCTCACGCCTTTAATCCCAGCACTTGGGAGGCAGAGGCAGGCGGATTTCTGAGTTCGAGGCCAGCCTGGTCTACAGAGTGAGTTCCAGGACAGCCAGGGCTATACAGAGAAACCCTGTCTCGGGGAAAAAAATAAATAAATAAATGGTGAAAGCATAATTTATAGATGTACCCACTGTTGTTTCAAAGTACAAATATATCCATATATATGAAGGATAATTAGACATAAATAAAAACTGAACAACAAACATATTATTTCTTTGTGTTAATAAGGAAACAAGTTAAAATTTTCTTTCTAAGGTGAGCTGAGGTTATATGCTGTTTTATTCAACAGTATTGGCAAAGTGAGTATTGCCAAGGAGACTGACTACTTTTCTTAAAGCACATAAAAAAATATAGAACAAATAAAAAATTTAAAAAATGCATCAACATTGCTACAATGGAGAAATAAATGCATATTTATTTAAAAAATATAGAACAACAAAATAATAATGAATCTGAGTTCCTTTTAAAAAAGAATTACTTAAAAACATTTTAACCAAAATCCTACCCTCTAGAAGTATCTGTATTTCTAGGACATCATTTTAGGAACAAATACACAAGTGTTCAATAAGAAAGTCAAATCTACCTCCTATACAGTCACGTTCAAGTCCAATAAGACAAATCTTAATGCAGCACAGTTTTGGTTTCAATGATTTTGATTTGGCTTTTAATCATTTTTAAGATTTTACATATTCTAAGAAAGTTCAAAAGTAAAAACAGATATGGTATTTTCAAAGAATTTTCTAGCTAAGGGCATTAAATATAACACTGAATAGCAAGAGTTAACATTATTCTTCAACCCCCTACATAAACCAATAAACAAACAAACAAACAGAGTAAATCCTACTCTTACACTTCTGAGTCAGGAGTGAAGTCTCCAACGAGCCATCATGCTGGCCTGACCTCACAAGGGCAGTCCAAGCCCACGTGTGTGCTGCCTGGCTTAGGGTTTCTGCTGCTGTGATAGGACATCATGACCAAAAGAACTTGGGGAAGAAAAGTTTTATTTAATCTTCCAACTCTCAGGACATCACTGAGGGAATCTGGGGCAGGAACTCAAGGCAGGAATCTGGAGCCAGGAACTGAAGCCAAAGCCAAAGAGGAATGCTGCTTACTGGTCGGCCCCTCACAGTTTGTTTGGCTTGATTTCTCGTACCACCTAGAACCACAGGCCCAGACCCTCCTACATCAACCATTAATCAAAAAGTGCCACACAGGCCAATCTAGTGAGGACGGTTTCTCAACTGAGGTTCCATCTTCTCAAACAGCTGTAGCTTTCCTCAAGCTAACAAATAATACTAACCAGGGTAATACCTATAAAGTCAATGACTGTAAAACACCTACATTTGGTTCTAGCTAACAGTGTATTTTGTAAGTGTACCTTAATACAGATCATTAACAGCACTCAAAAATTCATGTTAGATGAGAAATCACAGCACATTAGGAAAATGATAACATATAAAAAGTAAATACTAGAAAACTAACAAATAATAAAACCAGATAAGACTGGAGCCAGGCAGGGGAAGAACACAATCAAACAGAATTAAATTCTAACCAGAAACAAGCAAAAGCAGGCATCATAAAACTGAATCTCATCTGTGGCCACCTGTGCAAGTGGCTATTCAGACGCCTGGCCAGCCTGCGCCACCACCTCCGGCTGCCCTCTTCTAACAGACCAGCCTGCGCCACCACCTCCGGCTGCCCTCTTCTAACAGACCAGCCTGTGCCACCACCTCCGGCTGCCCTCTTCTAACAGACCAGCCTGTGCCACCACCTCCGGCTGCACTCTTCTAACAGACCAGCCTGTGCCACCACCTCCGGCTGCACTCTTCTAACAGACCAGCCTGTGCCACCACCTCCGGCTGCACTCTTCTAACAGACCAGCCTTCACTCCCTGCTACTGCGCCGGCCCACTGGTTCCACTTCACGTTACTATTGTCATTACTCTAATGGCTCATGTATTAAAATTACTCTTAATTTAAATCTTAAAATGAACTTCTCCTTCTAATCAAATCTTTTATTCAAAAAATACTTTATAAAGCATCACAAAAGTCCTTTTAAGAAGGATTAAAACGGGATTTTGAGCTTGGCATGGTGGTACATGCTTTTAATCCTAGTACTCAGGAGGCAGAGGCACACAAATCTCGAGTTACAGCTGCCTGCTCTACAGAATGCGTTTTAGGAGGAGAACTGCAGAGTAGAGACCAGACACAAAGATTTTGCTTCATTACAAAGTAAGTTCCAGCATTTAATTATCCCTAAGTCTTCTACTTGACTTACTTCACCATCTAACTTATTTAATTCCTTACCTCTTGCCTCCCAGAATTCTTAATAAACATTTCATTTTCCTATAATATTCCTTCCTTTTTCAAGTATGATTCCCTTCCTCTCTAGACCCTAACGTTCTGTTCCAAGCAGCTAACACTGAGGTTCAAATCAAATGACACATTCTGGGATGGGGTGTAGCTCCTTTTTGACACCTTTTTTTGTTTGTTTGTTTTTGTTTTTGTTTTTGAGACAGGGTTTCTCTGTGTGGTCCTGGCTGTCCTGGAACTCACTCTGTAGACCAGGCTGGCCTCGAACTCAGAAATCCGCCTGCCTCTGCCTCCCAAGTGCTGGGATTACAGGCGTGCTCCACCACGCCCGGCTTTTGACACCTTTTTAGCATACCAAAAAAAAAAAAAAAATCAACCCAACCAAACACACAAACAACAAACCAAAACCCCAATGGGTTAAAATTCCAGCATTTACAGAGCCAATGACGACAAACCCCTCCACGGCGCACACGCGCCCTGCCTGCCTGTTAGAACCTCGCTAGTCCTGCTCAACTGCACCAGGCAGCCTTCTTCCATCTCGCTCTACACCACACAGCGAGGAGCTCACAGTCATGTCCACATGTGTGTGTTTGTACTACATATGATGCTGCATTAGCTCTAATAGTGTCTGTTAGATAGTGTGTCTGCAGAACAGAGGCGGGAAGAAAGACCTCTTACTGCTGAGCAGATCCCCTACTACAGAGACGCCAAAGCCATTATCCTTCGGCATCCTTTCTAACCTGTCTTATTTCTGGTAGCCAAGACCATGTAGATTTGAAAAAATAATTTATAACTCACTCTCAAGTATTATTACTGGCCAATGACCTTTTTTGGAACCGTGACGCTTTATGCTTGGTTTAAAAATGACATCCCATAGAAATATTATTGCTACAAATGGTATTATTGAGCCTTTCCAATGTACTATAGTTCGGATCCTGTCTGAATCTGTGGGCCCAAGAGAAAAATCTGCATATGAAGCAGGCGCTAAGCTCAGAGTTTCCTCGATGGCAGCTCACAGAGCTGCTGTCTTTTGTCTTGCTAAAGCTAGCGGAGTCACCAGCCATCCAAACACCCACAATAACAGCTCTGGCCAGGTGAGGATCAGACTTCAGCTCATAAAATATTAATGAGGCTATGTGTAACCTAAGGAAAAACAAGTTTTGGCTTCTCTGACATTACAAGATATAAGAGATTTTAAGTTTTACAGACTTAAGTTTTACAAAGCTTGATATTAGAGTTTACTCATAAAGACTCATTGCCCATGTTTTTAAGTTTCTAAGCTTGTTTCACAGGATATGCTCCACCTGTCTGGTTCCACATTTCTTTGTGCACTATGGACATGTAAATTGCCCTTGCTTAGCTAGCTACATTTTTTACTATGCAAATGTCAAGCAGTTAACTACTAAAAGAAGAATCTCTCTCTAGTTTAGGAAGAAGCTTGCTAGTTGAGACAGAATTTCTCTGGCTTAGGCAAGATCTCTAGCTTAGAGATCTCTAGCTTAGACAGGGATATCTCAGGATTTTTCTTAGCTCATAACCTAAGGATGCTAGCTAGCATGCCACATTTTTTACTATGTAATTGTCAGAACCTGACACTCAAATAGGAGGCCCTAAAACAGGGCTCCTTATTAGAAAAAATACAGATTTTTATACAATGTAAAAATATCTTGCGTATGTGTCATCAATTATCGCCGATTTGTGCCTTCCTGGTCCAGGAATCATGGTCTCGCCTGCAACCAAAGCTGCCACGAGCGGCCTACGGCTTGCAGCAATATAACACCCAACCTGCCCCTGTATACTCAGCACAATGCTTGAGCCCCAGCTAGGAGCTGCAGGACGCCTGCTGATCACTGTCACCTGCCGAGCACCTCTGGGCGCCTTTGCTGGCCTAATAAAGCAATGACTGCATCCCCTTGTAGGTTATTCTAAAAGGGATAAGGTTACATTTACCCATCCATTTTACAGGGCAGAAATAACATTAAAAAAAAAAAAATCAACCTTGGCACTAAAGAACTAATCTTAGAAAATGTACTCAACCAGAACAATTCATTATGTTGCCCAAGTCTGAATAAATGACACATTACTGCCACATAAACAGATTATGTTCTTATTCCTTATACTGGGTGAGTTGTACTGAGACAAGTTAGAGCTAAGATATGGACGCTGTCTCACAGATAGCCTTTAAAAACAAGTTTGACTACATGATCCTTTTCTGTGTGTATGGAGTACATGTACATGTTCATTTTCGTGCAGGTGTTTAACAAACGAGGGGACAGGGAGCAGGGAAGCAGGGACAGGCACGTGCCCCTCACTCCTGGGTCTGCTCAGAAGGCAGCCTGCCTAAGCAGGCACTAGAACTGCTGAGAGGTGAGTCGTACGGCACCAAGCTGTGCGCTAACCTTAAGCAGCTCTCATTTGAGGTTGACTGCTGCTGATGTCCCGTGTGCTTAAGCTCTGATGGCAAATACTTCTTATTCATTTCAACGCCATGCCAGTCAAGAAGAATTGTCGAGGCATCTGGCTTTGAGTTTAAATGCTGATCAACACTGTTTATACTCCAGAGGATGCACAGCTTTCAACACTATAGGAGTAGAAGACATCTGTGAATGCACATGAGGAGCCAGAGGTTGAGGCTGGATGTTTCCTAAGTTGGGACTTCACCTTATTTACCTGTTTACCCTGAGATGTTCTCTCAATGAGCCTGAAGCCTGCAGTTTCAGCTGCACAGGGTGGCCAGCATCTCTGCTTCCCACCCCGGGACTGCAGGTGTTGCCACACTCAACTTATGTATGTGGACCCCAGGATCCAGTTTCTGATCCTTACAGACGCAGAAAGCACTTGAAGCACTGAGCCACCTTCCCAGCCCCTACTGAAGCTTTTACTTCAAGACTGGACCACACAAGTAAAACTATTCAGGAATGAAAGCTGAACTAGGAAGAAACACACTAGAAGCCTTAGAGGCTTCATTCCTACCATTTTTCTTTTTCATTGTTCCAACTGTGTGATGTACTTGTATGGAGGCATGGTTTATAAATGAATTATCTATCTATCTATCTATCTATCTATCTATCTATCTATCTATCATCTATCAATCTGTCAATCAATCAATATCATATCATCTATCTATCATCTATCAATCTGTCAATCAATATCATATCATCTATCTATCTATCTATCTATCTATCTATCTATCTATCAAATTTTTATAAAGCTAAGCCTGTTACTCATGTGAACCAATGAGTCCCTTATAATAATGTAGCCCTTGTGATATAGATACTGGGAAATAAATAGGCATGTGGAATTTATAGATACTAATAGGAGTCTGTCTGGGAAACAAAACCATTAATAATGCTGAATGAAAATGCCTTAGGTTGCATGAGAAAGCAGGAAGCTGACTTGAGACCGGGACACGTTATTTCAGGTGTTAAGGAAAGGAGGTGGTGGCCCGCACGCCCACAGACTGTTTTCACAGTGCTGTTCTCCCTTCTTTATGCCTACAAACAGCACACACTTCATTTCCTAGCACGTATGACTTGGCGGTTAGTATTAAACTGCAATGTCTTCTTTTTCCTTGATGGCCTAGACTTTACTCAGTTCATTTTATGTTCTTTTCTTTATGTTAATGAAGGGTTTTGATTTGTTTTTGTTTTCATGAAAGGTAATATCAATTACAAGTGCCTTAAACTACTATGGTTTTTTTGAAGTCTTAAGATGAGACAAAAGTATTTTTTAATGAAGCAACAGTCAAGTGGAGGAACACTTCACCCATTAAATATCAGAACAGAGAACATTGCTAAGCACTCAGTGAGACACTCTCAGAAGCCCTCCAAAGTCTAAGGCAGGTCTAGGCAATTTCCTGGGCTCCTGCTGTCTCTGATTAGACTAACTAGAATGTTCCCCACTTTAAACCCGCTTTCATTTTAGAATTATCCAACAGAAATCCAAGAATACAGAATAGTAACCAGGGGAAAAGCCACGGTCAGACAGTCTTGGCTTGAATTCTAGCTTGGCTATGCAGTAACTCTCCAAATGACTGAAATCCAGAGCACAACTTCCTTACACAATGGGAAGCCTGTCCCGAAGCACCAGGCTGTGGGGAGCAGAGAGCACGGTGCTCACAGCACCGACCTGCCCGTTCAGCAGCTTCTTCCGCTGCCTCCTGTCATCTTCCATGTCTGCAACTGCATGCCTATCACATACGGGAATAAGAAACTTAAAACCTTAGTCAGAGCTTATGCCAGGAAACTAAAACTGTTTTTCTCCTCTTTATATAGACGGTGTCCCTGTCATCTGTATCTCAATCCAAGAGACAAAGGGAAGAAGCAGAAGAGTGAAACAGTATGGACAGTGTTTCTTTAGCAGCAAGGTCCCAGGAGATGTAAGCTGCAGGCACGAGGAAGAACATAAAGGCCAGGCAAACTACCACTCGAGAAAGCACACAGTCATGGCTTCAAAGGAGCGAGAGAAACAAAAATATTACAAAGAGGATTTTAATAATAATAAAAAAGATTTGTACAGTTCTATTTAGAAAAAGAAGTTTAAGATTCGCAAGAAATGGGATTCAGTAAAGCAGGCAGCTTGAAAGAGTGCAGATCAAAGAGCAGGGCATTTGCAGGCGTCAGAAGCACAGTACATGAGTAAGCGGACAAATGTCCACAGAAGACATTGCCTGCAAAGCTGGCCTAGCCAACCAAAGCAACACAGAAATGTGCAAACGTGTGCATCGGCATGCATGCTGAGGGCTAGGTTATTAATCCTAAAGGTAGGTAAGGGGCATTAAAACTCTACACAGTGGTCAAAGGGAGTGGTATTTAGATACATCCCCCTGAAGATTCAGTTTTACAGACTAATGAATCCTTCTATATATCTGAGGTTTTACTGTGACCTTTTCCAAAGCAGCATTACTGGAATCTTTTCATGCTTGTTAACCAACGAGGTGATTTTACTAGAATCTATTCATAGAAAAGTAAATTTAAAAAATCAAAAATATTATACTTTTTAAAAGAGTAGCATACAGACTCAAAAGCTCACCTCAAATAGGCTATTTTCTCCCAAATCAAATCCATAGGAGCCAGATGGAAATAATCATTTATTGAAATCCTAGCTAATAGTTTACAAGTTGCTGAAATTTAATGTGTATTCAACTGCTGCTTACCAAAAGGAGCTACAGATCTCATCTAACTTATTGGCACCACTGTGGTGAGGGGCTAAAAGGGAAAAAGAAAGAGAGCACTGTATCCAACAGATTTGCTGTGAGATCTGTTTAGACACACCTGTACAGTTAAAAGCCTGGCACTCTTCCTTCATGCACAAGCGTACGTGGTTGGACAGGCCAACAGCACTTGTAAACGTCAGATTGCAAGGCACACATGTAAGCTTCACAGGCATGTCTATCATATCATTCCAAAGAAAATTATAATCCAGTTCTCATTTCAAGAGGGGAAAATTTTTCTTAGCTCAGCGTGTGTAGACAAGTACCTCGATAAAGACGGCTCCTGATGGCGCACTGAGCTGAAGTTAGCGTAGCTTGAACTAAGGAAAGGGGTTAGCTCACTCCGCAACTGGCAGCAGCTGGTATGAGGAAGCCAGGCTGTGCTCCTTGGGAAAGTGGAAGGGTGTGGCCTGGCCTCCAAGTTCCTCTAGGATGAACCTACTATCATCATCTCCTTGCAGAGTTCTACATTACACAGATTCTTTCTTAGACATACTAAAATCCAGTCTTGTGATTTGAATAGCAGAGTTCTGTTGGGAGGGTTCAAAGCGTTTTACCAATAAAAAGAATTAAAAAGTCTAGTTGAGAAAGTGGTAATTAAAGTGTTTTACCCACAAAACCGTAAAAGGCTTGATTCTAAATGAGGCTCTGTGGTGAAGGCTGGAGAGGAGGCGGTGACACCACAGAGCAGCTGCTAGACACGGCACTCCATTGAGGGCATTTTACGTTCATTACTCTGAATGCGCCATCAATAATGAAAGCTAATGATTTCGAGGGTTTTTTTTTGCTAAAATCCTTACACTAAATAAATGAACAACAAGCCAATACCATTACAGGAAAGGAAACATGTAGAAAAATTAACTCTAAACTTTTCAGACAACCCTCATTCCCCCAAAACATTTCAATAGGTGTCTCAACAGTATTATGATGGCCACAAGAAACACTGCATCACATCAACACAGCCAACATAATCACTAAACTTTATACTTCTCAAAAAGAAAAAAAAGACTACTATTAACTTCAAAAGACCCTTTATATGGAAGATAGCACCCTACTGCCCAGGATCCTACATCAGAGAAAGCATTTTTTCAGACTACTAACATTTCCCCAAATCAAAATGGCAATACAAGTATTGAGATATTCAGTGCTTGCCAAGAAGCAAACCAGAATTACAGTAATTTGATCCTTTATTAACAACACACTGACCGATTTCTACTTGGCTAAGAACACAGTCAACATAGGTTCACATACGTAAATCCTCAACATTCTTAACCTCAAAACAAACAAACATACGAAGAAACCCAAACACCCTTCTAGTGTTCCAGTATAAACCAGACTTAAGAATAGTTCTTTACCTGCCCCGTCTTTCCCAATCCATTCAAAGCATCCGTCAACACAAAGCAGCGACACTGAGCCAAGCACCTGCTCCAGGGCATTAGAGCACAACGATGAGCCTCAGAAGGCCAAGGCAACATCTGTACTCACTATGGTTCTCTAAAGTCACACAACACAACAAGGCTTCAGCGAGGAGTCTCTTGTTTGGGGGTTAATAGTATTGCACAACAGGTACCATCCTTTGGTCTAAGGCTGTTCTGTACCGCCTTGCCTTGCCTTGCCTTGCCTAAGCAGAGGGACACCAGCAGCTCAGTCCTGAACGCATCACTTGGTGGCATTGGCAGAGACACGCCAGAGGTCTTCCAGTAATAATGCTGTACCACTAAACATGAGCCTCCCACATACACCACAGCAGTGCTGAGTTTTACAGGTCACTTGGCTTGGGGGCAGGGGTAGGGGTAGGATGTGTGTGTGTGTGTTACTTTTGTTCTCAACTTACATTCAGACCAAGACTGAGGCCTCTGCTGGGCATCGTCTGATGAGCTACAGCAGAGCCAGCATGCCCTGCCCTGCCCTGCCCTGCCCTGCCCTGCCCGTGCAGCAGCTGGAACAGGAAGATGCTCAGATGGCACTTCACGTGGATGCTCACCTCACAAAGCACAACTCAACGGTCTTGAAAGACTCACAAGCATCCTTACCTGAGTTCATAGTCAAGTCCATTTTTTGTGGCTGATAGATCAACGGACTGTCTTCATTTAATGGAAGAACACATTTCTGAACAAATCTCTTTCTTGCTGTCTGGTTATGGATCTTGTGAGGAGAAATAGCAGAATTCCTTTCTTCGCCTAGCCTTCTACTTTTAAGAAGTTCTATCAGTGTAAGAGACTGGTTCTTTTTCCCACTGGGCAGTTCAGGCTTTGTTTCGTCACACTCACTTAAGAAATTCAGCCCTTCTTCCTCTGATGCAGATACTGAGAGAGCCTCTGTCTTTAGGCCATTGTGGTATTCATCAAGAGGTAAGACACTGTGAGATAGGAAGTCATCGCCTGAGGAGAGTTTCTGAGCTACAAACGGTCTGGGGATAATGCGGCGACTGTTCAGCGCCTTCAGGATCTTTTCATACTTCTCTTCGTTTTGCATCATCTCATTCAGAACACAGATTGGAGATTTGTGAGCATCCCATTTAGTTTTCCCAAGTCTTTTCAGATGGCCTCTGACATGATTTGATAACCCAATCTTTGTGTCAAACCAACCACCACAGAGCTGACAAGTATGTTCGGAAGTAGTTTCAGACTTCTCTATAGCTAAAAAAAGATTTTTAAGAGTAGTATCAGACTCTTACAAATCACTGTAAATGAATAAACTCATAAACGGAAATTATGTGATTCTAAAAAGGACCAAACTCAAACACAATTTTCAACTCCTCTGAACCTGAACAGATTTCTTAGGCCCCAACTCTCTCCACAGTGAACTTACCTTTTCTAACTCGTTTCACAGGCGTCCCCGTGCCAGTTCTTTTGAAATGCTGCATCTTGTCACTTGTGGCTATCTGTTCTGGTGATACAACATGACGGGCTTCATAGCTCAATCCTGCTCTGTGAAGATGTCCTCGGACATGATTTGACAGCCCAACACCTGTTTCAAATGTTGCTGGGCAATAAGGACACGACTTCTTCTCCAGAGACAAATCGGTCCAATGAAAAACAGAGCTATGCTTCGACAAAGGCGTCTCCGCGCTTTCCAAATGCTGAGGATCATGCATATCCTGTAAGAAGCTGTTAGCGCCACCGTCTTCATAATATTCAAAGTAGAAGCCATCGTTCTGATCGTAACTCAGGGCAGCACTGTCTGCAGGGCCCTGGCCGTCCATCTTGCTTTTAAACAGAGGCAGTAAGTTTACGTGTTCCTGCCTCAGGTCGCTGTAGGCTTCATCCTCCATAGCCTGGGCCGTGTAGTCACCTAGCTCAACATTATCCCAGGAACTGTCATCTTCTGTCTCGTAACTATCTTTCTTATCAGAATGAAGCTTTTGCAAAACAACAACAGTCATTTTGTGCAGAAAGTCAGGATAGCTATCCAAGTCCTCTCCACCAGAGCTTTCCTTCTTTGAAGCCTTAACTACTCTTTTTATAGCCACGCGCTTGTGGTCTTTCTCATTTTCTGGCCTTTCGGTGTCTGGGTTATGAGGGTCTGAAATAAAATTATTATGAGAATTACTTGATGAAAATAGATGTAAAGAGTTTAATGAATTAACCTCTTTTTTAAAAGGAAGTGGGTATGAGTCACCTGATTTTCTGATCATCCGGTAGTTGTCATACTTGTGTCTATATAAATAACTGTTCTCTGCCTTGGAGTTAGGTTTTTCTCTTGGGGCCTGATGGAAATACTTTGGTTTTTGGTCAGTACTGCTTTTAACCGGAACGTTCTTGTGAGGAGACTTGTTTTGATTGCATGCATTTACCCCAGATTGGGCCATGCTTTTCCGGGCTTTCTGTACTCTGTGTGGCCGCTTATGAAATTTTGAAAAATTGCTTGCCTGTGAGCTCGATCCAAACGTTCGCTTGGTGTCCTGTTTTAAAGCGGAGTTCTTTGGAAATGTGCCTGACTGCTGTTTAGCTAATGACTTGGTGCTATCGACATCTACGGACTCCTCGAGGCTGTCACTTTTTCTTTTGTCAAGTCCAAGAGGATTACCCAGGGAATCAACACACGATGGGGAATGCAAACGCTCCACGTGCTTCTTCAGAATGCTCCTGGCTGACGTGGTGAAGGGACACACCTTACACAGGAACGGAGCAGGCTTTCTGGATGATCCTATGACAGAGTCTTTCATCGGAGTCTTTTTTTGTGGTTTTCTCTGGGTTACCTCTGAGCTGACGACAGGACACTTCACCGCAGCGCCATGGGCGATGCCCCGATGGCATTCCAGCTCGTTCTCCGTCACCGCCATGAAATTGCACTCCTCACAGCAGTAGTACCTCTTGTCCTTCTCGTGGGTTTTGGCGTGCTGCACAAACGTCTTAGGACAGTTGGTACCAAACACACACTGAGGGCACTGCAGCCGAGCGCTTCTACCTTCATCTTGGAGCTCTTTCAACTCACGAATTTCTTCCATCAGCTTCTGCCGTCTTTCTTGGTGAATGATCATATGTTTTAGCAGTGAGTTACGATCTCGAAATGTCCGTCCACATTCTCTACAAGCATATGGCCTGGGGACGTTAAGATGGCGAAAGTGACTATTCCCATCTAAATGATACATCATGTGCCTGTGGAGATGCTTTTTCTCCCTAAAATTCACATTGCACTTTGTACAGGGGTAGAATGATGGCTCTTCAGTGCTGAAAGCAACAGGTGACTCAGAATCACTCTCTTCACATTTCTTTTTTAAGGTATTTGAAATTAAAGTGCGAGTATGAACAGGGGAATTACCTTCTCCACATTTATCTGAGTTATAAACTAGATGCTGAAAAGTGTCCACAGCCTCCAAGTCTCCATCAGCTGACTCGGGCTTCACTTTTGATAATGTGTAGTTCTGTGAGTCTATTGCTTGTACCTCCTCATTTTGCCCTACCAAGTCCACCTGCAGAACTTGCGGTTTCCCGGGTGCACGGCCTGAGTCACTGTAGCAGTCCTCTGTGTAGCGTGTGATCTGGCTCACATCCAGTTTTCTCTTTCTCTTTTTTTCTAGACCTACTACTTTAGAATGAACTAGGGGTTTCTCCACCGTCTCTTCACTAGTCATAAGAAACTGAATAAACTCTTTTTGGGGATCCCAGTTTGTATCATTTTCTGACCTAAATTCGTCTGTACCTGAGGAAATCACTGCTAATTCGCCAACACAGCCATCTCTGACCACTGCGTCATCTTCACCCTGACCCACCTCTGCCTGACCTAGTAAAGTGCTCTCTGACTTTATGCTATTCCCTACTGGATTCTGAACATCACAACCAACTAAAGCAGAGGTAGGTACTTTTTTAATGGAATGGGTTGCATTCTTAGTATGCGTTACATCTGATAACAAAAACAGAACTTGGTGTGGACTTGCTTTTTGTGGTGTAGACAGCTGATGATCAGCTACTGCCTTCAGAGTGGAGCAAGACTCTGCGGTCAGCTCATCCACAGGCTGCCCAGGGGTTAAGGAAACGCTGCTGTCATTCATACTGGAAGTCTTTGTTGAGGAGGAGCGTGAGACTGGTCCGTTAACAACGGATCCTGTAGGCAAGGTAAAGTTCTCTCGAGGAACAGCAGGCGTGCCGGCAGGGACGAACAAAGCAGACTGGCCTCCACTTAAGGCTTTTTCTGACTGATCCTCTGACAATTCTTCAGATAAAGTCAATGAACTGTTTTTCTGAAAGGATGCCTGGCAATCTTTTGGTTTATGAACTACACTGTCTTTCTCGGAGATAAAATTGTTGTCATCTTGAAGTTCTTCTTTAGCACCAGTAACATCGGTGTTTATCTTCAAATCATCCATATTGTTGGCAAGATTATTTAACACATTTAGTCTAGAAAATGGAAAACAAAAATTTAGATTTGTATCAAAGAAACACGATTGGAATGTATGGAAAATTGAAGGTATACATTTTCATTAGTTTAATTTTCTACTCTTTATATATTGAGATATTAGTAACTTTACAGGAATTCGAAAACACTTCAAAAAATGAACCACTTTAAAAATATTTTCAAAGCAAATATTGCTATTTCTGTTTTCTAGAAATTATGTATTATACATACACAAACTACCTAAGGAAATTCAACATACACTTACATACAATATAAATGAATGCATTACACACTGAAAAAAGTTTAAAAAATCATGTATAATTTTATAATAAAAACAATTCTCTGGCTTGAACAGATTTCCTAAGGACAGTTCCTCTATACAGTAGAAGAACTAGAATTATCAAATGTTGTAAAGAACTATCTCATCACCTGAAGCTCATTCCTGGAAGAAGGCAACAAAACACTTCAGAGTAGAAGATGTGGGTCAAATGTAGTAACTGTAATCAACACCACTGGCTTACTTATATGTAAATAGTAATTTTTACTTCTAAAATTTTAAAAACTGTTTTGCTCAAGATAGTGTTCTGTCAAAATTCTACAAAACTGCCTATTCATAAGGTTCAAGTAAGTTATTCTTATTTATAAGTTACTACTGTTAAAATTAGTGAAGTTTTATGTTAAAATGTCATACTCTGAGATCCCAAATTCTAGGCATTTCTGAAAAGCAATTATACCATTTATAATCTAACAGTAGTGCAGAGGCCTAGAACTTTCTTATGAGATGCTATAGTGTATTTCGTACATAATGTAGATTTAATATGGCAAAGTGCTTTTGATCATATATTGAGATGTGATAAGATGAACTTAAAAGAAAGGAAGCATGTGTGAGGAAAGGAGCCAAGGGAGGCGGCCATGGGAGGCGATAACCACTCCCCTACGCCACGCCCGTCTTTGGGTGCGCACTCGCTCGTGCACTCGCTCACTTGCTCTTCCACGCGGCTCTTAGGAAAAGTGGACACGCTGCACTACAACTGCTTGTCCTTAACGCTTTAAGGGCGGGGACACAACTTGGTCACCATCATCTTTCACTGAACCACAAGGCAAAGGTGCGAGCGAGGAGCATTTGTTGAATAAAGGAGTAAGTGTTGAGTAGGAACGAATGCAACTGCAAAATCAAAGCCAAAGGAAGCCGGCTTCCTGTCTGAGGTCTGAGCACAAGCCGCTCACTCACTCCTCCTCACTTCCTGAGCGCGTCCGAGTCCTGAGACACAGGCAGGCTGGGCTTCTGCTTTGCAGATAAAAAATACATCCTTCACATTATCTTTGCATTTCTTTAATTTGTATAGTGAACAATACTATTTTAAGACAACAGGGCTCTAAAATTCAATTCAGAAATTAGGATATTTTAAATAATTTTCACTTGGAGTACAAGTTTCATGTTTTGTAAAACATTAACTCTAGCACTAAAAGAAAGGATCTGAATAACTGTCTCATTTCAAAACTTACACAAACACAGTCTTCTTTCAACAAAATGCTTAATAAACATCAAAGATTACAAACAAGTTATCATAAAGATCTTCCCTTGGCAGTATTTATACAACAATCATTATTCCTTCCCTCACACATTTTAGAATTCTGCTTTGAAGCTGGCAAACTTCCACAGTAATAAAAATAGACTTCCAATAAGATCATATTCAACGATATCACCCCAAAATGGTGCTAATGCAGCACCCAGCAGGAGTCTACATCACAAACACAAGTTAAAAATGGGCAGCACATAAACATGTGTGAGGAAAGAGTGGGGCTGAGGCTGTCCTGGTCCCAAAGCCTGGCACTGCAGGCCATGCTCGGGAAAACAGCAAACTGCCTCAGTTCTAACAATCTCGTAACGCCGTGATGAGTGACAGGTTTTTAACTAGCCTGAAAGACACTTTCTGTTTCTATTTATTATAATCACAGAGGTAGTCAAATATATGCTCAGTCAATTTGAAGCCTGTATTAGCTTCTCTCAACAGGAAGCAACGTTGCTAACGAAGTGGTAAATTCAGTGTTAATGAGTGGCTTCACTGTTACCACCTCAGAGGTAAAGCCTTCCATGTTCTGTGTTCTCCCCATCTGTTCTGGTGTTAGAGGTTGAAGGATGAACAGACGCCTTCCATTTAAAGCAACTTCACTGGTGCCCCCAGAACAGCAGGGTGACAAGCTAGCAGAAGATCATGTTGATTTGAAGGCTGCATCCTTGTTACCAGAATGGCTTAATAAGATCTCCTAACTTTACATTCTGAAGATACCAAGCTATTTTGCTCAAAAACATATTAAAAATACATGTGTAAAATATATTTGGTCCACAAAACATATCTAGTAGGCAAAGGAAACTAAATCACACTGCTGAAACATGAAATCAGGTCTTTACCAGCCAATTTTTCTTCATGTCTACATAATGAAATGTGACTTAACTATACTAATTCATAATCTTCTCTACTCAGGAGAAATTACAAGGCTTTCTTAGGCCACTGAAAATGGCAATTTATTTCATCAACCGGAAAACATGCTGTAAGAAAATAGAGTCTGCAAGTTGATGTTTACGAACAGCTGATATTTTTCTGGGTTTAATTTTCCTTATATATTCTGTAAAATGCTTCAAGTATTTTATATAAATTTCAGGGCACAATGAAAAAAAAGGCATCATTATATTCTGAAGGGTCTGTATCATTACATTATGAAAAATATAATTTTCATCTACTTCCTTAGATTAAAAGAGGACTGTGTTCATCCAGACTAAAAAAAAAAAGCATTTGACTTACAAACTAATTTAACACTTTTTCAAACAGTTTTCAACTACTTCTATATGGACAAGCACATACTGAGGCAGTGACACCAGTTTGTTGCTGTAACAAGAGAAAGATATTTGTAGATAAGTATTACTCATTGACTTTTAGGATGCTAGCCAGGGCTAGAGAGAGTTCAATAAGCTTCCGATGCACTCACACAGAGAAACATGCAAGCAAAATCCAAAGTACATAAAATAAAATAAATCATTTAAAATATATTTTAAAAATAATAAAAAGGAAGCTAACAAACCCAAAACATACTATAATGGTAAAATGTTTAAAAGATTTCAATGTTTAAGAGAACTTGAATTTGATTAATTCAAAGTACCACTTAAGATTCTTTAAAATACTGTTTAGATAGCACTACTAAAATCCTTCTATAATCATAGAATCACAGAATCTTCCTCTTAACTGAATTTAAACATGGTCTTTAAAAAATGCATACTTTTTTAAAGCTGCAAATGGGGGTTTAAAATCTACATAACGCACACTTGAGCTCCAGAAGCATAATGAGTTCTGCAGCTATGGCTGCCTCCAGCCATTCGCATGAGCACTGCGCAGCACAGAGGTCAGGGCTGTCTTCAGGATGACAGATCATCACTTACACGCCTCAAGCTAGTCTTATTGTCTCAGAAATCTCAAACATCAGTATTTTTGCAAACTATCAGCACTTGCTATAACACCCTCACTACACTGCATCTTGAGGTTACTACAGAAGAAATGAGGTGATAATTGCATATTAACATAATTATTCTGTAATCCCTCTGAGCAAGCTTCCTAGGTCACTCAGTAATTCAGATTAGATACAACCTTCTTGTCATCAAATCTATGCTGTCCACTTTCTGTTCATGAATAATTCTTTTTTTATAAAAAATTATCTTAATTTCATTCTTTTATGTACATTATTAATTGTATTTATTGCAAGTAGGTTAACATTTTGTGGGTACTTATTACATAATGCCAACCTTTGTTATATAGTATAATTTCACATAAAATGTAGTATAATTTTGCCCTCATTCTAAGTTAGTTCATTAGTAACTGTATTACACAGCTATAAATAAATTATAATGTTGCCCACTAGCTGAGTTCTAGTCAGGTTTTCCCAAACCCTACATTCAGTTACATTATCTTTAGAACATATGACAACTTCAGCTAGTAAGGTATAAGACTGGGTCAAAGAGAGAAAACCATTCACAAACTGTCATCTTAACTGCAAAATAAATCCCAATAAACTACATTAAAATCACTACATTTAAATACTTTTAGTATTTAAGCCTATGAGTACTATACACAATGTAAGAACATACAAACATAATTCTCACCAAGATTCTACTAGAAGATAAAGTATATTACATAATTATATCAACCGAGTAGTATCTTAATGTGGATGGGGTGTCATACTGACTCGAAATACTACAAAAAAATAAACTTACAAAAATAGAGGCTAACACTAACCACCATGCCATATAATAAAACAAAGAAGCAAGTTAGTATGCTTAGCTTCACAACCCACAGGGTTAATAATCTATAAACTATTGAAAGCTTGTCATCGAAAGCAGAACATGTAGTCAAAATGTTCAGATTATAAGGATAGAATTGCACCTTAACTTGAGAGAAGCCAGGAACAGGAGCCCTGGTACAGAAGGGCTGTCCTAGCTAAGCACCAGCTCCAACAGCTCGGCAGGTGGCTATGTGCCAGAAACACACGAGACCAGAACTGGAGGTTGAGATCAAGTAAGGTGACTCGTAACTAAGGTCCTTCCTAAAGTGTACGGTACATGTTAATTTAACTGTATCACTAACTAGCAACACTATTTGAAACTAAGGGGAGAATTTAACTACAAGACCTGAAATGCTCTCTAATTTCAAGAATATTGAAAACAATCCTTTAATAACAACCGTAACACACTGCTATGATGACCCTCAGGCAATGAGAACACGGGCCACAGAACTGTCTGCCTCTGACCACCAACACTTTTAAGAATCCGAAGGCCAAAGAGCGAACGAACCCATGTAGAAAACTACAAAAATGCCGAGGTCTGATGGGGCACAGCATGAAACAGACAAATACTGTACACACAGACTCTTGCTTTCATAAAAATAGCTCAAGGTGAGCCTTCAGGTGTGCATCTATCTCTGTGTTCATGGCACACATGTGCAGGTAACAGAACTCACAGGAATCATGTCTGTCCTTGCACCATGCGGGCCTTTTAGCTGGTAGCAAGCACCTTTCTTCACTGAGCTACCAAGCCAACTCCTTTCCTACAGTTATCTTACTGCTTCCTGGTCTTAGACTCAGAAATCAGAAATTCAGCAGTACTATATGTAGTAGGAAATGTTCATCTGGTCTGCACATCTGACCAAGAACTCACTGCTAGGGGAGGTCCTAACTACTGTCGTTTTGCTAGAACACAGTATCAAAACAAACTGTCCTCTCAGCACCCCAGAATAGAGCAGACCTCAAAGCCGACCAGGAGAAGCTTCTGTGTGCAGTGGATGAGGTTAGCACACACACTCAGCCACACAGCGCCTGCCCCGCCCCCAGCTCCGCCGCCGAGTGAGGACTGCTGCACTCATCGCCTCTCAGCAGCTGGCTGCCTGAGCACAGCCAGTACAAGACAGTCAGGCAGCACTGCAGTGGAGGGCCTCTTGACAGAAGATGGCTTCCCTGAGGACAGTCAAGTTTTCTTTATGTAGGTGGCCTCTGGTAGGTGGATATAAAGAATACAGGGCCTCACACTCTTGAATATATGGACAGCACAAATCAAACTCAGTAAGGGTGGCTCTAGGAGTTGGGAGGAAGAGGTCACTGTGATCAAGATACATTACATACATGTATGGGACCAAATAACTAATAAAAATATTTTGTAAATTTAAAAATCCTAAAGGTTTTGTAGAAATGTTCCCCTTTTAACTCATCTTTAATTCACGTAAAATTTCAAAAAGCCCCTAAATAGCAAAACTAGTATTAAAAAAGACAAGGCAAGTCACGCTGATTTCACGTTGCTGCGAAGCTACAGTAGTTAAGTGGCGGTGACAAAAAGAAACAGGGAGACAGACAGATGGGGGTCTGTTTCAAAGACAGAAATCAACCAATCCAATCATCCATGGCAAACTAACTTTCAGACTCTGTGAGTCTGAGGCCAGCCTGGTCTACACAGTGAGTTTTAGGCCAACCAACAGGGATATTCAATGAGCTCATGTCTCTAAAAACAAAAAGAAAAAAACAAGCAAGCAAAACAAAGCAAAACAAAAAAGCAATGTAAATGTAAAGCCGAACTTGCAAAACTCCTAGAAGATGGCATCAAATATGGGTTCTTTGGCATCAAAAGCACAGGTGGGGGGAAAACCTAATATGGACTTTATTGAAATAAAGGACCTATGTAGGCCATAGTGGTGCTCACCTTTAACCCCAACACTTGGAAGGTAGAGGCAGACAGATTTGAATTGAAGGCTAGCCTGAGCTACAGAGCAAGTTCCAGGACAGCTATGCAGAGAAACTCTGCCTTGAATGACTGAATAAATGAAGGAAAGGCCTGTTTATCAAAAGGCATTATTTAAATGTATTAGATAAATGTTAAAGAGTCAAGTTATATAAACAGGTCAACAAGGAAGCCGACCAACAGAATTGATCAAATTGTCTGTTTAAAGAAGATCTACAAATAGCCAGCAGGCCAATGAATTCTTCATTTTATAGTCATTGAGGAAATAAAAATCAACACCTCAAAAAGATACATTCTTCACAAAGAAGATCCTTAGCTTTAACAAACAATACACTAGAAAGAAACAACCAGTACAGAGACAAACATGAGTCAGAGCCTCTCACACACGGAAGATGAGTGAAGTGCCCATCTGCAGAAAACAGTCAGGTTCTGACAGGGCTAAATGCAAGCGCACGATCCAGCTGTTCAACATCGAGATAACATAATCTCAGCAAAAGGGAGAACTCGTGTTCAGGGAGATTTGTTTTCCAGTACTTGTAGTAAACCTGGAGCCAGTGCTCAGCAGTGCCATATCCCACAAAGTTGCCTACACTGGACCTCAGCTCACTTGGAAGTCCAGGAAGGTCTTTAGCTTGCAATTCAAACTTCAGCCTCGAAAGTAGCTAACAGCGGTGAGCCTGGCTCACAGGGAAACCTTACACTGAAATATGTACAGCTTGTATTCACAAAAGCCAAAAGATACAATAGAATGCTATTCAACCACAAGTAAGTGGCTAATCATGAAAGGTCATGAGAGACAGAAGTACCACAGCGAGTGAAGGTGGAAGGGAGACCTGGAACGGTCATGCAATAGGCTGTGTATTTTATGGAGTGTCCAAATGGCTCAGGCCTATGCAAGCTGGTGATAGCCTCCGAATGCAAATACACCATACATCAAAAAACTATCACTAAAAACTGTTAACTGTATGTCATGTGAATTATTTCAACTTTTAAAGAGAACAATCATAAAATGGGGTACATTCTGTCAATATCTAATGATGTAGAAGAAATTTTTGCTTCCTAGATCTCTCCAAAACCACCCAGGAAACCCCATATCACATAATGGGTTCTTTGTGATGCTAAATTAACAAAGTGTCCCATAGTGCATGGTCTTTCTAGGTGGAATGAGGGAAAAACTTTTTCAGTTGTGTTTTGCCAGGTCTCCCTGGCTGAAGAGCACTCAACAGCAACAACAGACGCCAGGACAAAGGACTAGCATCCCAGTGTAAATAATGCCAGCAACAGTAGAGGCAGTGGGCAGAGAGCTCAGGGGCAAAGCATCTCCTCAGTTCATGTCAGACAACAGCATTGGGAGGCCAGCATGAAGAGATAATTAAGCTGTGAGGAGAACTGTCTTGGGATTCAGAAGGGGAGGACTCTGCTCTCCCTATTGCCAAGTGATGCTTCAGTGCACCTCAAGAAGGCACTCAACAGGGGCAAGCAACCTCAGTTTTCGCCTTCCTAGTCTGTGTTGCCAGAGACCTCTGTTCATCATAAATGAACCAATCTGGGGTATTCTGTTACAGCAGCATAAAAGCTGGATAAAGATAAAGGAAAGACCATGGAATTAAATGTGACTGTAACCCAAAACTGAGAAAAAGAGGAGAGGAATACAAGTGGTATTCAAGGATTCTAGATCTCTGCATTCTCTAAAAAGATTAAAATGACTTAATTAAATTAAAATCTTACAGGCAAGAATGCAATTGTAATCCTCAAGGGTAAGTCTCAAAAGTGTGCTCTGAGAGCCATTGGGGATCCCCGAGGCTCTGCACAGGAGTCCTCAAAATTAAAGCAATTTTCATACTAACACCTTCCTTGCCTTTTTACTCTCCTTCTCTCCTAAGTGTATAATGGAATTTTCCAGAGGCTGTATGACTTGTGATATCCTAACATAAAAAAAGGAGCAGATAGAGGAATACAAAGGTCTTCAATTAAAACAGTTAAAAGATTTCTTAAATATAAAGTAATGGCAGTCTCACTAAATTTCTACTAGAAAGTGTATTTCATAAAGCTACATTACTTACGCACACATCTTAAAATACTATCTTAAGTGTTTATATAACTTCTGCTCACATTCAAATACAATAGCTATCCTTCTCACCTGCCCGGGGACACGCGGGACTGTCTGTCTCACTGGGTGAGCAGGGTAAGGGCAGCTATGCCGCTAAGCATCTATGAGGCACAAATTCCTTGAGCTACCTGGCCTGCTCCTAGATAACTGCACTGGGGTGGAGAGACACTGACAGAGCCATTTAGACAAACCAGACCTTTATAAAAGGTCAACAAATAATTTAAGACTCACTGACTTAGAGACAACATTCATAAAAATTGAAAAACTTAAGATCATATCATGAAGATATCGATTCTACTTCACAATAACAAATACATTCAATTTCATAAAACCTAAAATATAACAAACATTGGTGGAAGTGCAAACAACAGAGAGAGCTTGTATATAAAGACTTGTACATAAAGACTTCTGTCACATAAATCAAGGCATTGTAGCACTGATAGCAGAGTAAGCGGAGCAAAGATAAAACACAGAAAGAGAAACAAGTCCGTGGTGTGTGTGTGTGTGTGTGTGTGTGTGTGTATGTGTATGTGTGTTTGTGGGTGTACAATAACCTTATTTATGACCAAGTAATACATGTCAACAGCAAGTCTTTTTAATACATATAAAATGTATAGTGATATGAAATGGTGACACAGTTTGTAAAAATCAATTCTAGCCAAATAGTAAGGCTCCTAGGATAGTTTCCCAAGCACAGTGCCAACGGCGCTGGCTAGATGACCTCTGTGTACTCGAGATGCTTAGCGAGATACAGGTAGACTGTATGCTCCTGTAGTAGCCCTAACCCACTGTTTGGGATGCCACAGTACTCTACCCATTTGCTTGTGAAAGCATTGCCAAATCAGAGGTGTGGGATCAAAGAGAAGAGAACTGCCTGCAGCTGAGAACCACTGTTGTACAATAAAAGAGACTATAGATATTCACATCCTTAGAACAGGAAAGAAACAGAACACAAGAAACACTGCCTAGAAAGGAAAATAAAGACCTACTGGACTACACTAAAATGAAGGTCTGTCTCACAAGGCAGCAAGACAGTGAAAGTCTGGCTTCAGTAGGCTTTGGGCATGTTTCTGTAAGTGGAACTAACAGTTTCTATCTAGAAGTAAACAAGCTCATAAAAGGGGTGGAGGATCCTAATGAGTAGAAAAGAGAAGATGAACGAACGAACACGCACACACGCACGCACGCACGCACGCACGCACGCAAGCCAAGAGGCCTGGAGAAACACCTCAGCAGTCAGGAGCAGACAGCACTCCTGCCCAGGATCTGGATCTGTCCCCAGCACCCACCCAGGACAGCTCACAGCTATTTACCAACTCCAGAACATCAATCACCTCTTCTGGCCACCCTGGAGACTTGTGCAGTACCCAGTGTATGTACTTGTGTATACACTAGAGTATACTAGAGTATATACTAGAATTGAAGAGACAGACAGCACTGGTGAGGAACTGGGGAGTCACTATAGACAGCTGGCAAGACCCTACACTGGTAAACAGCTCTTGTGTTACCCAATTCTAGCCTATACACACCAACAATTCAATAAGCACATTACACTCTGCAGCATGCTCAACAGTATAATTCTATCCAAAGGTTCTGTAGTAAAAAACCAAACCACTAAGAAGTAAAAGTGGACCATGGCTACACCTGACAAAATTTAAACTTCCCCAATTTTGTTGAGACAAAATACTATATAATTCTATTTACATGAAAGTTATCAGGCAAGGCTACTCGGAAACAAAGGCCTAGTGACTGGGAAAATAAACATGGAGTGCCCCAGGCTGATGGCATCTGTCCCATGACCTGTGGTCATGATGCGATCCATGTGGTATCCAATGAGCTGTGTGGTATCCAATGAGCTGTGCCAAACACTTTGTGCACAGTATACACTATGTGCGAGACTTTATTCAAGCTGTGCAAGTCTTTTGTTGGGAGTAAAAGTGTGTCTGGAAACACAATTCACTTCACACACTTCATCTACACTCTGTACATGACAAAAATGCATAAAATATTTGAGAAATAATTGCTGAAGCCCTCGATATGCTTTAGGAAGACTTAAGAATATTTAATTCTGTTTTCTAAATATGCATCCTTGACCTTGATTACCTAAACATAACTGATTCTTAGCTTCATAAAACATAAAACGCCCACCTTGAAAAATACTGCTAATAAAGAAAACTTGAAAGAGCTTTCTAATACTAAGTTATTTTTTCAAATTTAGACTAAGAAAGAGACTTAAGGCCAGAGGGCAGACAGCATGTGAACTAACGGAGGTTTCCTGCAGAAGACTGTACACTTCCCTACCCATTAAACTAAACCTTGGTTTAGACTATATTTTATGGCATTTCTATAATCCCTACTTTAGGGTACCAGTAATTATCTTATTTATAAATCAGAATCAAACACGTCAAGTTTCTTATCTTAGTTTCTTCCCTTAATGTAATCATGTCTAGCAGAGTACAGTTAACACAACAATCTAACTCATTTTTAAGCCATGTAGTGCCACCAAGTGGCAACAGTTATATTTTCTAAAATTACCTCAAGTAATTGAAAGTTAATTATAGCATTTTATGAAAATGAGGGAGGGGACCTTACAATTCTAGTCAATGTTGAGAAATCAAACTGTCTTTTATCTCTAAAGAAGCACATGGTACCGTCTAAGAGTTATGAAGTTACAGCTCTCCTGGAAGGCAAGTCCTACATAATGTGTCAGCTCTGACCACTTGCTATGCTCTAACCCACATTTCCATGCCCTGCTTTACAGACTAAGCACACACAATCAAACACTGGGAAGCTTTCCTACCCACCTATTACCCTTGTTAAGACTGGGGAAAGAATCAGGAGAAACAGGGTGAAGTAACTTCCGGCATTAGTAACCTAGAACTGCTACAACCAAGTCTTACAGACTAGGTAGCTTAAAACAAACAAACAAAAAACCTAAAAACAAACGCATCACGTCCCAGATCTTAGGACTGCACAACAAGGTGTGGAAAGGGTTCTGAACAATCCCCTGGCTCATAAGCAGCCATCCTTTCCCTCTGACTTCACACCCAGGAGCTCTGAGTCTTAGTTCCCAAACTTCCTCACTTCAAAACCCACTAGCCACAACTTCTCAGATCTACTCTAATAATCTACTTTAATTTGATTACATCTGCAAATGCCTATCTCTCAATAAGGCCATACTCTGGGGTATAGGAGACTTAGAGTTTAGTGTGCAGCCTTTAGAGAAAAACCACCATTCAATCCAAAACACTACACCTTTTCATTTGACTTTTTTTTTGTATGTTTTCTTACTTAAAAGAACAAAAAGTAATTTAAATCACAGAATGCTATTTTAAATTATTAAATTTCACTAACTTATTAACTTACTAATTGAATTGAAAATTTGTAGCATAAAAATCCATGAACTATCCCAGCAGTGACTATTCTAAAGTCCACGTTCTGGTGTACTTAGTAATGCTCTTCAAACCACTTCACTCATTACTCACTTTATTTAACCGCTCACATGTCTGTTCTTTGGCCATGCTCCAAGTATTCTGCCCTCAAGTTCTACCTCCAAATACATGGATGGATCACCCTGTGCCTAGCTATCGCCAGCTTTCCCTGGAGCATCCTATATAAAGTAGAACTACTATTGTTTCTGCTAACTCACGGTGCTCGAACACTGGACATATGTCCTTATATCTAATCACATGTTACTCTCCTCTGACTACAAAGCAAGCTTCTGGAGAACAGGCTTTTTCTTCACAGATGGACAGATGCTCCAACATTGTAGAAATATCAAAGACTATTCAGGCAATCAGCTGTCTACAAATTATATAAGATTTGGAAGCTATGTCTTTGTACTTCCTATTCAGGTAATTCCTTCTTAGATCTCTGATGGGGCTGAAGACTAATATAGTCTCATAACTGAAGTTAAACTATCTAAAATTAAAGAAGATATATCAGATTTGAAGGGATATTTTTCAATTGATTATACAAGCTAAAAATCACACATTTGAAGTACAGAATTGGAAACTCTTTAGGTTAGGATAGATGACAGACTATTTTCCAAATTTCCAAATATGATAGACTGGATGCTATAAGTGTATATCATACCTTAGAATTTACATACTTATGTAATTATGCTTAATATCTTAATATGTTCAAAATATATCTAAGAGAAAATTCTGAGCCCTTTTAATTGGACAAAAATGGAGAAATATAGCTGCTTGTATTACAAATGCTAATTATGTTCCCCCCAAAAAACTGTACCTGCATGTAGCTTCTGGGAACCTGCCCCCTGTTGGTTCTGATTGGTAAATAAAGATGCTAACAGCCTGTAGCTAGGGAGTACAGACAGAGGTGGGATTTCAGGATTCCCAGGCTTGGAACCAGGAGAAGAGAGAGATGAAGGGAGATCCACCATGCCTGCAGAGTGTGGAGGAGAGGAGAGTCGCCACGCCTGAGGAGAGCGCAGGGCAGAGAGGCATGGGCGCCACGGGAAGGACCCGGGAGAGCAAGGTCCAGAGGGCGCCCAACTGGGGCCAGGGTCACCAAGGCAGAACACACAATTAGTAAACAGTAACGCGGGATTAACCACGCAGAGTTAGGCCGGTCCGGCTCTCCTGCTGTCTACAGTGTAGTAAATATGAAGGCCATGCGCGGTCTTTCACTCGGGAGCATAAAGCACTGGGGCAGGCAGCAGATCTGCCTGCCGCCGAGAGCTGTCATTTCATTATTACTACAACTACCTTTTCATGTGTGTTTAGTGGGAAACAGAGACATCCAAACAGCATCTCAGACTTCAAATGGAACCCACGAGTCGTCCTCTCTTTGAGAGACTGTCTCCTGGGTGGTGTCTGCTTGACTCCTCTGTGCCGAAATGGCAGGCAGCCCCACCAAGCCCCTTGTCCAACCATTCTCTCCTCGGTAAGAACAATGGATCTTTGTCCTTCTTCACACTTTCCTCTCTCAGGGCATCATTCAAATCCTTACCACAGCTGAATCAGCTGCCTGAGGTCCCATCTACCTCTCAATTACAGTGTCTGACATTCCCGGTGTCCCTCCCACCCACAGGTGAGAAGCTTCTCTATGGCTCAAACGGACAGAAGCCACAGCCAACAGTGCATCATAAGCCATCAGATGGTGTGGGACAGCATAAAGGGACAAACAAAACAAACTGAAGCTGATTATAAAGGGACAACAGGCCTGTAACCTGACAGGAATTAATGTTTCCTTAGTCAAGTCAGCTGGTTTAGTCAAATATGCTGAATGTTTCTGACCAGTGTCTAGCTGCCAATGTGCTCAAAGATCACACTCATCTGACACAGTTATGCAATCGACTTGAAACTATGGAAATGTGGTGAGTGTGCGTATCTCCTATCAGGCCATGTACTAAGAACATAACCAAAGTCGGGACTTCATTCACAAGCTTCCAAATTCATATGTGTGAAACGAACCCAATATGTGCTAAAAACTTTGAAGGTTATTATGTAATATAATTTTCAGCAGTATAAAATAAAGACAAAAGATTGTATTGAGGGGAAAAACCAATATATTCTAAGCCCCCAAACTAAAAAGTCATTAACTGTCTTAATTTCTCTTTTGGTAAAATGTTTTCTAATGTATATCAATTTGAGTGATGAGTCTCATTTTAATATAACTTATGAGAAATGACTACACTGTAACAGCGGTTCTAATGCTAACTATTACTATCTCCTGAGAAACAACTCAGAACTCTGTCGTATTCATACTCTAGCCACAGCCTGCTAAACAAAGCTGATGTCTCTTGATTTAAACTATGCCATGTTGATAAATACTGTAAGTCTTAATCTTTTCTCTGCGTGAATGTGCAAGGTCAGAAATGCACCTCAGCGGCCAGGGGACATGCTTGCACCCTGCACCCCATCCCACAGCAACTCCCCCATTACCACAGATGGTACAAACCAAAGCTGTCCTAGAGCTCTCCTCAGATGGACGGCTCTCCTCATTCTGAGAATGCCTCTCAGATACCCACAAGTGGATACATACTTTATTAAACATAATTGAACAAGTCACAAATCTGGTCACTGTGTTGCATTTGTCATCTCAAAGTTCTAAAGATATGGTTAATACATATTCATTACAAAATAAAAGTCATCCTCTTGGCAGACACCCTTTAGTAAGCAGTACCTGGTAAGCCACCCTGACCAGTCACTGCAGCGCACCCATTCAGCTGCACAAGACAACATTTCGAATGTCTGTTCTTACAAACCAGTGCCCACCCCAAATCTGCATGTTGAGACCCTGACCTCCAACACCTCAAAGAGACAGAATCTAGAAAAGGCTTTGAACGGCTGATGTTGAAATAAATTGATAGGCAGGCCCTAATCCAGTCTGACGTATCTCTTTAAGGGCAGACTAGCACATGAGAGGATACCAGAAAAGTCCCAAAAAACAAAGACAGACAGATTCTGCAAGTCAAGGTGAACAGGCCCAGGGAAAAACTAGCCCTGCAAACACCATGACCTCAGACAGCCTGTTTCTAGAAATGTGGAAGGAAGGCAGGTCTCTGCTGCTGAGGGCTCCACGCTCTGTGGCAGCCCAGCGATATGAGCACACTAAAAATGTCTCCTACCCGGCTTTATACGGATGTAACTGCGACAGAACACAGTAGTCATTTCTCCCCTCGTTTTCCTTTTGTTTTATCAAGATGGGGTTTCTCTGTGAACCCTGATTCTCTTAGAACTCGTTCTGTACCCAAGGCTGGTCTCGAACTCACAGATTCCCCCCTAGCCTCTGCCTCCCGGGTGCTGGGATTAAAGACAGGAGACATCATGCTTCGCCCAACACATTAGTGAAAATACCAAACTAAAGTCACGTCTACCACATTAAATATTGATAAAAATAGAATACCTGCTAGACCATATGAAAAGTAGTGATCCCTTCTTACACATTATATCTACAAACCCAAGAAAATGAACTAGATCCCAGCTGAGATAGGGATCCATGCCAATTTCCTTAATTATAAGAATAGCTTAACTTTAAAATATCTGATATAAGAACATGTGAATATCCACCTGACCCATGTTATAGAAAACTTAGACCCCATACTAGAGATCTTTTCTGTGCCTGAGACAATTCTAAGTCAGTATTAAAAATCCTAGATGTAGCCGGGCGGTGATGGCGCACGCCTGTAATCCCAGCACTCTGGGAGGCAGAGGCAGGCGGACTTCTGAGTTTGAGGCCAGCCTGGTCTACAGAGTGAGTTCCAGGACAGCCAGGGCTATACAGAGAAACCCTGTCTCGAAAAAAACCAAAAAAACCAACAACAAAAAAAAATCCTAGATGTTTCAGAAAATTAATTTCTGCAAAAGATAAGACTGTATAATAATTTCCTGGGGAGGGCTGAGAGGAAAGGCAGCCAACTGGCCAGGTCACAAGGAAAATTATGTTTACACAGGATACTATCTTATGTGCAAAAGACTAAAGCATATCCAAAACCTGTTAGAATAAAGAAGTTAGCAAAGCTCTACTAAACAAAAATCAATACACAAAGACAAGCTGTTTCTATTAGAAACTAACGATGAACAAACTAAAAACAATTCTACGTCCTATGAGTATCCTAGAGACAGAAATACTCAAGAATGAACCTAACCAAGACTGACAGCCTGCAGATTGAAAACTACAGAACAGTACTAAAAGAAATTAAAGACAAACGAATACAGAGGTTGTAAGACTTATTAAGAAGTTGTATTACTTCGGGTTCTCTAAAGAAACAAAATTTATAAAATGAGCATATATATGAATATGTCTGAAGATATGTATAAATATATATGAATAAAATGTATTACAGTGGCTTACAGGCTGTGATCCAGCCAGTCCAACAATGGCTGTCTACCAGTAGAAAGTCCAAGAACCCAGTGGTTGTTCAGTTCATAAAACTGGATGTCTCAGCTGGTCTTCAGTATGTCAAAATCCCAAAGGAGTGGGCTCCATGCCAGTGAAGGAACGGACTTGCGAGGGCAGGTGGGCAGTGAGGGCAGGTGGGCAGTGAGCGGGAACCTCCTTCCTCCGTGTCCCTTATATAGGCTGCCAGAGAAGGTGTGGCCCAGGTGTGAGGTGGATCTTCCCATATCAAAAGTGGGGTCCTTCCTCCTTCAAATAATTTGATCAAGAACAATCCCTCAAGGGTTTACCCTGGTTTAGTTAATTCCACATGTAGTTAATTTGACAAAAAAATAGCCATCACAGAAGTCAACATTGTATGAAGAAACCTCCAGATTCAATGCCACTCCCCCATCAGAATCCCAATGACATTTATGTCAGAATATAAGAACCCATCCTGAAATTCACATAAAAATCTTGATTGACAGGGTCTGGAGAGAAGGCTCAGTGACTGCAAGCGCTGGCTGCTCTTCCAGAGGATCTGGGTTCAATGCTCACACCACATGGCAGCTCCCAGCTGTAAATCCAGTTCAGGGAATCTGACACCTTCACAAAGACACATATGCACACAAAACACCAATGCACACAAAATAAAAATAAATTATAAATTGTTTGGACAGCAAACAACTGAAACAGCATTAAAATGAAGAAGATCAAACACACAAAAACTAAAAACAGGGCTGAGGATATACAGCACCTAGCAGAAGGAACAAAGCCCTGGTTCAGGCACAGACACTGCATAAACTGTGTGCTGATACCAGGTGAGAGGCGACGACAGATCACAAAGTCAACGTACACCTCAGCTACACAGCAAGTTCAAGACCACCCGAACCCAAAACTTAGAGGACAATAAAGGGAATGCACCATGACGTGGGCCTGGCAGTAATCCCCGGGTACGATTCTAAAAGCAACACGAGTGGGGAGATCACATGAACTGTCAGCCTTTTCCTCAACAAAAGACAGTCCACAGTGAGGTCATCCTTGTGAAGCGAGAACACATTTTCAAGTCATACATGTAATAAGATTACACCCAGAACATAAAGAACTCCCACAACCCGGATGCAACACCTGCGCCAATGATGTGTGGTTTGTAATGAGCAAGGTATCTAAAGAGACATCCTCTAATACCACACACACACACACACACACACACACACACACACACAGACACACACACGCCAGCGAGCACATGAAAGGACACTCAGCAGTACTGTCATCAGTGCCCAATGTGGCAGCTCCACTCTGCAGAGGCCACAACAGAGAACACTCTTCAACCCAGATCACAAGACAAGTAAACAGAAGTACAATGAGGCACCACCTCGCCACCATCAGAACAGCTGCTACCAAAAATGTAACAAAAATTAACATCAACACACGCACACACGCACACAGAGAACATGAAAGATGAGCAAAGACACAGGAAAAGAACCATCTGTACAGTGTTGGAGGCAACATCAAGTGGTACAGCTGCCATAGGAAACTGAGAGCAGATTATACACTCAGAATATGTGTCCTCTTCACAAGCTGTGGACTGAGGGCAGCCTACATATCCACTGGTGAATAAGCTTGATAAAATATAGTACATACACACAATAGCCTTAAAAAGGAAGTTGGCGCCGGGTGGTGGTGGCGCACGCCTTTAATCCCAGCACTTGGAAGGCAGAGGTAGGCGGATTTCAGATCTCGAGTCCAGTCTGGTCTACAGAGTGAGTTCCAGGACAGCAAGGGCTACACAGAGAAACCCTGTCTCAAAAAAATAAAAAAAAAAAAAAAAAAAAAAAAAGGAAGTTGGCAAAACATTACAATATGGAAAACCTTTAGCACAAAGTAAAATGAGTCAGTTATAAAAAGGAAAATATTTAAAGATTCTATTTAAATAATTAAAATCAGTAAAAAAAAATTATCAATTTATATGAGTAGGAACCAATACCATATCTGTGTTTTCCAAAATAACCTGGGGAAGGTGCATAAACATGTAGATGGAATTAACAATTTTAATTGTGTATAGATTTTGTGGGGTTGTCTGTTTTTTTCTGAGACAGTGTCTTGCTTGCTATGTATGTAGCTCTGGCTGTCCTAAAACTCACAAAGTAGATCAGGCTGTCCTTGAACTCAAGAGATCCACCTGCCTCTGTCTACCAAATGCTGGGATTAAAGGTGAGTACCACCAAGCCCACAGTGCTGGCTATTCCTGGTTATCAACTTGACTACATTTGGAATGAGCTATAATCCAGAAATAGAAGGCACACCTGTGATCCAGATCTTGAGGCATATCAGCCATGGCAAGGCAGTTCAAGCCTTCAATCCCAGGAGGCAGAGGGAAGCAGATCTCTGAGTTCAATGCCAGCTTGGGATGGAGCAAGTTCCAAATCCAGGTGTGCTGATACACACCTTTAATCTGGACCACACCATCTGCTGGAGGTCTACATGGAGACATTGAAGAGGGAAGGCTCACTCTTCTTCGCCTGCTTGCACTAACTGCCAGCACATCTGTTGGAACCTACTTCATCAGGATTCCAGCTCATACAGAAGACCAGGTGAAACACTTAGGTTCATGGGACTGAGCAACTACTAGATTCTTGGACTTCCCATTCACAGCTGCCCATTGTTGGTTAGTTGGACCACAAACAGTGTCATTCCAATAAATCCCCTTAATACAGAGACATCCAGTAAGTTCTGTAACTACAGAGAACTCTAATACACCAACCCCATTTTTAAAACTTTATTTCATATCTGCTATAGAGTGGTATAACAATTTTAATCTTGTTAATTACAAAACAAAGAATAAATTGTTAATCTTTATAAAATTAGTAACAATGGTACCGATACAATCTGGTACTGAATAAATGTTAAATAAAATAAGCCTGGATATTATGGTTTTGCTAAACCAGGCCAAAAAAAAAAGTCTAAAAAGTTCTCGTGTGTGTACACACACACACACACACACACACACACACACACACACACAATTTCTGTTAAATATGTAAAACATGAATCTGGGGACATGGTAACACATTGCTGTTGGGGGGGGTGGAGTCTGGGATAATGGCTGTGGTTCCCCGTCTCCTATGTACCCACATGCCACTGGCATAGCGCTGGGAGTTGGGAATGGGGGTCTGCATCCACAGGCCTAGCAGGAAGGGGGAAGGCAGAGCCCAGAATGGGGGCGGAACCCTATTTGACTCCAAGTGAGTGCTCAGAGTATGGAGGGGCTAGAGGAGAGGAAGCCTTCTCGGAAAGGTTTAGGCACAGCTCTTTAGGATGCAGCAAGTTCCAGGCTAGCCAGGGTTATAGAGTGAGATGCTGTTCTCAGAAATATAAAATAAAAAGGAAAATAAAAAAATAAAGCTATCTAAAAGCTGAAGAGATGGCACAGCACTTAAGAGCCCTGGCTGGCTCTTGCAGAGGACAAAGTACCCACAGGGTGGCTGGCAACCATGCAGAACTGTAGCGAGAATTTTGGTTTCTTTTAAAAAACAGGCTATGTTACATGAATATGTTTTTGTTTTAAACCTAGGTGTGGGATATTGATTTGCTTCAGATTGCCAACAGCAGCTAACTATGATTTGTTTTGTGCTCTGGCACAGGTGTGGTTATGCCAGCTGAAGATATTTAAATTCTGGGGACTCTTGAGGGGGCATAAAAAGGCCAGGCCCTGAGAGAGGAGAGGTGGCGGCTGCTCCTCTGCTTCTGATGGTTCCTGCTGATGTACTTGTGGTTTGCTGCTTTTGCTAAATTCCTGGTTTGATGGTTGGAGATATCCTAACAATGAAGAGTGGGCTTGCCCTAGGAACTCAACAGCCCTAATCGCAAGTAGTAGTCTAAAGAGACGGATACCCCATTCCCCTCAAACCTTCTTTCTCAGCCTAGTGTTGTGGGGTTGGAAGGGATTGGGGTAGAGAAGGGTAGTAGGTAAAAGAATCCGATAAAGTAGCCAAAGAGAGTACAGTTACACATAAATCTTGTTCCAGAGGATCCCATGCCCTCTTCTGGCCTCCGTGGGCATAGGCATATATGTGCTATGCAAACATAAATATGAAAAAGTCATATACATAAAATAAAATATTTTAAGAAATAGTAACTCTACGCTTACCACAGTCTTACATTTTAATCAGAGAATGCAAACTATAAGCCCCTGTGAGCTACAGAGGGTGCCGCAGGAGGTATCAATATTTTACACCTTTTCTTCTTGCCATGTGCCCTGTGGTTATTGTTGTGTTGCTGTGAAGAGACTCACCATGACCACAGCACTCCTATCAGGAAAGCACTGAACCAGGGCGTGCTCCACTTCAGAGGTTAGTCAGTCCATTACCATGACGGCAGGAGCAGGAAGAGAGACACAAGGCCTGGCTGGACTTCTGAGACCTCAGAGTCCACTCCCAGTGGCACACTTCCTCCGGCAGGACCACACCTCTTAATCCTTCTCAAGCAGTGCCACTCACTAACGACTAAGTATTCAAATATACAAGCCTCTGGGGCCCATTTTTATTCAAACCACCATGTTTTTAGGCTATTTAATTAATCAGGAGTTTGGTACCATACCACAAATATTTTGAGAAAGTGATTTTCTGGGAACTGGATGCAAGGAATCTCACACTCTCATGCAGCACCCCGCCTTCCAGGAACCAGAAGCAGGCCCTTATATGTGTTGACTTTCTCTTGTCTTCCCTAAAGAACTTGTGACAGGTACCTTACCTTATAAAGAAATATCGAAAGAAAGTCTAACCAGAGATACAAGTTGTAAGCCCATCTCCAAATTAAAAAAGAAGCAGGGAGTGTCTTCACAGAAGTCTAAGCAAAACAGAAATAAATCCATTCTCAACAATCTTCACATCGCGTACTAATGAGCACAATGAGTGTAGGAGGGAGAAGGGCACTGATGACTCTTGGGTCTCTCAGAGCTCAATGCCACCAGGCACTTCAGCCTGGCTCAGGCTGTTTCAAGCTCAACTTAATTAAAGCTTAGCTCTTGTCTGTTCCAAACACTCATCACCCCCTTGGTTCCAATCTATGAATGCAGCTCCACTGCCAAAGCTAGAAACATAAAACATCCTAACTGTGGCCTTAACTTCCCTAGCCCCAACTCTATTGTAAGTAAATACCAAAGCTGATCTATTATTTTGCTGTCAAAATCTCTCAAATCCGACCACATGTTCATAACTGCACTTTACTACTGTAAGGTCAGTCTAGATATCTATCCTCATATGACTGTCCATCCTAAGTACAATCTAGCATCCCTGTGATCTGTTCTCTAGTTTTTCACTGGGATGTTTAAGGTAGAATTTAGCATAAGACCCTGGAATCAAAACCAAAACAGCAGCAGCAGCAGCAGCATCTCAGATGTATTCCCATCACTTCCACATAAGCTCCTTCAACTGCTTATTATTCTTCTGATAATCTAAACTCTTCAAACGGTTTATATGACCCATTATAAAACGGCCCCAGTCTTATTCTCTATTCCCCAGTCTTATTCTCTATTCCCTGGCACCAGGCACTACCCCTCCTTCTGACCTCATGATGAGCTCTACACCGAAAGGGATGTGAGTCTCTGGGTCCTATCAAGTCTCCCTTTTCTTATCTCACTTCTTAGGCTGTCTCTTCTGACACAGGTCCTCTAGTTTCTCTGGGAGGCCCTGAAGTGTATCTACTTAGTCTGAGCAGAATTCAGACTAATTCCAGAACTGCCAAGGCTAAAACAGGATGATCTTGCATTTTAGATCAGCCTGGGATATGTAGGGAAGTTCTAGGCCAGCCTGGATTTTGGGACAAGACTAAAACAAACAAACAAACAAACAAACAAACAAACAAACAAACAAACGTCTACTGTGAGTAAGGTACTGTATTAAATGCTTGGATATGGAAGCATGTTACACAGCTACTGCCTTTCGCTTTCAGGAAGTCCAGACTGTAGTGCATGTCCAGTCATCTCTCCCTACGTCTAAGAACTGTTACCAAGGATGGACTAAAACCTACAACAACAAATCAGATGTCATTAAGTGCATCAACTGATATTTAAAAACATTTTGCAGATTAATAGTTATGTGGTAGGGAGCCTCCACAATTCTCAGCCTAGCTAGAAGCTTTACTAGTTTTCTCAAAAGAATAGTATGGAAGAAGTCAAAAGACCTAGGTTCTAGCTTTGCAATTACCTACCAGGCCTTAAGCTAGGCATCACTACTTCTGAACTTCGGGACAGGATTTGGCTGTGGAAGAGCACCTTGGTAGGTAGGAGAAGCCAAGGAATGCTGCAAAGATCATAGCATACAACAGACCTCACAAGAGATTTATTGGGAGGCAGGGGGTGGTGGTAAAAGGCTTGCCTCTGAGTAGGGACAGAGGAGGAGGGAGGAAGAGACAGACAGAAGGACAGACAGTTGGCAGCTAGTGGTGACATGGCTGCTGGCACTGAGCTGCTGAAGGCAGGCTTGAAGAGCATCTGCTTCTAGCAATGACATTAGCTATAAAACTGAAATTATTATGTATCAATATGAAGACATTCACCGCATTTTGTGATGAGTTCAAACTCACATTTGTTTCAACAATTTGAAAAAAAATTCAAATAATTCCTGTGCTTAGTACAATATAAACACAACACCTAAGAATCTGTGAGTAAGTCAGGCACGGTGAGCTTGCCTGCAGTCCCAAGCACTCAGGCAGCTGTCAGGCAAGTCCGAGACCAGCCTAGGCTACACAGTGAGACCTTATCTCAAAACCATGAAGAACTAAAATGCCAACAACTCGGCAACATGGAATATCCAATTAAATGAAATCTTTACAAAATAACCTCTGATATTAAAATTTTAGTGCAAGCCTCCCTCTGCCCATAATTTCCCATGCAACCAAAGAAACAGTTCTTTTATCCGTATTCCAACAGAAAAAAATCTGAAATGTAGGTACATCTAAAGACCTCTGAAGAGGAAATCTAGTCTAAACTCTTGAGACATGCAAATCAAGGAGTTAGAGAGATGCAAATCAAACAGTGTAACGAGGCCACACACTTGATACCCAGAAGGAAACACAAGTTAATCAAGGTAATCAACAATAACAACAAAAATCCTTCTAGAAGACAGAACATCAGGAGAAGGGGTCTGAGCTAACTCTGTAGTCAGCCTTTATTGCCAAAGCTGCAATGAAGAAAAAACACAAATTGACAGAAGTGGGGAAGAACCTCTTCTTGCTTTGGACTTGCCACAAGGCAGTCTAGTTTCAGGCGTAAAAACCCCAGGCGACTGGTTGTGATAGCCAACCCAACTAGCCGAATTAAAAAACAAAAAACAAAAAACAAAAAACAACCTGTCAAAACACTTTAACTTTTTAAATAAGTCATTCACTAATAAATTACGTGTGTGTGTGTGTGTGTGTGTGTGTGTGTGTGTGTGTATACACACACGTCACATACATATACATATACATATGTATATGTATGTAACATGTTTATAATGATAAAATAAAAGCATGCACAATTCTAGATCATGGTGCTTTGGTCTTTACTCATTTCCATCCTCAGGGACATGAGGGAGCTCTTTTCTCCTCTAACTTCTGTGACCAACCCTCCCACTCTCTTTACTTACATTAGTAACACATCTTTTTAAATTTTTAACTTAAAGAAATAACCAGTAAAACAACCTGAGAATACTCTATTAGGAAATAATACTTCAATTTTTACAAAACAGATTAATACCTCTGAATGGAAATTATATTCAAAATTCAATGATATTAAAGTTAGCTTAAAATTTAAAACTAAGATTATTTACTTCAACTGAATCAAAAGACTGAAGGCACATCCTCATCCCAAATTGTCTCTACACTGTCCTCACTGGCTCACTCTTTCCTACAGCCAAACAACAGCTGAGATGCCTCCCAACCCCATTACGGACACAATTCTGAAATCCTCTCTGAGAAAAACTGTTACTGACCTAACTGATCAAACTTCCACTGGGCTCTGTAAGATGAATAAATGCGTGTCTGTTGGTGTCTGTCTTTGACTGGATCACTGTCAGAAGAGGACCACTGGGGTGCTTTGAGTAAGACTGACCGCCACGGGCTTATATTTTTGAATGCTTGGTCCACAGTTGGTAGGACTGTTTGGGAAGGATTGGTTGTTGCCTTGTTGGAGAAGAGTGGGCTTTGGTTTTTAAAAAAACCAAAAAGGTGTGTGTCTGTCTCTCTATGTCTTTCTCTCTCTCTGTCTCTCTCTCTGTCTCTCTCTCTGTCTCTCTGTCTCTCTCTCTGTCTGTCTCAACATGTAAGCTCTCAGCCACGGCTCCTACAGCATGCCTGCCTGCTTCCTACCATGCTCCCTGCCATGATTCCAGACTCACCCTCTGGAAGTGTGAGCCCCAAATTAAACATATTTCATATGTTGCCTTGATCGTGGTGTCACTTCACAGCAACAGAAACAGTAACTCAGACAACCTACTGCATAAGGCCAGGCCTGGCTCCAGGTTTATGAGACAACACAAAAAATAATGAATGACCACTGCAGAAGAAAAACTGTCAACTACTGGAAAGGATCCCGGCAGTGCCTCTAACCCAGGCGTGTAGGCACAGGTAAGTACTCACGCAACCACACCCATGACACAGACAAGTTACACTTTCTTCTGCTATGGATGGGGTAAAACGGGAAGGAGTCCAGGAGGGGTAGAAGGGATAAGAACTGGAACTGAGAATAAAGGTTTATAGAATACACAAGATAATGGTATTCTAACAACATGAATGAAACAAAAATATCAAAATAAAACTTTTTTAGAAAGGCACGAACTAAATAATTCTATGTACATGAAGTTCAAAAACAGCTAAAATCAGGCTGGAGAGATGGGTCAGCAGTTAAGAGTACTGACTGTTCTTCCAGACGTCCCGAGTTCAATGCCCAGCAACCACATGATGGCTCACATCTGTAATAGGACCCGATGCCCTCTTCTGATATGTCTGAAGACCAATATAGTGTACTTATAAAAAAACAATAAATCTTAAATAAATAAATAAATAAATAAATAAATAAAGCCAGCTAAAACTAAACCTGGCTAATGAATTTTAACAAAGCTATTAGATTTAGATTGAAAAGAGTTAAAGAACTTTGAGATAATGAAATTTTCTATATATACATGAGTGGGTCAATGTAAATTACAATATAGATATTCAATTCTGTACTTTAAATTTTACACATGCTAAAAGTTAATTATGACAAAAAAGAAAAGCCCATATCCAACGCTGCATAATCCCAAAATAAGGCAGATGTATGTCCTGGCAGACATGTAGCCAGAGGGAAGGTTCTTACAGGCACTGTGTGTTTAATAAGCTACTGAGACCCCACAAGGCCTGTGTATTAGTCTGGGTTCTCTAGAGTCACAGAAGGTATGGGCAGTCTCTATTAGTTAGGGAATTTGTCCATGACTTACAGTCTGTAGTCCAACTCCCCAACAATAGTCAGCAGCAGCTGTGGATGGAAGTCCAAGGATCTTGCAGTTGCTCAGTCCCACGACGCAAGCCGGCAAGGAAGAATCAGTCTTCCTTCTTTCAATGTCCTTAAATATGTCACCAGAAGAGGGTGTAGCCCAGATTAAAGGCTGTAGGTCTCCAGCAGAGGGTCTGGCCCAGATTAAAGGTGTGTGTCTCCATGCCTTTAATTCCAGATGATCTTGAACTGGAATCCATAGCCATAATCTAGATTAAAGGTGTGTGTCTCCATGCCTTTAATCCCAGATGATCTTGAACTAGAATCCATAGCCACTATATTTCAAGATCTCCATGCTAAGTCCAGGTCAGAAACTTATATCTCTGAGCCTCCAGATTAGGATCATAGGTGAGCCTTCCAATTCTAGATTGTAGTTCATTGCAGATATAGTCAAGTTGACAACCAAGAATAGCCACTACAATCCACCCCTTGTCAACTTGACACAGATATCTCATGTCCACATGAAACAATAACAAGGTTGTGAATATGCCTAACATGATATAACTATTCCTCCTCGTACAATCGCAAACGTATTTGTAAATTTACAATGGGGCAATGTCCCTTGGGAACATTCTTTTAGTGTCTCTCAATACCAATTGATGTTAAAGGAATTGGAAGAAAGACAAATGTATCCTTAACAAAATAAGATAGAAGCATTCATATCACTTATAATCCTTGTTTCTGCAACTGGTTACGTGACCTTAGCTGGTATTTATAACTACCATCCTCTGCTACCCATTCTGTATTTCCTTCACCTTCAGCAAGCACCTCAGCAGGTCTTGGCTCTTTTCCTGGAGGATTGACCCATACCTTCATTCCTGATGGGTCGTCCTTCCTCATCCTGCTTGGATTAGGCTGTTGTAGTTTCCCATTGACTTTAATCACAGGACATGGTAGTACTAAGAGATGCCCTAGGGGATCTCCTGCACTTCAGACATAATCCTGCTTACCTCCATTGTGGAGAGGCAATCCAATTTCCCCATTGTAATCTGGATCTATCACCCCTCCTAACACTGTTATTCCTTTCTTAGCCTGATGGTTTAAGGGCATTAGAAGCCCAAAATGGCCAGGGGGAAATCTGAACTTCCAGTTCAATGGAATGTTTGTTGTGGCTCCTGGTAGGAGCACTCCCCGCTCTGGAACCAAAACTTCTAGGCCAGCAGAACCTAAAGTTGTGAGGACAGGAAGCAAAAATTTTCCTAGCGGGTCACTAGGAGTGATAGTGAGTGGAACTATTCCCTTTTCCACCCCTTGATTCCTGGACCCATGAATCCTGGCTATGGGAGAAACTGTACCATATATTGAACGCTGATTCAAAGCATATACTGCCTTCTGAAGAACTCTGCCCCAGCCCTCCATGCTGTTGCCACCTAATTGGCGCTGTAACTGTGTCTTCAAAAGGCCATTCCATCTTTCTACCAGACCAGCTGGTGCAGGATGCAGTGCAGGCCTCTTCTCTCCTTCAAGACTCTTGGCAGCCTCACCAGGTGTTGTTCTTTGTTACTCTATATTCTAAGGCAGTGTTAATTGATTCAAGTATTTTTATCATTTCAAAAGCTTTACATTTCTTTTTTTTTTTTTTTTTTTTTTTTTTTTTTTTTTTGAGACAGGGTTTCCCTGTATAGCCCTGGCTGTCCTGGCACTCACTCTGTAGACCAGGCTGGCCTCGAACTCAGAAATCCGCCTGCCTCTGCCTCCCAAGTGCTGGGATTACAGGCGTGTGCCACCACCGCCCAGCTAAGCTTTACATTTCTAAAAAGCATTCTTTCACATATCAGACACAAAACATCAGTAAAATTACATTTTTTAAAAGTCAACAGTCCAGCCGGGAGTGGAGGTGCACGCCTGTAATCCCAGCACTTGGGAGGCAGAGGCAGGAGGATTTCTGAGTTCGAGGCCAGCCTGGTCTACAGAATGAGTTCCAGGACAGCCGGGGCTATCCAGAGAAACCCTGTCTCGAAAAAACAAACAAACAAACAAAAAAACCAAAAAACAAAAAAAAAGTCAACAGTCCTTAGAAGGTCAGTGAGAATGTTCCATGAGAAAAGCCATGACAGCTGGGGAGAAGGACCACAGAGGAAGAGCTTGCTATGCAGATGTGCAGTGTGAATCACCCTGGCTCAGATCCCCAGGCACACACAGCTGGCACACCTGGACTCCCAGTGCTCAGAAGGCAGAGACAGCTGTCCCTTTGTGAGCTGGCTAGTTAGACGAGGTACAGAGAGAGCTTTTCCTCCCTAAATAAAATGCAGAGCTGAGCAGGCTCTTTTCTAGACGACTGAGTATGGACCATACGAGATAAATAGGGGAAATGGGATAAGGAGCAAGCCAATAAGCAGTATTTCTTAAGGCTTCTGCTGTGAGTTTCTGCTTTGGGTTCACTTCATGATAAACAATAACCTGTTAATTGAAACGAATCCCTTTCTCCCACAGTTGTTTATAGCCATGGTACTTCACCAGAGTTACAGTAAAGGAACTGGGTCAAGCTCCTTTAGTTCATTTAGATGACAGTTTAAAGCTTTCATTATTATGTCTAACGTCTGAACTATTTAGAGTCAGTTGTTCTAAATTTCTTATAAAAAACTATGCCCCAGCTACATGTGTAACAGAAGATGGCCATTTCAGATATCAATGAGAGGAGATGCCAATGATCTTGTGAATGCTTGATGCCCCAGAGTAGGGGAATGCCAGCCAGGAAAGTGTGTGTGGGTGTGGAGGGAAGTTGGTGAGCAGAGGGAGAGGGGATGGGATAGGGGTTTTGGGGAGGTATAACGAGGAAAAGGGATACCATTTGAAATGTAAATAAAACAAATATCTAATAAAAATACATGCCCATTTGTATGGATTCATCTTAAAAAAAAAATGCAGAGCAACTAAGGAAGACACCTCACAGACTCTGACCTCCAAACACATATCCACGTATGACTAAACATGCCAGTTCTCAACATTACAGTAAAAGAAAGAAGTCATTGCTTAAATATTTTGTTAAGGAAATAAAGTAAAATCTACAGAAGAGTACTATATTCTCTCCACTACAGAAAAACAAAAATAAAAAAAATAAAATAAAAAAGAGTCTACACATCCTGTAAGCATCAGGAGACCTCATACTAAGGAAAGGACACTAACCCCGTGTCACCGCTCTGTGCTGCTGACTCCAATTAAATCAACCGAACCAAGGTGGTCAAAGAGTTAAGAGCATATTGTAAAATTTTATTGAAATTCTTTAATTCTAGACTTGTAGGCACATTTTTAATTTATAAATTCATTTTATTATTCCTACTTTGATATGTAATATTTAATAAAGTGTTCTACTTACCTAAATTTTGGCTTATTAACATCTCGATGCAAGAATAATCTCATCCAAAATTAAAATCAAGCCTGAAACAATACATGTAAAAAACAATCGCTTAGTTTTCTTTGCTTCATTTCAGGTAGGAAAAAAAAAACTACCTATAATACACTATTTTAAATTTAAAACTATAACTTTCCTTTTTCATAAAATATCTAACAGTGTTCAACAATTAACATGACTAACTTAATGCTCAATAAATTGTTAAGTACCTTTTCAAAGGGAGCAATAATCTTTTCTAGCAAGAAACTTAAAAGTTTAGGGCAGGAAAGGGCTTAGTAATTCCAAGAACATGTTGCTCCTACAGAGGACCAAGGTTCAGGTCCCAAACCCATGGGGCAGCAACAACTATCTGTGACTCCAGGACCTCTGATGCCCTCTTCTGACCTCTGTGAACACTGCACACAGGTGGCACACATATATACATTCAAAAAGAACACTTGTACACATAAAATATTTTTAAAAGAAATATAATTTGCAATTCTTAAAAATGTTTATGTTAATTACTTTCATTAATTTTAATACCATTGATAATATTTATATTATATTTAATATGCTGTTAAATGATTGTTTATTAAATATTAAATATGCCATAATATTTAAATAATATATTATTTATATTATATTTAATAATACCATAAATAATGTTATTATTTTTAATAGTAAAATAGCACGGGTCCTACTGGTCTTACCATGTATGACTACCATGTTTATCCAAAATTCTATAATCTGGCAGTTGGTTCTGACCCTACATGGGTATTAAAGTCTGCAGTGGTCAGATCCCTTATATACAATGGCACAGTCTCCATGTGCAACCTATGTACACTCTTCATGTACTTGACCCCACTGCTTCAGTGCTTCTAAAAATGGATACCATGGGAATGCTACAGACATGATGCTGCACTTAGAGACTAATGGAAGATACAAACTCTGTACATACTTGGTATAAACACAATCCTCCCGCACCCCCCCCCCTGCACAAACATTTTAATACAGGGTTTGTTAAATCCATGGATGCAGAGCTCAGGTATGAGGAGTTGAGTGTTTATGAATAAAACATACTTCTAAGCCATTTCAGTGTTCATCTAATATTGTGTCCATACCAAAATAAAGGACACATTAATAAAATGCCAACTGTGAGAGCAGCTAACAGCAACTAAGCATAGAAGTATGTACTGCACATTAGAAACGCTGAGTCAGCACTCTTCCTCAATTTAGTATTTAACACTTTTACTCTTTTTTTTTTTGTTTGTTTGTTTTGGTTTTTTTTGGGGGGGTTGGTTTTTTTGGTTTTTTCGAGACAGGGTTTCTCTGTATAGCTCTGGCTGTCCTGGAACTCACTCTATAGACCAGGCTGGCCTTGAACTCAGAAATCCGCCTGCCTCTGCCTCCCAAGTGCTGGGATAAAAGGCGTGTGCCACCACCACCCAGCCAACACTTTTACTCTTAATAATCCACTAAAAGTGGATTTACCAAAAACTTGTCTCTAGCAATTCTGAAAACTGAGTTTTGTCTTATCCAAAATTCTATAATCTCCTCCTCCTACCTAAAGGCAATCTTTTAAGTTTAACATTCTCAGGGGATGGGGGTGGGGGGGGAGGGTGATGGGATGTAAAAGAAAGGGATATTAGGAGTGTGGCATGGCGGCGTGGGGGAAGGGGGGTAACTAGGCAGGCAGAATGCCAACAGGGGCCACCACACATATTTCAGTTGTCAGCCTAGATTACTCCAATAGTTCCACCCTAAGACTCACTGGCCTCTAATTCTGCCCTTCCCAGAACGGAATAGTCACTCTACAGTGGTCATCCTAAACACAGACATCACTTTCTCAACTGTCCTTGCACATACCATTCCAGATGTTTCCAGTTTCTAGGACAGACCAAACTCTCAGCTGCCAAGCTTATTCCCATGTTGATCTAAAGTTTTCGGTCATCACTACCTTCTACTATCGCTAACTTTGCAATGCCTTTCCTGGCAGTAATCCCAGTTTTTAATCCCCTCACTTCTATCAAATAGGGTTATATCAATTATTTCACTGAATTATGAAACCTGCGTCATTCTAAAATAGCGACTATTTTGTTTGTTTGTGCATTTCCTCACCTACAGTGTGAAGGAATTGGAGACATAAACTCTCTTATTTCAGCTTAGTACAACTAGCTGGTATACTTTTTGGGGTTTTGGTTTGGTTTGGTTTGGTTTGATTTGGTTTGGTTTAATACAGTTTTTTGAGACAGGGTCTCCCTAAGTAGCCCTGGCTGTCCTGAAACTCACTCTGTAGACAAGGCTGGCTTCAAACTCAGAGATCCACCTGCCTCTGCCTGCCTAGGGCTGAGATTAAAGGCGTGCGCCATCATGCCCAATTGGCTCAGTTTTAAAACCGTAACAGTGCAGACTAAATACGAGATTAAAATTGTTGAATTCTAACATGTATATGATATAAAATAATCAAGTAAAACTCAGGGTAATAAATTCAGTTCATGTTTTCAAGAAATAAGGGAAAGTTCACTTCTATTTCTGGATATATCAACACTAAGAAATAACCACATTAACTCACAGTGACAGCTGATAATACACAGCCCAGAAGTATCTTCTATTGAATCAGTCCATTCGTTCGGACCAGGAATTAGTTATTAAGGGGTTCTATCTCTGCGGAAAGTTTGTGAACCAGAAATTCTAAACACGTTAGTATTTCACAGGAAAGCCTAGAGAGACCAACAAATATAGTTTGAGCACAGATGATGCCAGGACTTTAGAAAAGAGGTTCTAGGTGTGCAGAGAAAGACCTCCTGGGGGCTTACAGTACAGCCAGCTCTGCCACTATCCTTCCATTTCTGTAGGGTCTACACTGAGACCTGCAGGTTTGCCTTTCTGTCATTGGTGTGTTTCCTGAGGTGATGCTGTTCTGGGGGCTACACTGTGGAACCACAGACCTCCATTTCCCTCCGCTGTCTGATGAGAACACTCTCCTCCCCAGTGCCAGGGCTACTCTACTCACCTACAACTACACACCACAACCTGTCACAAAACAAATGCAACATTACTTGAAGGCCCACTGTAAGTTTCTGCATGACAGGCTAAACCATAAGACTCCACCCTCATCTCCTCAGCCTCCACATGCTCTCTCCCACAGGGAAAAAATCTCGGCAGGAAGACTGACAGACGGTCTAGAACGTTACATGAAGATATTAGTAGACCCTGAGAAGGATGGAAGTGAGTCCTTGGGCTGACCACACACACAGTTAAGGTGCTCCCACCTGCCTTGTGCCATCCCAGACTAAGTTTTCACTTACTGTTGTGACCTGAGAATTTTAATTTGAAGATGGGAAGCAGAGCCTGCAACACGCCTATAGACCCAGATGTACAAACTCATGGGAATGATTGCTTTTTTTTTAGAAGATTATTTCATGCCTATGAATACATTGTTGTATTCTGGTGTATCTTCAGACACACCAGAAGAGGGCACTGGATTCCATTACAATTGCTGAGAACTGAACTCAGATCTCTGGAAGAGCAGCCAGTGCTCTTCACCACTAAGCCATCTCTCCAGCCACCATGGGAATGATCTCTAGCAATATGGTGTACTCTGTGGTGTACTGTGTAACCCATGCGATGTGGTGTACTCCGTGGTGTACAAGTGTGGTGTACTGTGTAACCCGTGTGATGTGGTGTACAATGTGGTGTACTATACAACCCATCTGATGTGGTGTACTCTGTGGTATACTGTGTAACCAGTGCGATGTGGTATACTCTGTGGTGTACTGTATAACTCTATACAGTACTGTATACTGTATAACTGTATAACAAAAACTGCATTTGTTGTGGAAAGGGACAGCTGACAGCCGGATTATCCTGGATTATCTGTTGTGTCCTAAGTGAGAGTGCATATAGCTGTAAGGAGGCTGGAGGAAAACAGAACACACACAGACAAGGAGAGGACATGGCCTTGACGACTGGGGAGTGTGGCCACAGCAGGTGCAGCACCAGCAGACTCATGAAGAAGCAGGAGATGGGCACAAGCTCAGCCCTCTTCTCTCTGCATCACTAGGCTATGAAGACACAACCAGACATGACACCCATCCCACCCCTGCCCCCTCTCTCAGCACAGGGCCTACAACCTCACACATACAGCAAATGTTCCGAGCTCCATCCCCAGCTGGTTAGGGTTTATTTAGTTGATTCTCTCCACCCCCACCCCAGGCTTTTCACTTCATAGCTCAGCCAGGCCTTGAACTTGCTATGTTGCCCCAGCCTCCTGAGAAGCTGTAATTGCTGACTCCTAGTCTCTACAACTGGCCATCCATTCGTCCCTTCAAATGTCCTTCATGGAAGCCCTGACCCCTGACTACATGTGGAGGAAGAGCACGTCAGGAGGCAAATAATGAGCCGGCCCCAGAACGGATCCATCTTTCTAGTACTGGAGTGACCGGACGGGACAGACACCGTTGTGCACACGAGGAAAGGCTCCCGCAAACGCCGCAGCAGAGACCAGCACACGCATCATCTGCCTCTAGCCCCCATCTCCGCCAGGCATCTTATCACGGCAGGTCAAGTAGACTAATGCATATGAAAGGACACTTATGGTTATAAAAGATTGTAAATCTGCCTAACTATAGAGTAAAAATTACTAAAACATTAAATTTTGCTAAGTACGCGTACCACAAGAGAAAAGAAAACCACAATACAAATGAAGTAACTGCTGCTGTTCTTTCACTGTTCTGTTCAAAATCAGGAAAGAAAAAACAAACTTTTCAAATGTATGTTCATCCAAAATCACACTGGTACACTTTAGAAACATCACTATTCTGTGTATGTAACACATTATATCTCTTATTCTAACAAAATACTGTGTTCTTTGATCAATATTTAATGCTTTCCTGAACATATCTACAGCCAGCCTAAGGCAAACCCTTATTCCACTCGGAGTTCAACTTCCTGCGGCTCCTCCTGCATGTGAGGTGGTGCCTTTCGGTTGCCTCCTTTCCCTTAGCATAGAGTCCACCATGTGCATCCCCTGGGCTCAGCTGGAAGCTCAGCAGCAGTCTACCCTGTATGTGCACACACCCTCCCTCACTCATCTGTGATGACGGACGACGGTCCTTCACCCATACAGCTAACCATCGTAATTTCTACTAGAGCTGCTTGGGAGCTGACAGCTCTATACATCCATACTTCAGTTCCTGTGGAATACAGGCAGAAGTGGGGCTCAATCTGCTCGTGGTCCTGCTCGCCATAGGGCTCTATTAAATTAAATTACATTCTACAGCAGTCCACGGTTGTCCTCTTTTCTCTGCACCCTTACCAAAACCAGCACCAGTTACCTTCAACTTTCCCTGTTGTTTTGAAAGGAGCACTTCCAAGGTCACACCTAACTGGAAATAAAGGAGGACTATTTCTACGGAAGCAGTGGGAGGGGACCCAGGGAAGGAGAAAGCTACAGTGGGCAGCAGGCTATGTCACCTCAGCAGGGTTTGGGAGAGGACTCCAAACTGTCAAATGGTGTCAAGCGTGGTGTCTTCCTAATACCACACACTATATTCTAATCATGAGAAAAACAAATTCCAACAGAGATCTTCTACTGTAGCTAACCAATACATCTCAAAGTGTTAAACTCATTAAAAAACGTCGTGAAGAATCTTCAGAAAAATGAGCACCAAATGTTAGGTGCTACCCTGAACAGAAAAGAATTGCCGCGCATGGTGGCACACGCCTGTAATCCCAGCACTTGGGAGGCAGAGGCAGGCAGATTTCTGAGTTCGAGGCCAGCCTGGTCTACAGAGTGAGTTCCAGGACAGTCAGGGCTACATAGAGAAACCCTGTCTCAAAAAAAAAAAAAAAAGAAAGAGAGAGAGAGAGAGAGAGAGAGAGAGAGAGAGAGAAAGAAAGAAAGAAAGAAAGAAAGAAAGAAAAGAAAAGAAAAGAATAATAGGGAAGAAAGGTCTTAGTTAGTAGTGTGTGACAGACAAGTTCGGCTCAGCGATGCTGACAAAAGCACCATAATAACACCCGCTGTGGAAAGGAAAATATGTGAACAAATATATTTTAGAAAACAACATATTTCAGAAAAGTAATCAAACGTTCAGATACACATAATCTACCAAACAAGTGTCAAGATTTAAGAATAAAAAAGCATCTATCTGACTTTAATACAATGAACCTAAAGCCAATAGCAGATGGGGAGCAGGAAATGCATCCATCAGTGGGAAGGCAGCATCTTATTCCCTCAGTACATCTGTGAACGGCGCCTCTGAGACAAGCCCTGGATAAACATGTGCTGCCCAGGCTACCTCTAGTCCTAGGACTCACAGGCATTTGCTGTACCACTGACCTAAAACCTCACTCTTAACCAATAGATGCAGCTAAATAGACATCACCAGGGAATTTAGAAGCTATGGCAAGGAACTAGAAAAAGAGCTAAGCTAAAACAAATTAGAAAGAAGGACAGGAAAAAAATAAGACACCAATAAATGAAAAAGACCTGCAAAACTAAAAACCAAAAAGACTCTACTAGAAATAGAAACAAAAAGGACACTGCAAAGAAGCCAATGTTGGGAGAACCTTCTAGAAGATTGTGAACAACAGTGGGCAACAGATCATAACACCCAGAAGTGAACATGTACTTAAAGACACAACTACTAGGGATAAGAAATAGCAATTAACAAATTGTTGCCTTTCCAGCAGACCCAAGTTTAACTCCTGGTACCCAGTTTGTGTGACTCACAACCTGTAACTCCAGCTCCAGGGGATGCAATGCCCTCTTCCAGACTCTGTGGCCCCTATACTCAAATGTCCATACCCACACACAGACACAGTATACATGCACACTTAAAAATAAATCATATATATACTAAAACTTAAGTCACAAGAAAAGTAAAATCTCTGAATAACCTATAACTATTGAAAGGACTGGATGCTATTATGGTTTGAATCTAAATGTCTCCCAAACGCTTGTGCTTTGAAGACCTGGTCCCCCAGCTAGTTATACTGTTTTTAAAGGCTGTGGAACCTTCATGCTCTGGAGCCTAACTGTCAGATGCAGGTCACTGGGGTGAGCCTTTGAAAGCAAACAGGTTCCTGTCCCACACTGCACTGCCATGGCCTGAGCCATCAGACTGACAAGCTCTAAGGTCACAAGTCATAGGGACCTTGCCTGCCCTAAGTCCACAGAGACATGAGTAACAAGATGCAGAAACTAAAAATTTTCAACTAAGGGGCTAGAGAGAGGACTCAATGATTCAAAGTACTTGGTACTACTCTTGCAGAGGACCCAGGTTCAATTCCCAGCACACACACACAGTGCCTCACAACTATCTAGCTCCAATTCCAGGGGATCTGACACCCTCATCTAATTTCTGGGATGCACACATATGCATTCAACAAAACATTGATCTTCTAAAATTCCTTTTTAAAAAATTTCCAACTAAAAAAAGCCCAGTGACAGCCTCTAGAGAATTCTACCAAACACTTAAAAAGAGTTAACATGAGGTTAACATTATCTTGAAAGCAAATCAAGACAAAGGCACAAGAAGAAAACTAATCTAGTATCTTTAAAGAAGGATGCGAATGACTTGAGCAAAGTATTGTCAAAACAAATCCACCAGCACAGTAAGTCTGCGCCACCACCAAATGAGTCATATTCCTGGACCACAAGGGCAGCTCAACAAAAGAACAATCAGCACTGTCAACAGGAATAGGGGAGGGGGGGACAGCTTTCTCAGTTGATGCACAAAACCCACCCAAGCAAACTCAGCACTACTTTATTATAAAACTAAATATGGTAACCACTTCAAGCTAATAAAAACTATGCAACAAAAGGATATCCAATCTTTTTACACCATAACATAATGCTGTCATCCATAAACATGTTTGGCAACATTCACAGCTATCCTGGACACCTGATGTGCACTGACCACAAACTATTAAGGATTGTTATGTGTGAAAAGCCCACAAGTAACACACACAAGAATTAAAGACTGAACTTGTTTGCTCTAAGATTAGGAGCAAAACAAAACTTCCTATTCTTACCATTCCCATCCAACCCAGCACCAGAAATTCATATGCAGCAATTAGGAAAGTAATAAAATACATCCAATTCAGAAAAAGGTAAAATTTTCGTTGTCTATCAATGATATGATACTAAATGAAAAATACTCTGAGTACAAAATAAAATCCTGTTGCTACTAATTAAGAAATTGAGCAATGTAGCAGAATACAAAGTCAACACATTAAAAATACCCATTACTTATATATACAACAATGATCAGTAAAAACAACAACAACAACAACAACAACAACAACAACAACAAAAAATGAAAAGGCAACTTCATCTATAATAGCACCAAAAATATTTAGGTATTAACCAAGCAATTATACTATGAAAATCATAATAATGATATTAAAGACATGAATAAACACATAAAGTTAAACTTGCAAAGTCACCTAAACAATCTATAATCAATGCAATCCCTGTCAAAATCTCCTGACAGTTTTATAGTAACAGAAAGAGCCCAAAGAGCCAAGACAATCTCGAATAAAAGCAATGAGTTGGAGAGTCTTCCTGATTTTAAAACACAGTAAACAATCAGCATCACCAACAGACTAGTATACTGACTTAAAGACAAACCCACGGAACAAAACAACCCAGACAGACACCCAACATAAGGCTGAATGATTTTTCATAAGAATACCAAAAATGCAGTGGGGAAAAACATCTCTTCAAAAATGATCTTGGTAAAGCCCAATATCTACATACAAAACAAAGACAATTCATACCATATGCAAAAATTAACTCAAAATGGATAAAAATCAAGACACATGATGTAAAAACATGAAACATCTACAAGAAAAACCAGGGGGAAAGTTTCAGGTCGTTGTCCTGAAACTGTCCAAAAGCTGCAGTTGTTTGATTCAACAAGAAAGGCAGACAGGATTCCAAACTCAAGAACTTCTCATTGGAAACACTAATTTATGTGGGGGCGGAGATATGGTGTTAACTACCAAACTATACGGAGGACTTACAACAACAAATGACAAATGACCTAACTTTTTTAATGGGTAAAGGATTTGAAAAACTAATTCTCCAAAGATGAGTAAAAAATAAGCCTACAAAAAGATGTTCATCATTTATTACAGAGAATTACAGCTCAAAACCATATTGAGACATTACCCCACAGTCAGTAGGATGGCTACTATAAAACAGAAACAGAAAGCAGCATTGGTGAGTATACAAAAAAATACTTGAACACATGGTATACTCTCAACCATATAAAAAGATGTGACCATTCTGATCAACAAAATAAAACATTTTAATAAATTAGCACATGATTAGCAAGTATATAGGTTAAAAAACAACTCACAGCAAAACATGTATTTACACAGTCATATCCACAATACTCATATCATGGAAACACTCAACAGTCCATTAATGAGTAAATAAATAAAGATTATATATTGTTATATGTAATAAAATACTGTATAGTCTTCGAAAAGTTAATACATGTATATGTCATATATAAGAATATGGGTGAAACTTGAGGGCATTATTCAAACTCAAGTAAGACAATCAGAAAAGTTAATACCATATTATTCTCTTCCTGTGCAATATCTAGTCAAAATTAGTAACAGAATAGTAACAGAAAGATGGTTATCAAAATCCAAATGGAGAATGGACACAAAAAAAGTCAGAACTTACTAGGCACATAATTTGTTTTTAGTACTGCTGCATAAGGTGATTAACCCTAGTCACCTGCGCCCTTGAGAACAGTAGGCTGGGTCTGCCTAGCCATATGCTCCTGGAGCAGAAGAGAGTAGGTAAGGGTTCTGGATCTCAGTAGTTAAGTGTTTGTTCTCGCAGAAGACCCAGACTTGATTCCCAGCACCAACACAACTCCCTGTAAATCCAGTCCCAGAGGGTTCAATACCCTCTTCTGGTCTCCTTGGGCACCAAATATGCACATGGCACATAGATATACATGCAAGCAAGACAGAATAAATTTTTATTTTTATTTTTAATTTTTTTAATGCTACATTACCTTTTTTAAAGACATTTAGTTTATTTAAATGAGTATACTGTAGCTGTCTTCAGATACACCAGAGGGCATCAGATCTCATTACAGATGGCTGTGAGCCACCAATTGGTTGCTGGGAATTGAACTCAGGACCTCTGGAAGAGCAGTCAGTGCTCTTAACCACTGAGTCATCTTTCCAGCCCCTAATGTTACATTACTTAACCAAATAAAAGCATAAGGGGATTCCCCTACACTGTGGCATCAAGCAAGCCTTCCCCAGTCCAGGGGCCTCTCCTCCCTTTGATGTCCAACAAGGCCATCCTCTGCTGCCTATGTGTCTGGAGTCACGAATAACACCATGTGTAATTATCTGGTTGATGGTTTTGTCCCTGGGAGTTCTGAGAGTACTAGGCGACTCTTATCGTTGTTCCTCCTATGGCGCTGCAAACCCCTTCAGCTCCTTGGGTCCTTTCTCTAGCTCCTCCACTGGAGACCCTGTGCTCAGTTCAATGGCTGGCCGAGTGTGTCCCCCTCTGTATCTCTCATGCACTAGTAGACCTTCCCAGGTGACAGCTATATCCGGCTCCCGCCCGCAAGTCCTTGTAGGCATCAACAATAGTGTCTGGGTTTTGTAACTGTATATGGGATGGATCACTAGGTGAGGCAGTCTCTGGATGGTCCTTCCCTCAGACTCTGCTCCACACTTTGTCTCTGTAGCTCCTTCTGTGGGTATTTTGTTCCCCTCTCTAAGAAGGGCCAGAGTATCCATACTTTGTTCTTCCTTCTTCTTCAGCTTCATTTGATATGTGAATTGTGTTGTGGGTATTCCAAGCTTCTGGGCTAATATCCACTTGTCAGTGAGTGCATACCATGTGTGTTCTTTTGTGATTGGGTTACCTCACTCAGGACATTTTCCAGATCCACCCATTTGCCTAAGAATGGCATGAATTCATTGTTTTTAATAGCTGAGTAGTATTCCATTGTGTAAATATACCACATTTCCTGTATCCATTCCTCCATTGAGAGACATCTGGGTTCTTTCCAGCTTCTGACTATTATAAATAAGGCTGCTATGAACATAGTGAAGCATGCGTCCTTATTACATGTTGGAGCATCTTCTGGGTATATGCCCAGGAGTAGTATAGCAGGGTCCTCTGGTAGTGCTATGCCCAATTTTTGAGGAACCATCAAACTGATTTCCAGAGTGGTTGTTCCAGCTTGCAATCCGACCAGCAGTGGAGGAGTGTTCCTCTTTCTCCACATCTTTGTCAGCATCTGATGTCACTTGAGTTTTTGATCTTAGCCATTCTGACTGGTATGAAGTGGAATCTCAGGGTTGTTATTTGCATTTCCCTGATGACTAAGGATGTTGAACATTTCTTTAGTGTTTCTCAGTCATTCGAAGTTTCCTCAGTTGAAAATTCTTGGTTTGCTCTGTACCCCATTTTTAATAGGGTTATTTGGTTCTCTGGAGTCTAATTTCTTGAGTTCTTTGTATACATTGGATATTAACCCTCTGTCAGATGTAGGGTTGGGAAAGATCTTTCCCCAACCTGTTGGTTGCCATTTTGTCCTATTGACAGTGTCCTTTGCCTTACAGAAACTTTGTAATTTTATGAGGTCCCATTTGTTAATTTTTGATCAATGCTGCAGTGTAGGGGAATACCAGGACAGGGAAGCGGGAGAGGGTTGACTGGGGAACAGGGGGAGGGGAGATGGGTTATGAGACTTTGCGGGGTGGGGGGGGGGACCAGGAAAGGGGACATTTGAAATGTAAATAAAGAATATATCTAATAAAAAAATCCAAAGAGAAAAAAAAAAAAAACATAAAGGGAGCCCAGGCGGCGGCGGTGGTGACGCACACCTTTAATCCCAGCACTCGGGAGGCAGGGACAGGCGGATTTCTGAGTTCACTGCCAGCCTGGTCTACAGAGTGAGTTCCAGGACAGCCAGGGCTACACAGAGAAACCCTGTCTGGAGGGTGGGGGGAGGTTTAAAAAAAAACAACAACATAAGGGGAAAGAATGCATATAATGTTCTTCTGCTGGAACAGCCTAAGAACCACCCCCAAAAAGAGCACCCCAAAAAGTGCAACACAACAATCTTCAGGGTGAACCTACAAGAGAAATAAAAGAAGCAGCAAGGCAATACCTGAAGAAGATACAGCCCCAATTCACAGAAGATACAGCCCCAATTCACAGAAGATATAGCCCCAATTCACAGAACACATAGCCAGAGAAGGTGGTAGTCTCAGAGAAGAGACTCAGCTGCAAGTCCAAAACCCCACAACCAGCAACTTAATTAAGGGCAGAGTATGGAAGAACTGACTAGAGCAAAGACACCTGTGTCAAGCTGTGAGATAGTGACGTAACCTACAAAGAAACCAGTCAAACCTGTAATCATCCCAAAAGAAGACAAGAAAGATTGCCCTTGACTCAAAAGAACCAGAAATCATGCCTATTCTCTTCAGACAGCATGGAAAATATAATTTAGTTAACACTCAGTATAAAAGGAGATCTTGACTCAGTTAAAAAGAAAAAAAAGAAAGAAAAAGGTAATAGTAGATGACAGGCTGTTTACAAACTGCAGTAAACGGAGTGAGAGAAAAGGGAAGAATCCCAGGATCACCCAGCACAGAGCGCACAGCACTCAGCTGGGGTCAGGGATTAAGTCAGGAGAGTAAACAATAGAGGAGGGTATGCAAATTTAAATGTCAATACTAAACCATTTCATATAAGACATCTGAACACCATCTATTTTGGAGACTTTCAGGGTCTTGTAGCCACCCCTCCTCCGTGGACATAAAACAGACTACAAGTAAGTGTCTGCTTTCGTACCTGTCAGTACACTTCAATAATGAAAACAACTATTGCAAAATAGGCAGAAGATTTTTAAGATTTTTACTTCAATCCTGAGTGACTTATTTGAAAAGACACATGGTATCTTTGTCCCTAGCCACAGTAAGATATTACTATATCATACAACTGTTAAGATCAATCGTACTAAGTGTCAGTGAAGGGATGTCTGAATCTCAAAATTATGCTGTCTAGAAAACTCCATGCAAAAGAATTCTGATTTTATCTAATAACATTTACTAAAACTTTGAATATGCAAACTATTCCATAAATGACGAAATGCAATCAGCCAATTCCTGGACACGAAGGAAGTACAATAACAAAGGACTGCTTTGACAGACGATAATTCTGAAAGTAAAGGACATGTTCGTTAGCATGACACAATGGTAAAGTCATGGGTGGCTATAGCTACCAAATCTGTCCAATTGTAATTTTAAATGTATGATTTGACAGTTACTTCTCCATACTTAAGTCACATTATGCCAAATTTAAGAAAAATGCAATTTCAAATAAAAAAGTAAAAATGGTAATAAATTAACTCAAAAAAAAATAATGTAATTGGCAACCAGAAGGGTCAAGTACAAATGAGTTATTGCTCATAATCTGTAATTTGCCAACATTTAGACAACTGGAGAGATCGTAATTCAATATATAAACAAAATCTTCCAAAATCTCACAACATACTTTATTAAACATAGTGGAATCACCTGTACTATTAAATGAACAACATAAATTTCCTACTAAATTGCAATAGAAATTAATCTACTGTAATAGGCTGAATCAAAACAGAATCCAGGAGCTGAAGAGATGGCTTATCAATTAAGACTAGACTGGCTACCCTAGAAACTCCTTAGCTAGAACTGACCTTTTGAGAACCAGCTTTCATAGCACTACAAGGCACCATTTCAGCTGCCAAAGGAAGGAGCTACTCAACAGCCATACACAGCTAAGATGGCTCAAAACCATGCCAACAACAGCAGGAACAATCACACTAAGGGAGCAGTAGAGGCATGCGAACCTTGGCAGTAACCAACAACTCTCTAATAGATTTAAGACCCATTCAACAAGAGGGAAACACGCCTGGAAACCTAGCTAGCTATTCATTCAGTGCTAGTGACCTCAGTCACTGGGGGAGAGCCTCCAATCATGATTAGACCAGCACAATCACTAACTACTTTCTAAACATTTGTCCTTAAACCCAGTTAAGTGTGGTCCTTATCCCTCATCAAGTAAACTTCTGTATGCATCAGGCAGAGACCACTACAGAAAACCACAACCAATCAAAATGTAGAGCTGTGAGGTCTAGGCCCAGTGGACACATCTACAAAACATCCTGCACCTAAGGCTTAGAGAACATTTCAAAAGAGGAGGCAGAAAGATTTTAGGGTCAGAGAATCAGGGAGTTGTCTCTTAGTAATGTCAGAAGCTGCACCCACAAGTCTCACCAACAAGACTGCCAGAACATAGCTGAACCAGGATGGTATCGATGGACACACCACAGCAGACGGAGAAAAACCCATGGGGCTTCAACTCTACAAAAAGAACTCTAGGCAACAGAGGAAAGCTGGGAGTGAGAGAGACTTCCCTAGAGAAGAGCACACAAACTGGTTGTCCAGTCCCAATTGTCAGCTTGGAAAAAACACATAAAATATTACATGGACTGGATAGGATATATTTAGGAATATATAACATGTATACAATAACAATTAGTGGAAAAAAGAAAGTCATGAATTAGAAGAACAGGAAGGGGTATACCAGAAGGTTTGACGAAGGGAAAAAAAAATCTAAATAGTTAAGATTTTTTTTTAAAAAAAGACTACTCTACTCTTCCAGAGGACCTGGATTCTATTCCCATCACCTACAAGTCACACCCACCTATAACTCCAGTCTCAGTGATCCAACACCCTCTTCTGTCCTCCAAGAGTACTGTATGCACATAATACAGAGTTATAGGCCAGCCAAGCACCCATACACTACATATAAATAGAATAAAATCACAAGTGTATTGTTATCACATAAATCACCCATCAAGACACCGTCATAACCCACCAGGAGGTAGTCTCTTCTCCAACCACAATGGTTCTTGAGCTGACTGACCCTGTAAAGAATGGTAGCAGAGTGTCTGTTCTGTCATGGAGTACAGCATGTCCCAGGCATACAGACTTCAGCAGAAGATCACAGGGCACATAAACCACTACTCTCTTTCAGAATCCTGCCGCCACCATTCAAACAAATACTCTACTCAGCTGAAGTCTGACAAGATGTCTCACTGCCTCACCCATCCTAGAGCAGCTTTAGCCAAGGAATTCACTTAATCATGGGAGAAAAGCTTATCAGGAGACAAGAGCCAGTCACCTTCCTGACATGCTGCTAAATGCAGACTCAAGGCCAGAAACACTGCTGGCTAGCTCATCCACTCTTTCTAATAGCACATTAATTCAATTTTCTCAGCCACCAAGGTACTTTACAGTAATGCCTCATCTAAACTTCTTCACATTAACACGCCCTACATTCAAGGATGACATGCGAATTGTAAAACTTTCCTATTTAAAACAAACATATACTGGGCAGTGGTGGCACACACCTTTAATCCCAGTACCAGGAGGCAGAGGCAGGTGATGGATCTCTGTGAGTTTAAGGCCAGCCTACTCTACAGAGTGAGTTCCAAGATAGCCAAGGCTACACAGAGAAACTGTGTCTCAAACCCCCCCCCCAAAAAAAAACAAACTGCCAAAACTGACTCAAGATATGAGGACTCTAAACAGACCTACCAGGAAAGGTTCAGCTGTTGTCTCTGAGGTTGACATCTATAATAGATATTTGAAGAATTAGCATCACTCTTCAAAGTTTCAAAAAAACTGGAATATTCCTGATCTCTGCTAGGACAACACAAGTCACACACCAAAAGCAAACACCATTTTTAAAAAAGATCTAATACCCCTAACAAATGTAAGCCATAAAATTTCACTCTACAAACACCCCTAATCCAAATATCTGAAATCTAAAGCTCCTAAAAGCCAAAACTTTAGGGGCATCAGATTGTCTACTTGTTTTTTTCCACTTAAATATTCAAAACAAAAAACACCTCTGAAATCTACAACAGTTCTGGTTCCAGGGGCTGGAAATGGCTCAAGCAGGGTGTGGTTGATCCTCCCGCCACAATCGGAGCTGGCTACTCTTCAAACACGAGGTCCTTGGTTCTCCCTCCGCCATCACTGCGCTCGTGCCTAGAATGGACCATGAGTTTACTCCATCCTTTCTTATTTAACATGTGCCTTTCAGTAACCTCCTAAGGCATACTGCATCTGAACTAAAACTTCGTCAGGTTTTGGCTTTATACCTGCTCCACACTTGACAAGTTAATAGAGTGCAAAAGGAGCCACGGAGTCACTTTCCTGCAGTCTTGAAAGCATCATCCCATGACCGACTATTTACCAGTACTGACTTGGAATCCTTTTTTATGATTAAGGGGAAGCACTTCCCTTTATTTCTGGTCATCTAAAACTTCAACATGGACATGTTTCCAAACACTATGCTAAACATTCTGTAAGCATCTGTGTTTTCCAAATCCTTGAGCATGCTAGGCAAGCGCTCTATCACTGAGCTACAGCTCAGCCTGACCCCATCCTCACCCCGCTTTTTTTTTTTTTTGAGACACTGTCTTGCTACACCACCCAGGTTGAACTTCAGCTAGTTCCATATCCCTCCCACACAGTTCTGGAACTGCAATCCTGCATGTGCCATCACCAGGCTCCAGTGAACCCGATGTTATATAAAACTCAACTCTGGTTCAACCACTCAGTTCTTCCATCCATTTCTTAGTCTTTTGTTTTCCCATGTTGACCCTCCAAAGTGTTCTAATTTTACCTTCTCTACTGTGCACCCCTTTTTACCTTTTGTGGAAGACTTGACTTTATACCATCCCAAACTTCTATTAAGATGCTGAACTCCCAACTTTTCTCTTAGGAGGGTAGTGTTCTCAATTCCCCATCCCGTTACTCCACAGTCAATATTTCTATGACTCTTAAATTTCTGAAGATATCATCATGTTCTCATAACATTTCTACTTCCTTCCCTACCATTTGCGAGGGGGTACTATTCTCAAATATTTGGTGATCCTCCGTTCTAAGAGTAGATACTTTTTTTTAAGAGTTGCTCAGAGCTGTGTGTGGGTAGGTACCACTACAGTGTAGCCAATCTGAACCATATACCTGGGTCTTGTGCTATCAACTTTGCTTTTTCTTTATCACATCAGTGTGTTGTAAAAGGATGAATTTTCCAATCTTGCATCTGGATAGGATCCTAACAGCCACAACTAAGGGGAGAAAACAGGCTGGTGTTGACTCCTAATGCAGCGTGTAGCTATCTGGTCTACCCTGAGCTCAGGTATGATATCCTTACCCTGAGCTGTGCCTAGTTACTCTCATCTACACAGATCTTCCAGTTCAGAGTAAGAAAAGAAATTTGAAGGGAAAAGATCCTGAGTATTGCTTGTTTCAGACACTCACCAGCTCACGGCCAACTGCAGGCCCTGTCCATTGAGCATCAGGTTTCTCTACAAGGGTCTTCACCACTTGCTGCCAGGGTGTACTTTAGTGATCACTCTCTTAATCTGTATTATAATTCTAGTGGGATTCTGATAGGCTCTTTAACCTACCACGGTCAAATGTTTTCATGTTCAAGCAAGGCACAGTAGTTACTCTAGTTACTATCACTAAACATTGAGTTTTACTACACTACAATAATTGTCTATAGAATTTTTCTTCTATAAAATTAAAACCCTCTTGGAGGCCGATATACAACCTTCTTTAAATGATATCTATGCAGGAACAAGTGCTCATAATCCATAAGTCTCCAGCCCCCAATATAAAACCTTCTAAAACATTTTTTAATTAAAAAGAATCATAGGAATTTGAGAAAATATATACTCTTCTGGGAACATTAGTAATATTTTATTAAATAAAACATTTATATTCAAATCAGTCCAGTCTTTAGTTATGGTTTACTTGATTTATAAAATTCTAAAGGTGAATTAAAATCCAACCCTAGGGTTTTCAACTTGAGAAATACTGTTTGTCTCAAAGAGATTTTTTAATAACAAATTTAAGCCTAATACTGTGTTTAATACACTGAATAATGAAACAATTAAATTCCTCTTTCACTCAATTGGTTTAGCACAGAGGTACCATGTTTGTTTTAGTATTGGTTTTACTGTTTTTCATTTTCATCTTTAGTTATCACTTGTTAAAAACACAGCAAGAGTCGGGGGGGGGGGGGTGGTGGTGGCGCACACCTTTAATCCCAGCACTTGGAAGGCAGAAGCAGTCAGATTTCTGAGTTCAAGGCCAGCCTGGTCTACTGGGTGAGTTCCAGGACAGCCAGGACTACACAGAGAAACCCTGTCTTGAAAAACCAAAAACAAACAAACAAACAAACAAACAAACAACAACAACAACAACAAAAAACAACACAGCAAGGCCAGGCAGAGTGGCACAAGCCTTTAATTCCAGCTCAGGAGGCAGGTGGGTCACTGAGTTTGCAGCCAGGCCAGCTTAGTTTACAGAGTGAGATCCTGCCTTAAACAAAAAGAAGAGGAAGGGAGGGGAGGGGAGGGGAGGAGGAGAAGGAAGGAGAGGGGAGGGAAAGGAAAAGGTAATGGAAAGCAAAACAAAACAAAACCCAGAAAATTTTTAATGGATAAAGAGTAGAAATCAATTCTGGATGAGTCGAAGGTAATTACATTTGAAAAGAAAACAGGTAAATCAGGCTTAGAAAACAAGATAGGAGACAGGCAGAAAAGCAATTCTCCCAGCAAAGGGTGTCTACCTAGAGGGCCACCTTTACAACAGCATAGTCAGCCTAAGGCATTCGTCAGATCTCAAAGGACTTCTGAAACTGCCTCCTCTGATGCAGTGTCTGACAGTCACTTAATGTCCTGGTGCCCTTCACAGGATGCCCTCTGCTCCTGTGGGTACCCATTTCTCATCACTACTCAACCTACAAGCATCCTCCACCACAGCAAGGACGCCAGTGTCCGCTATTCCCACAGCTCAGGAATCACAGCGACAAGAGTGGGAGCTGGGAGGAGCTAGGGCTCCTGTGCCCACACCATCAGAGTGGCTTTCTGCTGCCTCTCCTGGCCTGTCCTATCTATATGAACTCCCAGGTTGAAAAATATAGATGAAACCTCTAGTTCCCACTAGACAGCAAGGAAAATGTCTTCCCTTTAGCTGATCTGGAGGACAACAGGTAACTCAGACAGAGTCAAATTTAAATATTTTCCCATGTTTCTAAAAGCTATTATCACGTTTCTGTAAGCTAATACTATTATTATAGCTAAAATGTAAATTTATTTCAAAACATATTACTAACTTAAAACTAAGACTCCATTTTTTTAACTCTTTAATTCTTTTAAAAAGCAAAATATTTAAATGTTATCATGGCTCTATCTTTCATGGTTTTTTTTCCTAATTTTATTCCAAGAATTATCTTCTACACATACACTTCTAGACATTATAAGCATAATATACATTTAATTAAGGAGCTTTGAGAAATTCTAGTAAAGATAAATTATCTGAACTATAAAAACTGTACCTGTCATGGAACTAAATGTGTATTTCCTACTAATGCTGAGCAGAGGCAGAGCACCTGACTAAGCATGAGGCCTGATTTCTACCCACCTCTAGTGCAGGATAACAGAACCAGGTGGTCCAGATCATTACCTTTAACTACTGCTTGGTTTTCTATCAGATCTTGTATCAATTATCTCTTACACTATGACTAACATTAGCATCACATTCCATTGAACTCAAATATTTCATTCAAAATTCAATCACTACGGTACAACTTTCTTGAGTTTTAATGTGGGTTTTGTTTTTGAAGAAAGGTCTGTGTAGCCCTGACTGTCCTGGAGCTCACTGTGTAGACCAGGCTAGTCTCAAGCGTTCTTACACCAAACTTAACAAAAACTCAAGTCACTGAGTCTTTTACGGAAAAAGACCTATGTATTTTAAATTTTATAACTCAGGGCTAGAAAGATGACTCAGTGGTTAAAAACACTCACTGACTGCTCTTCCAAAAGTCCCAAGTTCAATTCCCAGCACCCGCATGGCAGCTCACAACTGCCTGATGCCGTCTTCTAGTGTGCAGATGTACATGCAGAAAGTACCCATATCTATATAAATGTATACATTTTAAACATTTATAACTCAAATGTAAACTTTTTCACCAAATGGTTGAATAGCAGAAAATAGCAATACTGTTTCATTTTGTGAATAGTACTGGGCATGTATGTTCCTGTGTGTGCCTGCCTGTGGAGGCTGGAGATGCCCTGAAGCTTGTCAATTCAGCTAGACTTTCACCAACCTGTAAAGAGCTCGGCTCCACAGACACACCTGTCTCCTCAACCAGCACCCCCACACACAGCTCTCTCTCTCACACACACACCCCTGTCTCCTCAACCAGCACCCCCCCACACACACAGCTCTCTTTCTCTCTCTCTCTCTCTCTCACACACACACACACACCTGTCTCCTCAACCAGCACCCACACACACACACTGCTCTCTCTCTCTCTCTCTCTCTCTCTCTCTCTCTCTCTCTCACACACACACACACACACACACACACACACACACACCTGTCTCAACCAGCACCCCCACACACACCGCTCTCTCCAACACCCACACCTACCCCTCCCCCCTCCTGTCCTTCCCCACAGGAACTTGAGACTACAAATGCACAAATCTGCACTCAGCTTTTATCAAATCCAAGCCCTCACACCTGCGCTGCTCACTAAGCCTTTTCTCCAGCACCAAGTAGCTTTTTATTTAGTTCTGTACCACATGATTAGGAACCTCAGTATTTCTTATTATCAATTGGTTTTTGTAATCCATCTTCTGCTGGCTGTGGTGACACACAGCTTTAATCCCAGACTCTGGGAAGCAAAGGCAAGGACACTGTCTGTGCCCGAGAAGTTGACTTCATCTACATGGTAAGCTTGAGGCAGCATTTTGAAAACTAGACTCAGCAACATACCCACCACCCTCCTCTTAGTGACTCCTCCGCCCTGCCTGGCCCCTCAGCTTCGCTCACCACCCCCCAGCATACTGTCGCTACCATTTTTCCTTTTCATAGAAGTCTGGACAACAATGATCAGTGAAACCTTTTCAAATCTCCAAGGAAAACTTCAGATCCCTTTAGTTCATGCTATAATGCATCAAGTTTATTTGTGTTACTTTGTTTTAAAATTAATTCTAGTAAAGAAAAATAACTATGTCCTATAATTCCCACCTCTGATTTTCTCTGAACTGCCATTTCTCCCTGCTAAGTCCCTGTATCCATTCATAGCACTTCTTCAAAATGTAGGCACATTATTTTACAAAGCAGCTTTACAAGACAACCCTCGCACGTTTCCACAGCAGCAGCTCTGCAGAGCACTCCGCAGACACTGGGCCAGCTGGACAGCCTCCCTGGATGAAGACAGTGCAGGGCAGCCCCGGCATCGCTGTTTTCTGGGTTTGTTAATCACTTCAGGCCTTTAACAAATAGTTCATCAAAGCAGCTGTGGGATTTTGTATTTCCACCCTGCTTCTATTTTTTAAAAGTATAATAAGCTTAGATTGCCAATTCCGTTTGATGTAAACAAGACTTTTTAAATATAATAAATAACAAATAACTTATATTCTATGAGTTCAGGTTCAAATACATGTGACAGGCAGATTTCCCCTGTAAACCGTATCTCTTTTACTGATATTATGATGTTCAACTCTGTAATGTTTACAGATGTGTTCTGCATTTAATCTGCCTGGCTCCTATTTTGGTTTTTGTTGCATTGCCTGCCTGCTTGTCAAGGTAGGCTGCTCAGGCTCAGGTACAATTTAAAGTGTGACATATTGACCTTCAACTAGAAAAATACAACAACACACATACTGCAGTAAAAACTACTTTTGCAATACAAAGTTTCAAACAGTTTAAAAAAATAAGGATGTGAAAAGTGAGGCATGCCGTAATACAATGTTTCTGAAAAAAAAATCAAATTTCTCAAAAGCAAACTCACAAATGATTATCAAACAACATAGTAACATAAAACATGTTCTTCAGATTTTCTACACACAAAAGCTTCAATGACACCCAAATTATTTTGTGAATTCCTAAATCCAGTAAAAAAGACCCCCACTTTTATAAAATCTTAACATTTTGAAGTCAAAACATGTACTTTTTTAATGTCTGATCTAACCAATTGTACATTAATTAGCCCTAGTTGCCTAACCTAAGAAAATACAGCAAATACAGTTAGCTATCCTCAAGACAACTACACAAATTCTCAAGGGCAGCAATATATTAAATACATTTATTCAAAAAAAATTCTTCACATAGAATACAAATTTTTATTCATTAGCTCAAATACATTTATAATCTAAATATTAATATAATCTTTCATGGCAATTTCTACAGAATATACAAAACATATCCATTCTTCAAAACTAGGTATAATAAAATATAAAGATGCATATTTTCTTTACTATATACCTTTACAACTCTAGATTTCAGGGAAAAAGAAATTCTCTCCAAAGCACCAGTTTAATATTTATACCATTATAAAGCTTCTACTGATTAGCATTAATGAGTAACAGTCATGTAATTACTGCTTCCAACTAAAGAGAAAATTCAAACACTATAAGCAAAAATCATGATAAACAATGACATTTCTTTCTTCTCTGTGTGCATATGAGGAGTGGGGAGTGTGGAGACAGGCTCGCTCCTGTGGCCCAGGACGGCCTCATGAACCCTGCGGCCAGAAGATGACCTTCAACTCCCAATCCCTCGGTCCCACTCCCCAGTGCTAGAATAACAGGCCAGGATCACTGTGAGGACTGACCAGCAATCCCATCACAACACTCAGTTGTAAAGCCTCCTTTATTAGGCTCCAGTTACTCATAGTTACAACAAATGCTAGAATCCTTTTACTTAAGAGGTGGATACGTTCATTGTAAAACAAGTACAATTTATTACTACCGCCACAATTACAATAAGAAATCAAATACCTTATAAAGCTCCCTGAAAAACCTCAGTTAATCTAGAAGTGACTATTAAAAAGGCTCCAAAAGGGGTGGAGAGATGGCTCAGCGGGTAAGAGCACTGACTGCTGTCTGAAGGTCCTGAATTCAATTCCCAGCAACCACATGGTGGCTCACAACCATCTGTAATGGGATCTGATGCCCTCTTCTGATGTGTGACAGTGTACACATAAATAAATAAATAAATAAATAAATAAATAAATAAATAAATAAATCTTTAGCTCCAAAAGGTATCCATTAAGGGGACAATCCACTTACTTCTTGTCTATATGCATAGATAATACTATAGTGAAAAGACAGCTGTTATCTGTCTTAGGGTAATTCAAATCTCTAAATTCTAAATAAACTTCCAGGTCATAACACTAACCACTCAAGGGTTACTGCTAGTAAAAACTGAGAGGCTCCTCTCCAATCTTGGCATAAACCACAATGGGAGTAAGAAGCCATCATACCAATGTCATCTGACTTACCTCTAAAGCCATACAATGGCAAGCAAGGATGTAAGACTCATTAACTCTTCCCACCCTTCAAAAGAAAACTAGGTATGCCATCAATAAGCTCAGAAACAAAGCCAAGCTAGGTGATAAAGGTCAGAACACTGGCTCCATCTAAGGGAATTACGACAAGGCAACACTGATCACCTTTTTCGGTGCAGAAATGTTATTATGTTCTGAAATACAGAGCATAGGATAGCTTTGAACCCATAGAGATCTGCCTGCCTCTATAAGAGTGCTAGAATTAGAAAAAAAAAAATTTAAGATTTTGTGTGTGTGTGTGTGTATGTGTGTGTGTATGTGTGTGTATGTGTGTACACCACAAGTATAGTACCCACCGAGCCCAGAGGAGGGCATACAATCCTCTGGAGCCTGAGTTAGGCGGCTGTGAATCTGCTGATGTGGGTGCTGGGAACTGAACCCAGGCCCCCTGGAAGAACAGCAAGTGCTCTCAGCCACTGAGCCCCTTCCCCAGTCCCTGCAAAAGCATTCATTCTCAGGATCTGGATCTTAGGAGAAGGCTTCCTGCGTATTTCCTGGTATTTAATAGATCTAGGTTAAGCCTTGCCTAAATAAAGCATTTAAAAACAAATCACTGTAGGTCACTAAAATTCATTCCTCATTTTTCAATCTTCTTAATCAATCACCATCATACAACATTATCCCCCTACATGGAAAATTTTGGAAGAGCCACAAGCCTTTGGTATTTTTTCAGCATTTTTCTTAACTCTGCATTAGTATTAATTCTAAATACCAGCTCAATATTCATAATGTACTAATAAGATTATGCACAAGCACATTATTATTAGCCTGTCTCTCTATACCTTACATATTCTAACCCAGATTTCTAACCTATCACTTGGGTTCAATGTATATCTACTTTAATTTTCATCCATATTTTTAAGTAATATTCTTCTCAGGCATTCCTTTGTTTCAACCATCATTTAATTAAATTTCAACTTTATATTTTTCCAGACCCTAAAAAGGACTTTCTAGGACCCACATTGTACAATTCAGTAACTGTATGTATCTAATCTAAATAGAAATATGTGCTTTATGTCTGTAGTAGCTTGTAATTTTAAAGTTTTGATATGGATAGCAAATGTAAATATTTTAATTATATAAATATATTAGACTAGCAGTTTGGATATATTGGGTTGAAATCCATTTACATTTTGACCAATTCTTTCAGTGTGGCTATAATTTAAATTCTCATAGCTCACCTCTGCTGTGCAGTCCTGACCTGTACTATTAATATACCTACAGAGTAGCTGTTGGGTGTCCTGTACACTCGTGGGTACACATTTTCAGAGTCCAATGAAGACCAGAAGCTGGAGTGTCCCCTCAACTCTTCTACGCTTTGCTCTTTGAAAACAAGATCTCTAACTAGGAGCTTACAGACCCAAACTGGCTGCTCGCAAGCCCTGAGAATTACCCTGCCTACACCACCCCAGGCCTGAAATTATGGGTACACACTGCCATGTCTTTTCTTTTTCAAATTGACAGAAATTGCCTCTGTATGTGTGTGTATGTATACATATATATAAAATATATACATTGTAGAATAGCTAAACTAAACTTAAGGTATATAACACCTCATGTATTTATAACAGTAAGAGCATCTAAAATGTAAAACTTCCAGGAATAAAATATTAGCCACAATTGTAACACCTCACAGATTATCTTTGAATATACATTTTTTTTCCTCTAAATGAGAGGGTAAAAGTAAATATACTTTTTTGTAAAACAAATTCCTTAGAAATAAAATACTCTAATGTCCATTTGGTTTTTAAAATTACAGCTATTTGTTATTTTGTTTTGTTTTTGAAGTAAGGGTTCACTGTGTAGCCCAGGATAGCCTAGAACATACTGTGTAACCCAGGATAGCCTAGAACATACTGTGTAACCCAAAACATAACCTTGCTGTTCTCTTACCTTGACGGACTACGCTCTGGAATTAGAGACCTGTGTCTATACTTGCCTATTTTTAATAGCAACTTAATGATTTCTAAGAAAGGTTATGGCCTTTTAGAGTATAAAATACAAGAGAAACTAATTTCAGATGGCTACATTCAGTATACCATGTACACCTTACCTACATCTAATTTTGAATTAAATGTCCTCCACAGAGCATGACAGCATGATTAAACTTGTAGCAATCCTAGTCCACTGAGATTTTTGTTATAATTAATTTTGTTCATCTTGGTCACTCAGCAAAGAAAAAGCAGCTTCAATTTTGGCCAATATCATCATACCAATGTCCAGCTACTGAGACAAAGAGTCTTTAAACAATGGTCACAAGTAACCATAATGGGCAACAAGATACTACTTAAAATAATAAAGCATTAAAAAAATGCTTCTTATACTGCTGAGTTTTAGAACCAGGAGATAAGTACTGTACAAAAGGGTAAAGGGATATACAGACACAAGCTGAGAAGATAAAAACATCTCATTTCTAGAAACGAATCCAAACCTGATGATCTGTTAACTATAATGCTTTAACTCTGAGTTATTTCCTTATATGTAAAATGGATTTATACCTTGTTAGCATCATAGAAACACATAGACAAATTTCACTTTATATGAATGTCATTACTATATGAGGGTGCTAGGATCAGAGGCAACTTTTCAGGTCAGGAGTGATGACGAAGACTTGTCCCCAGCACGTGGGAGGTCAAGGTCACCCTTGGCTACATGATGACATGCAGTGCAGCATGGACGGACAGACATGAGACCCTATCTGGAAAAAGATTATGTGAGACCTTCCCTTATTCTTCAAATTGCTGAAAACAACTTTTAAACATAAATAAATTTCATGTTTACATATCTCCTTGTGTAAAATGGAAATTTTAATAGCTTGTACAATATTGTTCAGCTGAAGAATTTGTGTCTGTGATGGGGAAAGAGAAGAATATTAAAGAAAAGAAAAGATAACATATCAATATGGGGGGGTACACAGGAAAAAAAAAAGAAGAAAATGGGCAAAGAAGGGAAGATCCCATTTCCTGCCTCACCTGTTTGTGTGTGTGTTTCTAGGTGGTGGCATTATATACATGTTTATGAAGGCGAGAGGTTAGCATCAGGTCTTCAATAGCTCTCCATCTTTATTTTTTTGAGACAGGGTCTCTCTTGAACCTGAAACTCTGGATCCATAGTTTCTGCAAATATATCTTTAATGGCCTATCATTGGGGTTGACTAACAGGCACAGCTTCAGCTGACTTTTACTTGGGCACTGAGAATCTCATTTTGGGCCAAATGCTTGCACAGCAGGGACCAACTGAGCCATCTCCCTAGGCCCCCTCACTCTTACCTAGGGTGTATGTGTGCGTGTTTGTGTGTTACACTGAAACACACATACCTGCTTACCCCCTCCTCTCCTCTAATGGTCACAGCCACATGATCAAAATGTTAAAGGGCAGTAATGAAGTTCGGATTGTTGTAAACATTGTAAAGAAAGAAAATATCTAATAAAAAAAAAGTTTAAAAAAAAAAAAAGAAAGCAACAAAACACAAAAAGACAAAACAAAAACTGTTGTAAACAGGGGCATGGACACTAAGAAGCAGTCATCCCAAGTCTCTCTGCTCATCCCCTTTCAGTACGTGGAGTATCATGAATTTTAACCTGGGTACAGGTTTTACTCTATGATCAGAGGGGTACACTTCTATGCCTGCTCTAAGATTCTTTTAACATTCTCGTTTTTTGTAAATATAACCTAAAATTGGACATGTACAAAATCCAACAATTCTAACCCTACCACTGTGAGAACTGAGTTCCTGTAGGAATGACAATGACAGTAACTGTTGATAAGGAAAGCTGACTTTAAGTGACTTCTGGGAGAAACAGTGATGCTGTCAGAACCACTCAGTGCTCGCAGTGCAAATGTGAACACTGCTAGCTTCACCTGAAGGTTCACATTTCTAAACTTTTCTCTCTTCCTACCTCAGCTGACTCCATACACGCTTTGTATCTTTCAGTATTAGCAAATGCAGTCAGTTCCAACTCCTGCAAAGTGTTCCTCTAAACCTTCATAAACCATTTGCAAACAAATTGGGAACTACCCTCTCACTCCAATTAATGGTGATCTGATACTAAAAAACAAAAAGCATGTGTGTATAGCAAATAAACACCATGGAGGAAGATTAAAAGATTGAAATAACTGAGTAAGGAGTGGTACTGTACACCTGTGTTACACACCTTGAACCCCAGGCAGAGGCAAGAGGATCTCTCTCTGAGTTCTAGGCCAGCCTGGTCTACAAACAAAGTTACAGGACAGCCACAGCTATATGGACAAACAAAATTTTAAATTCAATAATCAATAGAATATAGGTAAGCGCATCTGGTAAAGGGTGCTTTGATCCCAAAGGCTCACCGCCTTAGGCTTTTCTGACACTGTGCGTTAAATGAACGGCGTGCATGCTAACAAAGGCCTACTACACAACGTCTGTCTGGACCACGCTGGTCAACTTGAATCCTACCACAGTCTACATTAGTAGAACTAAGTTTCATAAGATAAATCACTCATCTAGGTTTACTTATGAAACTACAGACCCAAAAAATCATCAACAATTCCGTATAGATAGAAGTCTGTCCAAGATTAGCAGAGGCAATTTCTCAAGACAAGCTAGCCTAATCTAGCCGCCTTTCCCCAACCTCAGAAAGTCGCTCTTTTTCCTCTTGAAATCTCAGTTTCTTCTAAGAGAGCAACAGTTATATCACAGGACTTCTTGTTAATATCACTCAATGGGAGGGGATTTTGGGGGGGACCAAGAAGATGGGACTGTAGGGGCACAGGTCTTTATAACTCAGGTAGGCCTCAAATTCACAATGCTACACCAATGAAAGAATCACTAGTGTGGGGTTCCAAGCCTGGCAACTCTCTAATCTCAAGAGACCTTCAATTTAAAAACAAAGATGCATACAAACCAAATCATCAGCTAAGAGCTCCAGGTTAAGTTCAAACACGCAGCCCCACAAGTCAACTGTGGAGAGCTGAGAAAAACCAAGGAACTGAGAAACAAACTGAGGCCTTCAGACAAGGAAAAGACCCTTTCAGACAGACTCCATTCCCTGATGAAAGACTACTAATGTGGTGTTCCACCCTCCAGATCTCACAAGGAACTTGCTTGTGTAAGAGAAGAGGTACTTTAGCCAGCCAGCAGGGTGAGCTCTGGCTAGAGTCAGTCATTTTCAAACCTCCAAAAGTCAACGGTGGAAATGGTGGTACTAAAAGCAGCTAAGTCCTTCTAATTAACCCTAGTCACAAACAGCACCTTTAGGTCTACACCAAATAAACTGTCCAATGTTAACACATAAAAAAATGCATCTATACCAGATGAATTCAGAAAAACAAAGACCTCATGAATATCCAAATTACAAAATCCACCATTCACTCCATTTACAAAGCCACTAATTTAAAATCTTTCTTTTTAATTTTCTTAACAGAACTGCTAAGCACTCAGAATGCTCTATAAACTCATACTGGACAACACAGTAAGCCAGCTCCTACATTTACTACAGGCCAAGTCCCTCCTGTGGCTGGTCCCGTAGCAAGTAGTGCTTTTCCTCCCAGAGCCACACTGTGAGCAGAGTCCAAACTCTAACCCTACACAATAACAGTGTCTTTGGTATGGCAGACCTTCCACCATTTGTATCTCTCAAGATTTTCTTCTACTACCCAAACTCTCCTAGAGCCTGAACTGAAAAACCTAGAGCGCAATTAAGGCACGCAGGTGACACTTTATAAGTACAAAAAAACCCTCAAAGTAACCCTAATTAGCACAAGACTAAGTGTAATTAAATATACTCAGGGTTGAAAATTGTGAACTAGCCTTTCAACCCTTAGGGGGTAAAAAGAGAGTAAATTCAAAAGCACTCTAAATGACCCACACAACCTCACACCAAGCAGCACTGTGAACTCCACCATGCATGGTCTCACCACTTGTTGCATTTCCTAAGACTTGTACTAGCAGTAGCTGGTCTTACTCACTTAAATAGTAGTCTGAGAGTCGTATCTGTTTATCCAACAAAATGACATTACCAAGGGAGAGGTACTGGCACGGCCTGCGACACCTTTTATCTTCCCCAGTCTTTCCTAGCAGTAACAGCAAGGATCTCCACCTTTTCAAGGTCAGTTATCAAGCACGTTCTTGGTTTCCAATTTTACATTTCTGGGTCACGTCAGTGTTGGAAAGTTCTCAAAATCTATCCATAAGCAGCACTGCTACGAAATTACATAACATTAAATATATTGTCTCAGAAGGTCTCACTAATGGCGCTTTAATTAGCAGGTATGCGCAGTAATACCCCTTGCTTTTAAAACCACTATCAGCTGCTAACAAAACTAGGACTAGGGTAGGAGTTAAAGACGTCTTCCATCACCATTAACTTACTCAATGCATGGTTACGGCAACGAGTAAGAACAGTAGCCCTTTCGGCCATCTTCCTCTGTAATACTGTATGATCCAGGGAACACATTTGATTGTTAGCGTTATCTCCTGCCTGCTAATAATACAAAACTGTTCTGTATTTGAAGGAAAGCTAAGAAAGGGAAAATACATACCCGGAAAGAAACAAGGAACACTAAAGTTTTAAGTAATGTTAAAAAGTTCAAAGATCTAAAGGCGTTTTAATATTCCTTCATGTAATTTTATCAATGGCACATACAAGGCACCAGCTCATTTGGAATTCACACTTCGGTATTAGTTACGTGCAATACACAGTATAAAGTATTTAAAACTTTTACAGCCATATTTTCAACAGCAACATACAAACTACTAGTACCAGTAGGGCACTCAGGTGTCACCCATCTAAGGGTCTACACTGAGTCATAACTTCAGTATAGAATCCATGTCTTTCTTACCAAACCTACGGCGAAATCCGGTACAGCTGCACCGCTGACAGCTAGTTCCCTCGATACTTACACATGACCCTGAAGCAGATTTTCTTGATCTGGGGAACTTTAGTTGTTTAGGTTCTGAAATACTTTCCTTCATGGGGCCAAAATTAACTAAACTACAACACGATTAAAGGCAAATCCAACACATCTCCCAGATGCAGTCAACTTGGCATCAATCAGGACTGGCCACAACAGGTGATGGTGTGTGGGTACTTCTGTGGAAATTAACTCGTGCACAGAACAGGACCATCATTTCAGGGCCACAAGCCGTGGGTATCCCCTCGTTGAGTTTGTCACATAAAATTTGAAATCTAATATGAAAGTTTTATAACAACTACATTTAAGTCAGTATTACTTAAACAGTTGAAGAAAACTTTTCCACTAATGTCGCTAAAACCATGGATGGATCCCAACACGAGAGTCTTCTGTGAAGTCTCGCAACAAGAAACCACCTAAGTTTCCAATCACGGGGAAGGGTCTGGGACAACTCATCTTCATGTTCTCGGGAGGAGTGGATGGAGCACACCTGCTTTCCTCTGGCAGAGATTAAGTTCCCAGGGACACAAAGGCCAGGGAATGAGACCTGGAGAGGCAAAAAGCTTTAGCTGGATACCCACCAAGTCCCTGGGCCACCCAAACACTTCGAGTGATTTTTTTTTTCTTCCTTTTTCCTTCAGTTTTTTTTTTCTTTTCTTTTTTTTTTTTTTTTTTTTTTTTTTTTTTACCTCTTGGAGTTACTTCCCAGGCACTTAGCGGCACAAGACGTTGCAGACCAGTGGGAAGAAGGGGGAGGCTAAGTGCTCTGGTCCCAAAGTCAGGGGAGGGGTGTGGACAGTTAGCGCCAGGGCCAGAGCTCCAGGCCGGCACGGAGTAGCCTCGCACGGAGCGCCGGCTGGCTGCTCTCGGACCGCCCCGTTACTCGGGGAGTTACAATGGCGACCGCGGGGCTCCCCCGACCTCCGGATCTCGGCCCCCTTCCCCCTACCGCTCACTGGCTGCTCCGCTACATGTGACTAAACAAAACCCCCCAGGTCCGGAGCCCGGCTCAGCCCCTTTGTGTCCGCCACCGGATCCGCCGCCGCCGCAGCGGAAAGGCCCCCGCCCGCCTCCGAGTCCCGCCCCGCGGCGGCCGCCGCCGCTCACCTAAGGTTCCGCGGCCCCCCGCGACCGCCGCCTCCCGGACCCCGCGGCCCGGGCTCCTTGTGCAGCAGCAACTCCGCCTCCTCGGCAGCAGCCGCCATCTTAGCCAGTGCGGCAAAACGCGTCCTTTCGGAGGGTTGGGAGCCAGCCTAGGGCGTAGCTCCCCGGGCCCGAGCGCCACGGGCCGGGTCCCCCCACAACTTCTTCCGCCACCCTCAGCCCCGCCACCGCCTCAGCCCGGACGTCCGAAACGCAGCCGGGGCCCGGGCTAATCCGACCAAATAAGACCCCCGAAACTCACAGTTTGGTGCCGTGTGCGTCAAACCGGGGCGACGTTGGGAGCGCGCGGCGTCCCCGCGTCACACGCCGCTCTGTACGCTACTCGGCTCCAACGGCCCCCTCCGCTCCCCGCTTCTCGCCGCCGGCCTCGGTTCCCACGGCGCAGGCGCGCGGCTTTCCCGCCTCTGCCTGGCCGCGGGCCGCCGGGGGAGGCCAGCGAGGCGCGCCCGTGCGCTCGGGCAGCCCGAGCTCCCGTGCCAATCAGACCCACGGGGGGCGGCAGAAACGCTGCACCGCTGCTCTCCCGTGCCAAAACCTAACAAGGTCACCTCCCCCAGCGGTGACCTAACCACTCCGGAGGAGGTTCCCGCCCCAAAGTAGGCACGCTCCAAATATGGTGGCGACCAAACTCTGCAAGATCCAAGTACCAGGAATGCCTAGGCCCTTTAAGGTGGAATAGGCCCCTCTCTGGTGTCTGCAATCGCTAGTTTGCCAAAATCCCGTTCCTTTTTCCTGCTGTTGAAAGAACCAGCAACATATATCGGGCCTACCTTGGAGTACTGGCGCAGACAGGTTTTATGATGTTAAACAGGCCAGGTGGCCAAAGCATCTGGTGTAGAAAATAAGTTACCCAGTCAAGACACCCAGAAAAAAAGCCCCGGATTTGGGTTCCTTGGACTCTGCTAGGGCAGATTCTGCACTGAGGAATATGCCTTGATTACCCAAATTGGAGTCATGCAAAGAGACGTCTGAAATGCTGGTTAACTCTTCAGGTAATCAATAGATTCCCCAGAGGGTCTTCTAAATCTCCCTTTTAACAAGCATTCAGCCATAGGCTTCTGAGGGAAGTAGCACACTAATTAGAGATATTCGCTTTGCTTTTGAACCCAGCCAACAAGTTCCTAATCTGTTGAAGTGAACTAAACGTTCTAGAATACTCTAATACTCTGCCTAGATTCTTTGGTTTCGCTGAACTTTTTTCTCAGGAAAAACATTAAAAAGTTTTTATAGTTAAGCAGTAATCATGAACTGTGCACCCCCAAACCTTCGAGATATTACTAACATTCACAGGACTACACCATAATTGCATTTATTTGTCAAAGATGAGAATATGTTTCCTGAAAAAAAAAAAATGATGCCTTCAGCAGCAGCAAATGTGTCCCAAAGACCAGATATTTACTATCCACTCTAATGATTCACTTGCTAATAACTGCTGACAACTAGAGTTCTTGCTGTGTGTGCATCAGGCATTCTTGTAACCTGTTCAAGTTCATTACAACCTAAAGTGGCAAAGAGCGATTAGACTGTTTTCTCACAACAACACGACTGTTGTGAGCTGTTTCAGAATGAAAGCTTGCCTTTATATACACAACGGATGTGTAGATACACCACAAATGTGTGTCTGTTTTCAGCCAATTGCTTGGGAGACTGCACTTTAGAGACTTATTTTCGTCTCCTGAGTATGAGCTGCTTGAATGTGTGGCTGGGCACCACATGCTTCATGCCTGGTACCACAATGAGTCCAAATGAGCCTCAGGAAGGACCCGAAACTAGAGCTGCAGATGACAAGCCACCATGGGGAAGGCGGGACCTGACCCGAGTCCTCAACAAACCTCAAGTACTCTCAACCAATGAGCCACGTCTCTAGACCCACGAGGTCTGTCAACCTGCAGAATTCAAAGACCTGTCGCCTGGAACCAAGCCTTTTACACATGAGTCTTCAGGGCACATTTCAGATATATAAAATATACCAATGTATAGGATCCCCAAACACGTGTGTGTGTGTGTGTGTGTGTGTGTGTGTCTGTGTAAGTGCACGCACGCGCTCTCAGATCATATGAAGTGTTGAATAAATGAGTTTCCATAGTTCTAACAAAAGAAGCAACTTTCCAGTTAATAGGGAGTGAGGAGGTGAAAAAAATAAAGCTTTTAAAACAAAATCCCTCATGAGAGCCAGGCATGGTGGTGAGTACCTTTAATCCCAGCACTGTGGAGGCAGAGGCTGGTAGATCTCTAATTGAGGCTAGCCTAGTCTATCAAGAGACTTCCAGAGTAGCTAACGCTACACAAACAAATCCTGTTGAGGAAAAAAATATAAATGAATAAATAACCTCATAAAACAGTATAAAATAGACTCCGTATGCAAATGCTATAAAACATGTCTAAAGTTTAATGTAAACTGGGGAGATGGCCCAGGAGGCACAGCGCACTCACTGTTGAGCGCGAAGACTAGATGGAGTTCAGATTCCAGAACTCTTGAAAGAACCGGATGGACATGGCATCAGGTCTGTAACTGTAGCCCGTGAGATTCAGAGACAGGAACACCTAGAGCAAATTGGCTAGCCAGACTCACCAAATCTTCAAGCTCTAGGTTCAGCAAGAAACACTGCTGAAGACATGAGATAGAAAACAATCAAGAAGCTGTCACATCAACCTCGGGACTCCACAGGCATGACCGATCGAGTGGACATTGTACCACCCTTGGGACTCCAGGCATGCATGTATGCAGGTGCACCCCTCCACATATGTGTAATCACCCACTCAAACATGAAAAAAACGGAACACGTTTACTGTCGTCCTCTTTAGCATCTCAAAAGCAGATGCTGAGAAAGGAAGCCCTGGGCAGGGAACTGTACACATAGAACACTGAAGCAATGAATAGAGAAGGCCAAGCTGGGTGGTGGTGCACGCCTTTAATCCCAGCACTTGGGAGGCAGAGGCAGGCGGTTTTCTGAGTTCAAGGCCAGCCTGGTCTACAGAGTGAGTTCCAGGACAGCCTGGGATACACAGAGAAACCCTGGTTGGAAAAAAACAAAAACAAAAAAAAAAAAAAAGAAGAAGAAGAGAAGGGGGGATGGGGAAGGACTGTTCTTAGCACAAAATTTTAGTCCATGGTTAGCTGGCTCCACTGCCGGATCTGAGAATGGCAGAAACACAGTGCAAAGTCACTAGTCATTGTCAGAAAAAACTAGCCATCACGTACATCAGAGTCAGAAAGCAGAAAGAATGAAAAAATGGGGTCAGAGTCACCATCTACTCTTCCAAGGAATACTTCAGTGACCTAATTCACCCAACTAGACTACATCATTATCAATAATGCTTTCAAATTGTGAATTATCAATAACTACCACTGATGTTTATCCTCATGATCCAATCATGCCCCCAAAGGCCTATCATCTGGGGACTGAGTCTCTGCTGCAGGGGCCACCAGGGAGAATTCAGATTTAAACCACAGCAAAGCACAAGAAAACAAATGAAAGGACAGAAGGAAAAAGACAGATGAAGCGAGAGAGTAACCGCAGGGGCAAAGGAAGCACCGGTCACAGCCTGGCGTTGTGACAACTGGCCCCAGATCTCTGGTATAACAGTAAAGCCTGTGCATACAATACTCCTCTGCAATGAGTTGGCAGGGAGAGGAGGCCACAGAGCGGTTATTCAGGGCATACTGTATACATCACACACTGACAGAAAACACTTCTCGGTTTCAGGAGTCAGGAATCCAAGCACATGGCCCCGCTCATGAAAGACAGACTCGAGAATGTAGTTTATTCTTTCCCACTGAGACAAATGGGAAAAAGAAGAGTTCCTAAGTAAATGTAGCAAAAGGCTCAGGATGTCCAGAGGATGTGTAAGGTCAAGGTAGTAAGTTCCACAACATGAATGACTCGTCCCAATGCAATGGTTCTGGAAATAAATAAAAAGCAGAGAGAGAAAGAGAGAGACTAAAGGTGGATGTGGTATTTTGAATAAAAGTGGCCCCCATAGGCTCCTATGTTTGAACGCTTGGTCATCAGGAAGTAGCACTGCCTGAGAGGGGTTGGGAGGTGTGGCCTTGTAGAAGTAGATATAGCCTTGTTAGGGGAAGTGTCACTGGGTGTGGGCTTTGGGGTGTCAAAAGCCTAAGCCAGTCACAGTATCGCTCTCCACCTGCTGCCTATGGATGGATCTGGATATAGATCTCTCAGCTACTTCTCTGGCACTGTGTCTACCGTGCTGCCATGGTTCTCGCCATGACAATAATGAACTAAAATTTGGAAACCGTAGGCAAGGCCCAGTTAAGTACATTGCTTTATAAAAGCTGCCACAGTCATGGTGTCCCTTCCCTGCAATAGAATACCGGCTAAGACAGCTGATAAGATCAAGCCATTGACTCACACGACTGAGAGGCAGATAGAAAGTTAAGGTGAATACCCAGAGGTTCTCTACATCTAAGCAGACAGGCTGCTCCTGGTTAACAGCCACCCCAGAGCACTTTCACCAAATTTCCACACACATAGAATTTGACACGTGACTTTGTTCTTTATTTTTTTCAATCAAAGATTCCAAATATTCTATATTTTCTTGACATGCATCAAATGGGGGAAAAGGTCTTCCGTAATTTCAGCTATCCCCTCTGCTTTCTTTAAAAAAAAAAAAAAAAGTATAAAATAGTATTCCAATGAATTAGATAGCATGAACTGATTTTCCTTGTAATCAAAAAACAGGGAGATACCATTGAACAAATGTATCCCTTTAACTACATGGCAATAACCCCAGGTTGGATGGTTTAAATATAGATGAAATGAAATTACTTTCAAAGGAACATGAACTCTCCAATCATTTTATAAGTGTTTATCTGTTTATTTATTTTTGGACACAGGATCTTATAAGTCAAGAATGGACTCAAAGACCCTTTGTAGGCAGAGTTGACCTCAAACTTCAGCTCCTCCTGCCCCGATTTCCTAAGTGCTAGGATCATATCCTTTATCAAATCTGTTTATAGGGAACTGAAACTTGAACCCAGGGCTTTGTGCATGCTAGGCAATACTCAAACAGCTGAGGAACATATTTAATTAAAATTATAAAGCTATGTTGAAAAGAAAGAGTGATAGTTGTGACCTTTTAACTTAGTATTACTACTGCTGTGATGAACACCATGACCAAAGCAGCTTGGGGAGGAAAGGGTTTACTCAGCTTACATTTCCACACTGCTGTTTATCACCAAAGGAAGTCAGGACAGGAACTCACACAGGGCAAGAACCTGGAGGCAGGAGCTGATGCAGAGGCCATGGAGGAGTACTGCTTACTGGCTTGCTCTCCATGGCTTGCTCAACCTGCTTTCTTATAGAAACTAAGATCACCTGCCCAGGGTTGGCACCTCCTACAGTGGGCTGCTCCGCCCCATCAATCACTAATTAGGAAAATGTCTTACAGTCTGATCTTATGGCTGCATTTTTTCAATTGAGACTCCTTCCCCGAGAATGACTTTATCTTGTGTAAAGTTGACCTAAAACCAGCCAGCACAACTGACCCCTTGTCAACATAACACACAAACACATCACTGTCAAGCTGCAGTCTTTCCTCTCTTGTTCACCCCCCAGAAATCACACATTAGGGCTGGAGAGATGGGTCAGTGGTTAAGAGCACTGACTACTCTTCCAGACATCCTGAGTTCAATTCCCAGAAACAACATGGTGGCTCACAACCATCTGTAATGGGTACCAATTCCCTCTTCTGGTGTGTCTGAAGACAGCTGCAGTGTACTCCTTCATATTCATTAAATAAATAAATAAATAAATAAATAAATAAATAAATAAAATCTTTTTTAAAAAAATTGCACATTAGTAAAGACATCACAATATAAAACATTTGGCAAACTTAAAAAGTCCTATAGCCTTTAAAAATTCAAACACTTAAAAATTTAAACATTCAGAAATTCAGTCTCTTTTAAAATTCAAAGTCTCTAACCATATAATCTCTCTCAGCTATGGGCGCCTATAAAATAAAAAATATGCTTCTTTTCTTACTTCAAGAGAGAAGAACCAAGAACAGTCACAATACAATGAAAGCAAAACCAAACTCCAACTGTGTAAATAACTCAATGGCCAATGTCTAGGACCCACTCACCATCTTCTGGGTTCCTGGAAAGGGCACAGGTCACTTCCCTGTCCCTGCCCTCTGCGGCACACACAGCTTGTCGTCCAGGCCCCAGCTGGCTCCACTCCACTGCTGCTGTTCTTGGAGGTCATCCCATGGCACTGGCATCCCCAAAATGCTGGGGTCTCCGCTGCAACTGGGCTGCACTTTCACCAATAGCCTCTCCTGGAGTCTCTTCAGGGACTCCAGCCCTGCCATACACAACGCCAAGCCTCAGCTGATTTCCATGACCCCTTCATGCCTGCAGAATCAGTATTACGTGGGTGACTCTTACTCTACCAAGTTCGGCTGCCAGCACCAGGTACAACCTTGTCTATTTCTGGAACATGGCTTCTAAGTACTGACCCTGAGGAAACAGTCCATAAGATTTACCTCAGCGATGCTTCTGTTCTCTTAATCACCACCAGTTTCACAACTCCAGCTGAACAACATCCATTGTCCCTGCAACTTAAAGGTTGTACTTTATTAGTTTTGGTCTCTTGGTAATCACAACTGATTCTTCAGCCCCAGCTGACCAGAGACACACAGATTCTCAACTCAAAATAGCATATGGCCCTGGTAGCATCTCTAAACTTCCTTCTGAAACTTCATAAGCCAAGCCTCCATCGTCTGCACTGATCTCAGCATTCTTATCTTCCAAGCTCCTACAGAACAACCCACTTAGCTCTCAACAGTCAATGGCTTTTCTAGACCAAAGTTCCAGAGTCCTTCTACAATCCTCCCAAAAACAGTCAGGTCTAACAATCAACACCCTATTTCTGGTATCAAAGTCTATATTATTCTAGGTTCTTGAGAGTAACAGACATACACATACATAGACACACACATATATAATATATTTACATATTTATTTTATATATATATTTATTTATTAGAATGACTTACAGATTGTGGTCCAGTTAATCCAACAACAATCGCCTATGAATGGAAGGTCCAAGAATCTAGTAGCTGTTCAGTTCTCAAGGCTGGATGTCTCAGCTGGTCTTCAGGAGATGCTGAACTCTCAAAGAAGTAGGCTCTAATGCCGGTGAAGAAACAATTCACCAGACATTCATAACCTAGGTAAGTCCCAAAGGAACACAGGACATCAAGGTTACTTCAGCAACAAGTGTATTCTTTGCTTCTGCACAATCCAGACTCCACTGAAATGGGGCTTTTCTCAATGCCAAATAGTTGGTTAGATGTTTTTATGTGGCCATAAGTGTTTGGTTTGGACCCCAGAACAAGGGACTGAAGTGCATATTTAATGTGTCACAGCAGGCCTGGCCTTCAGCTTCCTGCAGCATCCCTCAGCTCCTGTCTGGCAAACTCTTCCCTAACCCTGACCTTTACAGCCCAGGGACCGGCTGCCCTTCGCCCAGAGGCTCTACTCTATACAAGCAGGACTCGGACTCGCTCCTGCATGTGCGCACCCTCTCCCTCTCCCTCTCCCTTCCTCCCTCCTTCCCTCCCTTCCTCCCCCTCTCTTTCTCTCTCCCCCTCTCTCCCTCATCTTCTCTTGTCTCTGCGGATGTCCTTTCTTTCTTTCTCTCTCTTCCCCTCCCCCCTCTCTCCCCCTGGTGACTTCCCTAGCCATCATCCTTGGAGCCAGTGAACTCTCCAGAGAGCAGCTTCTCAAGAGCCTGCCTCTAATATATTCTAATCAGAGACCAACACCCCAACGATACCCAGAGGCGATGTAGACACCACGGTCTTCAGGGAAGAAGGGGCTAACAGGGGCACATGCTTGCTTTGCCTGTTTTAAAATACCCCTTACCTTCTCTCAGGTGTGTTTCTGTCGCTGTCTGCTGGCAGCATTGCCAGACTGAATGATTATACTGGTTATTCATCACAGGTATGGTAAGTGAAATGTGCTGATGACAGCCTGTCTGCTTCCCAAATCATGGGCTTTGAACCATCTGGATTGCTAGAGAAAGCAGCCTGATTACCAACTGATGTAAGTAAGCGTGCGCGCGTGCGCGCGCGCACACACACACACACACACACACACACACACACACTCACGTTGGGAGCAGTCTGATTTCTTGGTGTGCTCACTACTTCCATCTCTATCTATCTATCTATCTATCTATCTATCTATCTATCTATCATCTGTCTATCTACCTACCTATCACCTATCTGTCTATGTTTAATCTGTCTGTTGGTCAGTCTATCTATCTGTCTATCAACTATCATCTATGTATATCTATGTCTGTCTGTCAATCTATCATCTATGTATCTATCTCTCTATCATCTGTCTATCATCTATCTATCTTTCTATTATCTGTGTTTAATCTGTCTGTTGGTCAGTCAGGCTATCTGTCTATTAATTTCTATCTATCTGTCTATCATCTATTGTCTTTCTGTCTGTGTGTCTGTCTGTCTATATGTCTGTGTGTCTATGTGTCTGTCTATCATATCTCTCTCTTTTTCTACTCATGACCTCATGCAAATGTATCATCACGGAGGTACCCTTTATATTTTGTTTAAATGGCATGTTTAAATGACATGTGAAAACTTAAAAATTATTTATTAATAGAGTGCCATGTGATGTTTTGATATATGAATGCATCACATAATGCTTATATCAAATGAATTATCTCAGGGCTGGTGAGATGGTTTAGCAGTTAAGAGTGCTTTGCTTCTCAATCATGAGGACCAGAGTCCAGGTACCAGCACCCTTGTGACAAGCTGGGCATCTGACACATGCCTTTAATAGTAGCTTCTATGACCCCAGAAGAATTGCTGGCACTAGCTAGGCAGGGACTCTGACTGCCTAGAACTGAGTGGAGAGTGATTGACAGGGACACTCCACACCCACTCTGGTCTCTCTGTGGGCAGAGGCACACGTGCGCACATACTGTCATACAGAGACCTATGCAGACCATGATCATTAATAGGTAAATTCTGTATCTATCTCCTTACACATTTATCATTTCTTACAGGATTTGGAAATACACAGCACATTAGTACCTACAATCATTTTACTGTGTAATAGTATAGCAGAGCTTCTGATTCCTGTTAGTGTCTCTACATCAACCTTGCACCATGTCTACCTCACTACTCTGTCCCAGATAATCACCTTGACAGCACTCTTCTCCTAACACCTGTGGCGTTTGTATTCATCATATCAGTTAGACTGTGCAATCCCTCCCTTTCTGAGCCTGGCTGCAATATGAGAGTACAGATGTTTCTTCAATATTTTTAATTTCTCTTTGTCGTAGTGCAGACCTGAGAGCTCGTGGAAACATTAGGAGATGGGGATTTTCAAAAGAAGCAGATTATTGGGGGCGATGCACTTGAGGGCTACCTCGGGACCGCAGGGTGGGCGTTTGCACTTGAGGGCTACCTCGGGACTGCAGGGTGGGCGTCTGCTGTCTTTGCATCCTGAGGTAAGCCTTCCTCCACCTACTCCTGCCTCTGCCATGCTCGATCCACCACTGTGGACTGAGAACTCTGAAGCCATCAACCAAAACAAAGTCTTTCTTCCTTTCTCCTCTTTGTAAGTCTCTGTTGTTTTATGAACAGTTCATTGAATACACTACAAAGGGGGTGAGGGGGCTGGGCTGCAGCTGAGACACCCCTGCAGCCAGTCCTTTCTCTTTTAAAGAAGACTTTCTTAGGCATTTGTCAGAGCAACGGGAACCTTGGAGACATCACCCACACACTGGGTTTTTCTGTGGCTCCATACAGATGTTAGGACATCCCAGCCATTCTTGTGAAAGCTGATGCTCTAGTGGGAGTCGCAGTCACTGTTGACATTGCTGGTCACCGGACCTTCCCCCAAGAGCGGGGATCTGTTGTTCTTTGGTTTTGCTTTGTTTAGCTTTAGTTTGCTTTACGATAGGGTGTCACAATATAACCCTGGCTGGTCTGGAAATTACAGATTCCTCTCCCTCCTGAGTCCTGAGGTGAAAGCTCAGGTGTGCTGAGGTGTGCTGCCGTGCCAGCCTCTATTGATTTGTTGCCTTCTCCCTCCCTCCCTCCCTCCCTCCCTCCTCTCCCTCCCTTCCTTCCTTTCTTCCTCCCTCCCTCTTCCTCCCTCCCTCCCTCCCTCCCTTCCTTCCTTTCTTCCTCCCTCCCTCTTCCTCCCTCCCTTCCTCCCTCCCTCCCTCCCTCCCTCTCTCCCTTTCTCTCTCTCTCTCTCTTTCTTTCTTTCTTTCTTTCTTTCTTTCTTTCTTTAAGACAGGGTTTCTCCATGTAACCCTGGTTGTCCTGGAACTCACTCTAAACCAAGCTGGCTTTGAACTCAGAGAGATCTGCCTGCCTCTGCCTCTGCCTCTGCCTCTGCCTCCCGAGCACTGAAGTTAAAGGCTGCACTGCCCTGCCTTGGCCTCTTCGTTCTCTGCATTTTAACTTCAGGCACTTAAAACAGAAACGGGCCCTGCTAGTTCTCTTATCCCACCCCCTGCAGGCTCTGGGCAGTGAGCCTTCACTGGAAGCGACTCCCCTGCATCGCTATAACAGTACTATTGCTGTCTGCCAGGAACCTGCGCAGCCTCAGCTTACAGCCCGGCCCGAGGCAGAGCTGGGCCCTTAGTCGGAGCGTTTCTTTTCATACACTACCCTCTAAATGTTTGCGGATGAAGCATTAGGGCCCACCATTCCAACCAAACAGCCCTCCCCCGGAGAGGCCTCCCTGACCTCACACGCATACCACGTGCTGTGCGTCCTGTTAAGTTTACTCACTTTCAATCCCACAATACTCGGGGAGGGGGGAGGCTCCAGGAATTCAATTTCGGAAAGTATGAAGTCTTTCTATTGTGAGCTTAATGCCGTGAGTCTGCATAGCCGCCGTGAGTTCTAAATACTACACTGACACCCATAGACAAAAGCCGCTCCCAGCCCCGTCAGCAAAACCTCTTCCAACAGTCACACCGGCGAATTTGGAGGCTCATGGCTTCCCAGAATACAGAAACTGAGTGTTGGATGTGGACCCCAAACAAGTAACTAACCAGCCTCCTCCAAGGCTCAGGGAACTTGGTCAGAGCGAGGGCGGGAAGTGTGTAAGGGCCAGAGGCGAGGCTGAAGGGTTTGCATACTACTGTCTAGATTTCAAACAAGCACTGAAATCATTAACTCTCATCAACTGTCATTGTCTGCCTGCACCAACACAAGACAGTCGGGGGCGGGGCGGGTGTGTGTGTGTGTGTGTGTGTGTGTGTGCTACACAGAGCCCTTTACAACCGAACTATTAGCAATCGATAGATTCTAGGAGTGAATGGATCAGTCTTTACTGTGTGTTCTCTGGGGCACACCAGGCTGCAACAGATGGCTCTAAAGCCCTCGATTACACAAATGGGCCTGGTTACTCCTCAGGGAGGAGAGTCACAGAATGGAGCAAACAGACTTGAATGTGTGAAAGAGTGTTGGGCAGGGAGAGGGTCAACATGTGGTCAGGATGTAAGATGTATATATGTGAAATTGTTACATATATACACACATACGTGTGTGTGTGTGTGTGTGTGTGTGTGTGTGTGTGTGGAGAGAGAGAGAGAGAGAGAGAGTTTTACAAATTAAACTGAAGCTTCAGTTCTTAGGACAGAGTTTCATGTTCCTCAGACTGGGCCTCGAACACCCGGGCCAGCATGCCTGGTTTCTGTGGTTCCGAGGGTTGGGTCCAGGTTCTCTGTGGATGTTACACAAGCACTCTACCAGCTGAGCTACGTCCGTAACCTTTGGTTAGAGATGGATGCTAGGGCTGGAGAGATGGCTCAGTGGTTAGGAGCTCATACTGCTCTTGGAGAGGATCAGAGTTCAATTCCCAGTACCTGTGTCAGATGACTCACAGCTGCTTGTAACTCCAGGACCCGGGAATCCAAGCCCTTCCTCTGGCTTCTGTATCCACTGCACTTACATGTACAAAAGCACACGCAGACAAACTTATATGCAAATAGCTTTTTAAATGCTAATTTTTTTATTTCACCCACAGTTTGGATAACAGATTGTTAGAAAGCCTGAATATTCCATAATTCATTATTATGCATCAAATGGAAGTGACAGGTTAATTTATCCCTTTATCTTCTCAAAAGAGGAATGTCAGGAACTGAAACTATAGCTTAATGGCACTCAGTTTTTGAAGTCCCTGGGTTCAATCCCAGCAATCCAAGCAATAGCTGCAGAGAACAAAAACAAGCGTGTTCGGAGCACTGTAGGGGATTGTACGTGAGATGACTCTGCGTGGAAATCTAGGGTCTTACGGTCACCTAGTTGGCTGACCTATTTGCTGACCACAAAGGAACAGCGGAAATGAATTAGAAGCCATCTCATAAGGACAAAGCTGTATGTTCACATTCTACGGGCCTGTCCTCCCAGGAGAGGGCCACCTCTGTCTTCATGAGCTCAGCTATGCCTGCTTGCGAATGACCATCACAGCTGGACTTGTTCACTGGGAACTCTTGGAAGCAGGGCCGGCCTCACTGGGAGCTCTTGGAAGCAGGGCCGGCCGCACTGGGAGCTCTTGGAAGCTGGGGCCGGCCTCATTCTGCCCCACTTGCAGGGCGGCCTGGTCTTTAGAGAAGGGCTAGAGTGTATAGTACGGAGGGAAGAGCAGAGGGAACTCTCTCTCTCTCTCTCTCTGTCTCTCTGTCTCTCTGTCTCTCTCTCTCTGTCTCTCTCTCTGTCTCTCTGTCTCTCTCTCTGTCTCTCTGTCTCTCTCTCTGTCTCTCTGTCTCTCTCTCTGTCTCTCTGTCTCTCTCTCTGTCTCTCTCTCTGTCTCTCTCTCTCTCTCTCTCTGTCTCTCTCTCTCTCTGTCTCTCTCTCTCTGTCCTCTCTCTCTGTCTCTGTCTCTCTGCACCTACTGGAGGAGGCCACTGTGCTGTGTGTTGGCCTTCTAGTGGAGGTAAGTAGATAAGCACACGCTCCTCCCACAGTCTCTCACCAGAGAGCTTCTCACTGGCTCCCAAAGGGGAACTGTTTGATTTTGACCTGGGGACAAGAACCCGAGGTGCATGTTTTACATACCAAAGCAGTCCTGGCTTCCAGGGTCCCCCAACATTCCCCCAGTCCCTACCTGGCACACCCTGCCCCCAACCCTAAACTCTCCAGCCCAGGGGCGGGGCTGCCTTTCCCCAAGAGGCTCTTGACCCTATATAAGAAGGCATTTTGCTCTCCTTTTCTCTTATGCGCCTCTCTCTCTCTCTCTCTCTCTCTCTCTCTCTCCCTCCCTCCCTCTACCTCCCCCTGCGTGGGAGGAGAGGCACTAAGCACTATCTCCCCTGGCCTTGACTTGGGGTCAGTGACTTCTGGGGAGCAGCTTCCCAATAAGCCTGCCTTTGATATAATCTGATCTGGTTTAAACTGGCTTCTGTCGCCATAACCTATCTGGCTCTTGGGTGGAATCGGTGTTTTGTTGTTAGGATCTTATAGGGGGAGATAGTGCTTAGTGCCTCTCCTCCCACGCACCCCTACTCTGGGAGAAAACTCTTGAAACAATATTCTTTCCTCTTCAGTTGTTAGCCAAAAAAGAAAAAAGAAAAAGAAAAGAAAAAGAAAAGGGAGAACGGAACAAAAAAAATGGGGGAAGTGCTCAAACACATAAAAACACATAAGGGGTGGATTCTTTAGTAAGGGAGAAAGGAAGGCATATCCCTAAGGGTTGGGAAGAGAAACTGAGTTTGGCAGCCCCCTTGGAAATGAGCAGGGCGGAGATCTAGCTAATATAAGAAGAATGTTGGACGGAACTTAGAAAAGCAACATAGTTTCGAATTGCTTAGGCGCAAAGAGGTCTTGTGACAGCTCTGGCCCAAGCTTTGACTAAGGCACAGCACAGAAGGAGGAGAGAACGCTGGTTCCCAGCCTTCCCAAGGCTGCTGCCGCCCTTTGATACAGTTCCTCGTGCCTCCCGACCATAAAGTTACTCCATTGCTATTTCAGAAATTCCACTCCTGTTATGAATCCTAACGTAAACATCTGTGTTTTCCGATGGTCTTAGGCCACCCCTGTGAAAGAGTCCTTAGCCTCTCAAAGGGGTCTCCACCCACAGGTTGAGAAAGGCTGAAATAAACTGTCTCTCTAGGCAGTGCAGACTGCTGTTTGGTAGTAAAGGCAACCATGTGTCAGATAGCTGCTTGAGGCAGGCCTGCGCGCATACTCTCCAGTTTGTCATGAAAAGCCTTCCGTCGAAACTTCCAGGCTCCTCAGCAGCCAGAACGAAGTGTTAAGCGAGAACTCTAGCCAAAGTCACCCAGCTTGCAGATTGTTGTACCAGGAGACACGGCTGAAATACTGCCGGAAGACAAGCAAGGGCCCGAGAAAAACCCCTTTAAACTCGGAGAAAGTTGTTCTGGGATTCATGCTTTTCCTCGGGCTATTTGGAACTTTTTTTTTTAAGAGATGAGACCCAGGACTAGGGCTGTCACTCACTGTCAGAGAGCCTGCCTTGAGGCCATGGATTCAACACTAGCACAGGAGTGGAGAGAGGGTTGGGGGAGGGAAGGAAGGAGGGGAGACCGGAGGAGGGATCGGAGAGATGGAGAAGGGGAGAGTCTCATATTGGACTAGGCCTCTAGGTCGCCTAACTTGAGAATAGCTGGGACGACAGCCCGGTGCCACCACACCCAGCTGGGACCTTACTTTCTAAGACCGGAAGTATTTGCCACTTTCTAAGTGTGCTCCCGGTGGTTTTCTGCGTTGGTACTAGAACACAACTTTGGTACTTCCACGAACAACTAAATTCCTTAAGACCTTTGTTGCCCCCACCCCCTGTGGCACCGTGGCTTTCCCCTCTCTTCACAGGAGGGAGGTTGATGTCTTGAAAGATTGGCCTGCCGGGGGGTATTTCAGGGTAACCTTCGTAAAAACCGAGCTTTCTGTATGGTAAGCAAGGGTTAGGCGTTTGCTTTCCTCAGAGCAGCCTGAGCGCAGAGCTCTCAGGCAGTCTCTGATGGAGCCTACAGGCCAGCTGATGGTGAAGCCCCATCTCACTAGGTGAGGATAAGCCACTGGGAATTAAGGAAGCCAGAATCTGCTGGGGCAGGCAGGCCGAGGGGAGGGGTAGAAGGGGAGAGTGGGGAAGGCCCCTTAGGAGGGGCCAGGCTCAGAACAAAGCATTCTTGGAATGAAAGCAGGCTGCTCTTCCAGTGCTATAATTTTGAGATAAATTGGGAAAGCTGCCAGGTTTTTTTTTTTTTGTGTGTGTGTGTGTGTGTGTTTTTTTTTTTTTAAACTCTCCACAGATGTCTGGAAAAGTGTGAGCATTTCCTTCTTTGGAGAGGTGTGGCAGCTGAAAGCCTGGGTTTGGGATCAGAAGGCCTGCCTGTCAATCACCTCCCTGCAGTTTATTGTGTCTTTGGAAGGCCGACTTCTTTATTGACTTCAGTTGCATGTATACGGAATTAATTACGCCCTTCATTTCCTGTTTTTGTTTTAAAAGTTTATATCGGAGGCTGAAGTGATAGCTCAGTAGCTCTGTCCAGAAGACCCAGGTTCAACCCCCAGCACCACAGGGTGGCTCAGAGCCATCTCTGTAGCTCCTGTTCCAGTAGATCCAGTGCCCTCTTTGGGCGTCCTTGGGAAATATACTCACACAATGTACGTGCAGGCAGAACACCCATACACACAAAGTAAAAATAAGTGACTCAGAAGAGGAAGGAGGAGGAGGAGGAGGAACAAGAAGAAGAAGACAGTGACAGCGAGCTGTCTGTCAGTGGGGAGTTAGCTTAGTGCACAGTGTTCGCTGCTTGGGCTTGAGGGCCTGAGTTCGCTCCTCAGCACTCACAGAAAAGCCTGTGGCACCGGGAAGTGGAGACAGCAGCGCCACAGGGCTCACTGGCCAGTCAGGCTGGCCAAAACCATCAGCTCTAGGTTAAGCAATGAGACCTTGCCTCAAAAAATAAAGTGTCTCAATGAGAGGGAAGGTTGAGCAGGTCAGAGCACTCGTCACCAAGACTAATGGGCTCTGTTCAAGTCCAGTGACTGCACAGTGAAGGGAGAGAACCCTTGAAGGTTCTCCTCTGCCCCACGTGTGCACTGCATGTGCGTATGTACGCGCGCACTCACTCACACACACACACACACACACACACACACGTGTAAGGTGGACAGGGTGAAGAGCAGGCTCAGTTCCCAGTACCCATATGGCAGTTCACAACTGTCTAGACCTGCAGCTCCAGAGGATCTGGTGTCCCCTGTAAGAGGACAGAGCCCCCTGAACTCTTGCATGGCGCCGCCCTGTCCTGCCTTTCTTGTCCTCTGCAGTAAGTCCTCCTTCATGTCCTTCGTAGGGTCCTTCTTACCCATCAGTATATGCTGGGATTCCTCAGGACCAAGGGCTTTCCTTCCTCCATGAGTTCTCCTCTAAGAGCTCATCCAATACCTGTTTCCCAGGACAGCAAGGGCCATTTACAGAATTCCAAAACTTATCTCCCTGGCAGATCTCCCGTAGGGATTATTTCTGTTTTCGGTTGACTCAAATTTCCAGTTGTTTAGGGAGCAGACTTCCCTTTGATTGTCTTGGGAATACCTCAAAATTAGGATCTTTAAACCCCCGCTTTTCTCCCTGTCAAGCCTCTTCTGGCACCTCTAGTCTCAGTAAAGCCACCACGATCCATCCCATTGCTGGATGTGTCCTGATTCCACCCGCCCTCCCACAGGGATCTCATTTAATCTGTCACCGGGATTGTCCCTCGTACTCTTCAGTATAGATAACAGAAGGCCGCTCCTTGCTCTGTCCTTGCTGCCAACACCAGACTCCACATAGACCACTGCAATGCCGTCCCACATTCAAACCTCCCCTCCCAGCAGCCAGAACATAGCAATCTGACCATGCTGATTGACAGCGTTTTAAAAATCCTTCAGAGTGCTGGGAGTGTGTTGATGGTGGAGGGCCTGTCCCCTGAGTGACGCCGTCCACCGTTGCCCTTCAGATAGATGCCGAGCTCTGCGGAGCCGAGTCCCTCATCCTCCAGCTTCCACCGTTCTCCTGCTCTGTTTCACGGGGCACGCGAATGACGGGTGCTCAACCTTTCAAGGTGCTCGTATGTTTGCTGTTCCTTCCGTGGAGAACACTCACATCGTAACGGAACCACCTCTAATCTAGACTCTCCCTGAAAGACTGTTGCCTCTGTGAAACCTTCAGCACTCCTCGGTTACAATGTAACAGTTATCAGGAGCCTGCCGCCAAGTGTGATGTCTAGAAACAGGAATCTGCTTAGGAACAGAGGACAAATGCTTCCACTCATGAAGCTCAGAGCCTAATAGGAGATACAGAAACCTTCAAATGATCAACACATAAAAAAAAATCCACTTTAGGGTCAATGAACTGGTGGGTAAAGCCACCAGCTGCCAAGCCTGACGGCCTAGGGCCTAGTCCTGGGATTCAGTCAAAGGAGAAAACAGACTCTTACAAGTGGTCCTCTGATGTCTGCATGTGCACACACACATAAATAAGTACATTTTTTATTTTAAAATTTGAACTTGACCAGGAAATGGAAGTGTGTGGTGTTTTGAAGGGCTTGAACAGCACAGGAGATGATGAGTAGCCTAGACCTATAGACTGATCCAGAATTAACACTAAGAGTTGCAAGCAGAGGCAGGTCCATCTCTGTGAGTTCGAGGCCAGCCTGGTCTACAAAAGGAGTTCTAGGACAGCCATGGCTGTTACATAGAGAAATCCTATCTCAAAAACCAAAACCAAACCAAACCAAGGGTGAAAAGGGACGGAGAAGGGTGGAAGAAAAAAAGGAACCTACCATTGTAGCCAGCTTACAGCTACCAAGGTCTCATTTTCTTCTCATTTCTTCTTCAGATGGGCTAACTGGAACTCACATGTTCACTCCCAGACAAGCTGAACTTGAGATAATGTTAAGATCTGATGAGGAAATGCCAAGTGGACAATTATGTGCATAGGTCTGTGGCTCTAGGGATGGATACAAAAATGTGGGAGCTGTCAGCACTTTAGACCGTACCCACAGATGTGTCTGATTGCACCCGGGAGGGGCTGTAGGGAGAGGAAGGGAGCTAGCTCTGACCTTCAACAAGCTACCTTATTATCCTCATCAGGAGGGTGGGCCTGTGAATGAAGGCCAGTGTGCTGGTGGAGAAGTAATGCTGTAGGTCAAAGAGGAAGGCCTTGGAAGATGACCAGCAGAAGAAAGCAAAACCTCAGAGGTAGAGAAATAGTGTTATACGGAGGATGGGGAGCAGCAGAGCCCCTGTCAAGACGGGGCTAATGCTTTGAAACTGACTAATGAGAACGCAAAGCTTTTAACTACTCAATAACTTGTCGTTGTTTATCATAATAATGCCTCTTTTCCCCTTCAGAAAAGACTATGTAAGGTGTTCCTTCTTGGTCACACTAAACCCCCAACCATATCAGCACAATTACTTAGACCAAGTAGAGACTCAACTTTATTTATTTGTTTAGACAGGTCTCCTGTGCTGGCTTCCAGTTCACTAATCAGCCGAGGACAGTCTTGAACTCCTGATCTTCCGGAGACCTGGGATTATAGGTCCAGGCAGCCATGCCTACCTTACACAGTGCTGGGGCCCATAACCAGGCCATGAGCATGCTACTGACCTACATCCCAGCTGAGGCTCATTTTTCGAGATTCCTCCTCTAGCTGAACTGTAAAGAGACCAGAAAGAAGCCTGGCAACATTTTTTAGGTTAGTACTAATTATAGACTCACAGATAAGAAAGCGGCGGGGAGACGTGTTGTTTACTGGAGCCGCCTCGTCCCTTGTTCAAGCTAGAACTCTTGTTTGGTGTTATAGTTTAAAATCTGGTTTCCTGGACTTCTTATCAAACAATTCGAAACATTCTCCAGCCCCCTAAAACATATCTGGCTTTTAAAAACATCATCATGCCAACTGTCAAAATATGCATTAAAGCAAGCGTGCGGCGAGGGAGCGGGAGAGCGGGCTAGCGTGAGGAAGCTCCCCTGTACCTAACCTCTAAGTCTTTAGTTTTTCTATTCGTTTTAAAGGAGTTTATCGATTTGAGGGATCTTAAACTTTTGTCGATTGTATATCATAGATACTTTCTCACAGCATTTATCTTTTCAAAAACAACGTTATGGGAGTGTAATTTACATAGCACAAAACTTACCGAGTTAAGGATAAATTTAATGGGTATAGCATGTTTACACATCTCCTGTATTGTTTTGGGGCGTTTGCTTTGAGACAGTTCTCATGCATCTCGGCTGCTCTAACTCACTTTGTAGCCAAGGATAGCTTGAGTTCCTGATCTTCCTGCCTCTTCCCCACAAGAACTGAGATCACAGGCATGTGCCACTGCACCTGGAAAACACACGGTTGTGCAAACTTCATTACAATCAAGTTTCAGAACACCTCTCTCATCCTCCATGCTCCCTCATGTCTGTTTGCCCCAATCTCTCCTCCCTGAACCCCAGGCACCGGCGCTCCATTTTCTATCCATGTGCCTTGTCCTTTCTAAACTCCAAGCCAACAGCATCCCTCAAGCTGAGTGTCGCATGCCCAGCCTCGCTCGCTGAGCATGGGGTTTGTGTGGTCGGTCTTATGGCGTGGCGCTGCGCTGTAAGAACTTTGCTTCTTTCCTTCATTCATTGCATGGATGCAGCAGCAGTATTTCCCAGGCCAAGGCCTCGGGCAATGATTTGATTGTTCCAACTTTCATCTGTTATGAGTGATGTTATTGTTGAGGAGGTTTATAGTTGCATTTTAATTTCTTCTGGGCAAGTATATAGGAATGGATTACCTGATCTACACAGTAATTCTAAGTTAGTTATTTGTGTACATGCATGTTTGTGGTGTGCACGTGTTCATGGGTATATGAGGGAACAGTGTCATCTTGGATGTCATCCAGTGGCCATTAACCTCCTTTGCTCTCTGTTTTTGTTTTTGGTAGGGTACTCACTGGTCAGGCCGGGCTGGCTGGTCAGCAAGCCGCTACTGGGATCTACCCGTCTCCGCCTCTCCAGGGCAGGGATTACACATGCGCCCTGCTTGCTAGGTAAACCCTTTGCCGACTGAGCCAGCCCCCGGTTTTCTTCTGGTTAAAAGTTGTTTGGGAGGCTGGAGAATGGCTGACTGGTTAAGAGCTCGTGCTGCGCTTTCAGAGGACCCAAGTCTGATGCTCAGCCCCTGTGCCAGCTGGCTCACAGCTCACACACACATACACACATGCACACACACCATACACACACTCTCACACACACACAAAACTGCCTGACTCTCCAACTCCGAAGTACAAATCACCCTCTTCAGAACTCCCCAAGCAGATCAGGTAGTAGTGGTGTACGCCTTTAATCCCAGCGCTTGGGAGGCAGAGGCAGATGGATTTCTGAGTTCAAGGCCAGCCTGGTCTACAGAGTGAGTTCCAGGACAGCCAGGGCTACACAGAGAAACCCTACCTCGAAAAGCCACAAAGAAAAAAAGAAAAAAAAAAAAAAAAGAAACCTCTCAGACATCTTTGTTTTACACACACATTTTTTTCCTATTTTTGTCTAGCTGTATTTGTGAATTAGCTGCTCTTTCCAATACACAACCAAACCCATGAAACAACAAAAGCAGAATAACACTACTGCAAGAACACAAACAACAGGGGCTTGTGTTTAGCTATTCTGGTTGTTATTGTTGTTTATTTTGGGGATTGTAATTTAATTACAACATTTCCCCCTACCTTTTCCTTCCTTCAAACCTTCACATATACCCTTCCTGCTCTCTTTCAAATTCATGGCCTCTTCCCCTCCCCCCCAAATCCACTCCCGCTAATACTAATGTATACATACACATTCCTAAATAAAACACGTTACGCCTATATAGTGCAACATTTCTATGGAATATGACCAGTTTGGGGGGTCACTTATCAGATATTTACAATTCCTAACTAGCAAAGGAGGAATGAAATAATTTTATGGTTGGGGGACAGGTCACCACAACATGCAGAACTGTATTAAAGGGCCACAACATTAGGAGGGTTGTGACCCACTGATACGATGTTACTTTTATCTATGTCATGAGGTCTGAGGATTTGGCACTGGGCAGCCAGTTGGCGTGCTCCTCTCTGAGGAGAGCCACTTCTCCAGATTTATACTCAGTTGTCTGAGGACTGGCTTTCATGGTAACAGAAGGGGCCACGCAAACTTCCAGAGGAGGGAGTCAACCATCAGTCCTAGGGATGACGAGCCGCGTCAGCAGCCGGCATGGCGTCACAGCCCTAAGGGTGCAGTAGTGGCACACAAACCTTGGTGACCACCAACCACTCTCTAATCGGACTTAAAGATGAGCTGAACAGCAGGGATACTATGCCTGGTACTGGAAACCAAGCTAAATACCGAGTGCCAGTAAAATTATAGTTATCTATATAGAAATCCACAACCTCTAATTACTGACCCAGCATAGTGCCTAACAACAATCTACAGCCAGGCAGTGGTGGTACACGCCTTTAATCCCAGCACTTGGGAGGCAGAGGCAGGTGGATTTCTGAGTTCAAGGCCAGCCTGGTCTACAGGGTGAGTTCCAGGACAGCCAGGGCTACACAGAGAAACCCTGCCTTGAAAAACCAAAAAAGAAAAAAAGAAAAAAAGAAAAAAACAATCTACAAACATTTTCCTTATACCAGCAAATACCCCACCCATCATTTATTTTGAAAAGGAGTTTAGAGTAATCTAGATATTTTGATTCTGAGACAGGGTCTTACTATGTAGCCCTGGAACTTGCTTTGTAAATGAGGCTGGTCTCAAGCTCAAAGTTCCAGTTCCCAGTGGTAGGAAGCATGACTGGGTGGTTAGAAATAACTGGGTGTGGATACAGGTACAGCTCTGGTGGCCCTGTACCTTTAACTGCTGTCTGCTACATATTGTCGCCTGAAGGGAACTATCAATGCATCAATCACATAAAAATGTCTTTGGATTTATCAATAAATTACAGTGGGAGAAAGTGAGGCCAGAAGTGACTGGGGGCATAAGATAGCAACCAGGTGGGATCTGCGTTGTGTATGCTCCGAAACTCCTGGGAGATGCCTGGAAGGCCTTGTGATGGTTCTCCCTTGCCAACCTGACTGGGTATGTCCAAAGGCGGGAGCATTGCCCGGATAAAAATGGCCTTTGTAGGCTCATAGGGCGTGGTACTATTAGGTGCTGTCTTATCACAGTAGGTTTGCTTCCTACCATGATGATAATGGACTAAACCTCTGAACTGAAAGCCACCACCAATGAAATATTTTCCTTTCTAAGAGTTGCCACTGCTATGGTGTCTCTTTACGACAATAGAGCCCTAAGACACCTGTGTTGTGGATGCACGCAGTGCTGTTCTTGTGAACCAAACCCCTAATGAATAAAAGAGCCAATCACTGGGTGAGTAGGCAGGACTTCCGTGTTGGACAGAGAAAGAGAGGAAGCAGGAGAGAGTTCCTTTTGGAAACAGGACAACAGAGGCATAAGATGTAGCTGCTAGAGTTTCCTGGTATCATGGCGGATACACAAGGATCTGCCACCGAAGGAATCAGATTTTCATAAGGCTTACAAGATTAGGTTTTAGTTGTGGCACCCAGAGATTGAGTTACCATTGTTTCTGAACTAAGTTTGTGTTGCATTTTCCTTCACTCAGCAGCTAGTCTGGGTTCAAGAGAGAAAGGTATGGCAGCCAAGCATAGGTTTGCCTGAGGTGCTCCACAAAGGCCATGGGGGGATTTGAAGCACTGGGATGGTGTGGTAGCAACTCGCCAGTGGGAACCTAGCGAGCTGGGAAGAGAGATTGTGGAGTTCTGAGTCAGAATCTCCATGAGATAAAAACAGGTTGAGCATTGCCTGAGAGTGCATGGCTGGCCAGGGTGTTGGGGCAGAGGCACAAGCACGGGAACATGCCAGTCATTTTTTATTGTTTCCCCACAACACGCCTGACTGTAGGCAACTGTCGGTGTCGCCATTGCCTGGACTAGGGACTGAGAGGAATAAAAGAGAGAATGAGAAAGTCAGAGACATGGCAACATTACCCCCTCTCTGCTTCCAGCCTGCCAAGATAGTGAGAGTTCTTCCATCGCCTGTTCCTAAGCAAGGTGTGCAGAGCCCTCTGAGACCGTGAACAGAGGCATCTTCCCATCTCCTTTGCATCTGTTGTGTATTTTTGTGTATGTAGTGGTATGTGCTGGATGTGTCGTGGTATGTGCTGAGTGTGTAGTGGTATGTGCTGAGTGTGTAGTGGTATGTGCTGGATGTGTCATGGTATGTGCTGAGTGTGTAGTGGTATGCGCTGGGTGTGTCGGTGCAGCAGAGCACAGTAAGAGTTCATCACACTGCCCAGAGCATCATGGAAGCTCCAGGTCTTGCTTCATCATTCCTGGAGCCATCCGTCTGGAATAGGACGGCTATAATCTGTCTTCATTTCTTCACTCTGCTGAGAGCGCTCATTTGTGTGAATACGCACACACTTGTGGACAAAGAAGTGCTACCCAGTGTGTGAAATTTCAGCCTAGCAGGGAAACTGAAGTCATGTTTGCAATTATATCATAACATCACTGCTGTGGGCAAGTGCCCAAAAGAGCTCCACAGGTCAAACAAAATGACATACTCAGGTGGGTCAAAGATGAGTCCCCAAGGTAAAGTCACATAAAGGGGGTTGCATGGGGTTTGCAATCCTGGCCTTGCATGGGGTTTGCGATCAGCCCCGGCTTTCCTCAGTCTATACTTCTTGCTAATTATGGAATGTAGATGTGTGCAACCTTGCTTAGACTTAGCTTCCTTTTCTGGAATACAGGGATAATGAGCCCCTCTCCTCTGGTTTACTAAGAGGACATTTAGAGAATAAAACAAGATACCCAGTCGGTGGTCACTGTCACAAAGAAGCTTTCTGTAACCCATGTGTCCTAACTGTGTTGACAAGTAGCACCTGTGTATCAGGCACCTGGGGAGACTTGCCATGCCTTTCTGTTGACTTTAAATATGTGCTGATCGCTGACTGTATGGACTACCAGCAATGCCCCTTGTCTTAGTCAGCTTCTTGTCTCTGGGGAGACAGTATCAGTTTTGGTTCAGTTTCAGTCAGTAGTTTATCTGGACCTAAATTTGGGTTTGTGGTAAAGCAAAACATCATGGTAGGGGGCATGACATTCTGAAGACATTCTGCTCAGTTTGTGATGGTTGGAAAGCATGGAAGAATGAGGGACAGGGGCATCCCTTCAAAGACACATCCCCACTGACTTACTGTCTCTGAGTAGACTCCATCTCTCAATATCCCATATTAGTCCATCCACAGATGGATTCATCCATTGCGGAGGCAGTAACCTTTGTAACTCGATCACCCTTCCAAAGACCCCATCTTAGCTTACTCAGGATGACACCTTCAACATATAAACTAGGGTTGGGGCACATTTTAGATTCACACTGGAACGCCCATAAAAGACCAATAGATACAAAGATAAGGGTCTCATGCACAGCCCCGTGTCTTTCTTCCTACAGTAACTGGACTGTCCTTCAGTAACTCTCAGGCACTCGGTATCTGTCCTCACCAACAGAAGATAGAAAAGAGCATCTGTAAAGATCATTTACAAGAATCGAGAAAGAGAGACTTCGCAGGGCTTATCGGCTGTGTGTGAAGAAAGAGAAGAATGGTTTTTATACTCTGGAGATTATATGTGGATACTGGTAATGTTGCTTTTAAGTACTATCTTAGCATGGTAGAAGTCCCTCAGAAAGATACCTTGTTAAAAATGATTGCTATAACGGCTTCAGTATTCTTTAGATTATGAGCGCCTCAGCAGCAAAATCTTTAGGTAAATCAGAGATCTGTTACCACAGTGTTCCTCCAAACCTGCCCTGACATCCTGTCACACAAAATGGCACTGCTTGAGTCATCTCTGAGTCCAGTAACCAGCCCCGGAGATGCCATCTCTCGGGTGTCCCTCAGGCCTAGTCCTTTACTGTAATAAACCTGGAACAGCCACCTAATGGCCAGTCTTGATCCATTTTGATCCTATTTACATGACCTGAAAGAGCTTGCTGGGAAATCTGATCAGAGACTGGGCATGGTGGCCCACGGCCATGACCTCCACGCTTAGGAGACAGTGGCAGGAAGAGCCAGAGTTCAAGGACAGCTTGGGCTACACAGTGAGTTCGAGGCCAGTGTGAGATAGATGATGAGACCTGTGTCAGTAAATCAAGGGCTGGGGATGCAGCACAGCGAGAGAGCGCTTGCTTAGCACGTTCACGGCATTTGATCCACAACACCCACCTGAGGAACCGGGACGGCACATGCCTGTAATCCCAGCCTCGAGGAGGGGGAGACATGGGGAGACAGGAGGATCCCTAGACACACAGGCCTCTGAGAGTCTACAAGGCAGAGAGTGGTCGCAGAAGGTGTCTGACATCGACCTCTGACCTCCACACGCGCACAAACAACCCCCTAGCCAGTCCCTCAGCGTACATTAGGTAAGATAAAAATGTAGTCTATCTTCTCTGAGGCAGAGAGGCCCCAATACCCAATGCACACAGATCCCTGGAACCTCTGAATGAATTCTATTCGCTGTGCTATTGCAGAGGACATACTTTAATCACATGTATTTAAACATAGGGGACAGGAGGGATGGCTCAGTGGTTAAGAGTGCTTGCAGCTCTTCCAGAGGACCAGAGTTCTGTTCCAGAACCCATAATCAATTGGGTGGCTCAAAACTACCTGGAACTCCAGGGCCAAGGCCTCTGACATGCTCCACTGGTCTCCGCAGAAATCCTTATACATGTAGCACGTACTTGTGCAGAAACATAAGTGAAAATAAATCCTTTTTTAAAAAATAAAACAAGTTTGGTTAGTGTGATGGCTCAGCAAGCAACGTGCTTAATAAAGAAGTCTGGGGACTTGAATTTGGTTCCTGAGCCCCAGGGACAGGAAGGAGTGATGGAAGTCCCCAAGTTTCCATCTGACCTCCATATGTGAGCCGTGGCACCCACACCCCATCAAATACACACACGGGTACTAAAAAAGAAAATAGAAAAATATCTCCAGCAACACAAATGGAAGGAGATGCACCAGGGAGGTCAGAGGGGAGGAGACGGGGTTCCCGTTCCCGTACTGTTGTAAGATCCACATGCCAGGACCCAGCAGCAGACCTGAGCTCATTATTCATATCCAGGGCAAAAGCTACCCACTTTGTTTCATTAGCTTCAGGCAGATTTTCTTTGTTCAATTAATAAATACTTATTGAGCACCTACTGTCAGATGTAGTTTTAGGTGTCATGACTGTGTATGTTTGTGTATGGTACATGTGTATAAGTGTGAATGTGTGTGTGTGAATGTGTAGGAGTGTGTATGTGTGTGAGTGAAAGTGTGTATAAATGTGTATGTGTGTGACTGTGTGTATGTGTGTATGAGTGTGTGTATGGGATATGTGTGTGACTGTATGTGTGTGTGTATGTATATGAGTATGTGTATGGGATATGTGTGTGACTGTATGTGTGTGAGTATGTATGTGCATGAGTGAGTGTGAACGAGTGTGTATGTGTGTGAGTATGTGTATGGTGTATGTGTGTATGTATGTGAGTGTGTAAGAGTACTGTGTGTGTATTGTGTCACTGGGTATGTGTATATATGTGTATATATGATATATGTGCAGATAGTCAGTGTAGAGGCCAGGAGAGGATGTGAGGGCTCCTGTGCTGTCACACTCCTCCTCATTCCCTTGAGACAGGGCTTCTCATGAAACCTAGAGCTCGCCATTTTTTGACTAGGTTGGCAGTCAGTGGGACACATGCCCATGCTTACTGTTGCAATATTTACAATAACTAAGATACCAAGTTAGCCTAGATGCCCATTAACAAATGAAAATATGGAAAATACGATATATATATACATAATGGAATATTACTGACACCCACAAAGGACAAGAGACCGACATTTACAGTGTGACAATGGACATAAGGGTGTTATGTAAATGAGTGAGAAACAGAAAGACACTCACTCTTTCACTCACATTCACCTTATGCTTTAAAAGATTATCTGGACATACAACAGTGATTACTAGTGGCTGGAAATGATGGCAGGAAATGGGGGTAAAGAGGTGTTGGATAAAGTGTAGCAAAATACAGATATATACAGATATTTATTGTCTTCTTGCATACTCTGCAATAGTTTACTTTATAATAAACCAGAAATTACAACTTGTAGCCAACTGGTTTAAACTGAAAATTTATGGAAATTTCCATAAATTGTTATGAATAACTAAAGAGAAAAGCTCAAAGGTGTCAAGGGCAAAGTGCTGATTAGGAGATGGAAATTTTTTATTTTTTTATTTTTTATGTTTTTGGTTTTTCGAGACAGGGTTTCTCTGTATAGCCCTGGCTGTCCTGGAACTCACTCTGTAGACCAGGCTGGCCTCAAACTCAGAAATCCACCCGCCTCTGCCTCCAGAGTGCTGGGATTACAGGCGTAGACCACTACCGCCCGGCTGGAGATGGAAATATTAATTCTCTCCTCCCCTCCCTCTTCTCCTCTTCCCTTCCCTTCCCTCCCTCCACTCCCTTCCTTCCCTTCCTGTGATCCAGTTAGTACATGTAAAATTAAAATATAAAATAAACTTAAATGTGGTATTAAACAATGAAAAAATACAGAGAAAACAATTTTTAACTAGGCTCGTTAATTTATTACTGAAAGGATTCTATTCTATTTAGAAAGTCATTACAAGTAGTTGTATCCTAAATAAAAAATAAAAAAGCAAGCTGGTTATGGTCCAACATGCCATCATCCAAGCTAAGGTAGTGGACTTGTGTGGGTGTGAGGCTCGCCTGTTTTACAGGGTGAGTAGAATCCAGTGCTACAAGATGGAGAAAAAAGGAAGAAAGGAACAGGAGGGGAGGGAGGGAAGGGGAAGTGAGAGGAAGGAAATGGAGGGGAAGGGAAGGGAGGGAAGGGAGGCGAAAGGAGGGGAGAGAGGAGAAGGGAGGAGAGGGGAGGGGAGAGAGGAGAGGGGAGGAGAGGGGAGGGAAGGGAGGGGAGGAGAGAAGAGGAGAAGAGAGAGGGGAGAGGAGGAGAAGGGAGGGGAGGGGAAGGGAGAAGAGGAAGGGCAGGGGAGAGGAGGGAAGAGAAGGGTCTAGCTCAGTGGCAGAGCAGTTACCCAGTGTGCATCAGTCCTGAACTGTTTCCAGTGTTGTTGCAGAGCAGGGCAGGCAGAGAGAGAGGTCAAATAAACAATCGCGTGTTTCTTTACAACCAAGACATGTATGGAAAGAAGTTTACAGCTCCTGTTCTTATGCTATCATTGGAGTCCATTGTCTTAAAACCAAAGACTCTATCCTGTGTAGAGGATTTTTTTTCACTATAAAACAACATATATAACCAAAATGGGGGGGAATGAATTCGGGTCTTTTTTTTTTTTTTTTTCTGAGACAGGGTTTCTCTGTGTAGCCCCGGCTGTCCTGGAACTCACTCTGTAGACCAGGCTGGCCTCAAACTCAGAAATCCTCCTGCCTCTGCCTCCTAAGTGCTGGGATTACAGGTGTGCACCTCCACTCCCGGCTGGACTGTTGACTTTTAAAAAACGTAATTTTACTGATGTTTTGTGTCTGATATGTGAAAGAATGCTTTTTAGAAATGTAAAGCTTTTGAGATGATAAAAATACTTGAATCAATTAACACTGCCTTAGAATATAGAGTAACAAAGAACAACACCTGGTGAGGCTGCCGAGAGTCTTGAAGGAGAGAAGAGGCCTGCACTGCATCCTGCACCAGCTGGTCTGGTAGAAAGATGGAATGGCCTTTTGAAGACACAGTTACAGCGCCAATTAGGTGGCAACAGCATGGAGGGCTGGGGCAGAGTTCTTCAGAAGGCAGTATATGCTTTGAATCAGCATTCAATATATGGTACAGTTTCTCCCATAGCCAGGATTCATGGGTCCAGGAATCAAGGGGTGGAAAAGGGAATAGTTCCACTCACTATCACTCCTAGTGACCCGCTAGGAAAATTTTTGCTTCCTGTCCCCACAACTTTAGGTTCTGCTGGAAAGAAGATTCTCTTCAAGGGCACACTTGGAAACTTTTAGATTGTTTACTTGAGTCTGGAGCTGTTTGATTTTATCACACAACTCCTTCATTGCTTTTTCCCCCCGAGATGCTAAGAGTAACCAGCCAACAAAATCATTTTCCGATTTTTTCCCCAACTTGTAGAGCATATTGTATACCACCGAATCACCTGATTCATCAAGATAATCAAAGGTCTTAGCTTCTTTAAGCTTGAAATATAGTTTCATCCATGGGTTTTCAATATCCCCCGAGCTCCCAGGAGGGAGAGAATCTGGAGAGGTTTTAGTAATTGAGAGTGCTGGTGGGTCAACCAACCAACTCCAAAATTTTGAAACATTCATCCTTATACTTCTGCTCCTCTAGAACCACTTCTGGTACCACTTCTGTATTAGTCTGGGTTCTCTAGAGTCACAGATTGTATGGGCAGTCTCTATGTAGTTAGGGAATTTGTCCATGACTTACAGTCTGTAGTCCAACTCCCCAACAGTAGTCAGCAGCAGCTGTGGATGGAAGTCCAAGGATCTTGCAGTTGCTCAGTCCCACGAAGCAAGCCGGCAAGGGAGAAGCAGTCTTCCTTCTTTCAATGTCCTTAGATATGTCTCCAGTAGAAGGTGTAGCCCAGATTAAAGGTGTGTGTATCCATGCCTTTAATCCCAGGTGATCTTGAACTAGAATCCATAGCCATAATCTGGGATTAACGGTGTATGTCTCCACACCTTTAATCCCAGATGACCTTGAACTGGAATCCATGCTTCAAGATCTCCATGCTAAGTCCAGGTCAGAAACTTATATCTCTGAGCCTCCAGATTAGGATCATAGGTGAGCCTTCCAATTCTAGATTGTAGTTCATTCCACGTATAGTCAAGTTGACAACCAGGAATAGCCACTACAGGGGGTGAGGGAGAAGCAGAAGGAAGGAAGGACAAATGGTGGCAGAGGGAGTTATCTAACTCTGTAAGGCTAGCTCGGACTTCTGAGTAGACTGGACCATTGACGTGCAAGGAGAACCAGAGCCTATGGAGAGCTCACAACCATTTACTCTGCCCGTTGCTTTCCTCTGTGAAACAAGAGAGCTTTTCTCATCCCTTCTTTACACACTTCTCCCGTTTTTCATATATAGAAAGTCCCCGGGAAAAAGAAATCTGATTAGTTTAGCTTGATACATCTAGTTTAATCTAATCTATTGAGCATAAAATGCACAGGGTAAATGTAGCCGTAAGAGTTCTGTGCTGGCTAGATTTAGGCCCGCTTGGAACAAGCTAGAGTCATCAGAGAGGAGTGAACCCAAATTGTGACAATGCCTCCACAAGATTCAGCTGTAGACAAACTTGTAGATCACGTTTTAAATCTGTGATTTATGTGACAGGGCCCAGCCTATTGTACGTGGGGCCACCCCTGGGCTGTGGTACAGGGGTCTACAAAAAAGCAGGCTGAGCAAGGCAGAGGAAGCAAGTCAGTAAGCGGAGCCCTCCATGGCCTCTGCCTCCAGGTTCCTGCTTCGTGTGAGCTCCTGTCCTGACTTCCCTTGATGATGAACAGTGAGTGATGTGCAAGTGTAGGCCAAATAGACCTTTCCCTTGCCAGCCCGCTTTGGGCATGGTGCTTCACTGAGGCGAGAGCAACCCTGACCAAGACAAGTCTGTTACTGGGAGGGCTACTGAGGTAACTCGCTGGGAAAGAACACTTGCAGGCCTGCTTAACAACCTGGGCTTGATCTCCAGGACCCACATGTAGGAGAGAATCTGCTCCTGCAAGTTTTCATCTGAATTTCACACACATGTACTGCTATATGTGCACTGCCACATGTACACTGCCATATGTGCACATTGCAACAAATAAAGAAATAAAATGTCATTTAAAATTTTCCATGAAAAGAATTTGCTTTTGTTTGTGAAGGACAATAGTCCTATATTTGTGTGTGTGTGTGTGTGTGTGTGTGTGTGTGTTTGGGGGTTCATTGACTCTATACACAGTATCCAACTACCTAATACATATCATATTCCTATATGTTTTTAAGTTCTCATTAGCTCTATCTACAGAACATTTTTTAAATGTATTGCCTCAATCCAGATTTGTAATGTTTGTGTTACTACATATCATAAATACATATTTTATATGCACAAAGACAAACAAGTTAAGAGAAAAATGTTATAATAATAATGTTATAAATGTTGGGAATAAATTAACAATGTCAATTTTTTTTGTTTTTACAAAATATCTGTGTGGTAGGCTTAAAAATGGCCTATAAAGAGGCTTCATCCTAACATCAGAACCTCTGAGATCTACCTTAGCTGACATTTTGCAGACATTAACTAACAATCTTAGGATGAGCCTATTAATTCATACTCCTGAATATCCTTAAGTGGGAAGAGCAGGAGGTCACACTGTACGGAGAGGAAGGCCACGGTTGGGAGAAGCAGGGGCCAGAGTGATATAGTGGTCAGACAAAGGAAAGGCTCAGAACCCACATGACACTGGAGCCAGCCACCAAGGCTGCAAAGGGAACCGGATTCCTGCTGGGACCTCCAAAAATAACCACTGTGCCAGTGAGAGAGACCTAAAGTGACTTTGGACTTCTGAGCTTCAGAACACCGTGGATGTTGTAATTATCCACAGCCAACATGGGCACTAACATGCACAATCCTGGCTTTAGGATTTAAATCTTATGGTTCCTTATAGGGCTTGTATCCAAACTAGCAGAGCTCTTTCTCTAGCTAGGAACACTCATGGATGTGACCTTTGAACTCTGTACCAATTTTTGGCACAGCACCATGATGCTTGGAGAAGGTGGATATCATGTCTAACTACTTCCTTCAGATCACCCAGCTTTAGGATGGTTTCCCAAGCACTTCGTTTTGAGCCCAGCAGATCTGTACCCTCCTCTGAGAGGAGTGTGGTGCTGATGGGCAAGGGGGCTGATGTGGAAGGGCATTGGGAAAACAACACAGCTCCGGAGAAACTGTAGCCTCATACCCAGAGGATGTGGACACTGTCTTCACCAAGGAAGTACCCATAGGATATATTAGGAGCCTTTAGGAATGTAGTGTAGAGTATGCGCCAGACAATTCCATGTTGGGAAAGTGTATGATGCCATATAACAGAAGTGACCTGAGCTTTGAATGAAATCTTAGAGGTCAAGAATGGGATGAGGGTCCCAGGCTGAAGAACGGTGGTGCTCAGGTTGTCCTGTACAGTTGTTTTATACAGTTGTCCTGTGCAGTTGTCCCATACAGTTGTCCTATGCAGTTCTGTGCAGTTGTCCCGTACAGTTGTCCTGTGCAGTTGTGTAGTCTAATATGCAGCAGTTAGTGGTAGGTGGTTACTTAGGTCCTTTGTCACAAATTTGGTTATAAAAATTAACAGGATAAAACAGCATTAAAAGAATGTTACAGTGACATGTATAGACTCAAGGACCCATCAGATACATTGTCACACACCTGTGTATCCAAATACTCAAGTAAGAAGGCAGCAGTACACACTATTGAGGATCCTAGAGATGCTAATAAATTGCCTTTATGTAGTTATTTCCAAAGTTGGACTTGCAATAAAATCAGAAGTTATATGTCTATATATTCACATAGAATGCATGTGTATAAGTATGTGTGTGCATATATGGTGTATGTGTGTGTATGGTGTGTTTGTGTGTGTGTGTGTGTGTGTGTGTGTGTGTGTGATGCTGAAATGGATCTTAGGCTTCTGGCAAGGTCTATCAGTAAGCCTCACCCCAACCCCCGAAGATACTGTCACAGTGCCCACAGAGTATCAAGTGCCTTCCTCTGTCTTGGAAATAATTGTTTACTTTTGGGTTTGCTTTGTTCTAAAAACTGTGGACATGTTTTTGCTGATTAAGGGATATTGGATTTGTAATTCAAATTATACTTGGCGGTTTAAATTTCCCCATTCACCTGATAATTGGATTTCCAGTGTCTAGATTTTTATGAAGGTTAGGCAGTCAAGCATTCTTAGGGTTTTTAAAGTTTTATACACTCTTTATGGTAATTTAAGTATGCAAGTAAGGATGTCATGAATATGTATTGTAAGTGTGAAGCAAATGAAAAGATGCGCTGAGAGATGAGATCTCACTCTAACCGAGTGCACTGCTGGTGAATATCCCAGGTGAGATGGCTTTCGAAAGAGGCGTTTCTGGGAATATATAAAATCTAATTTAGAGCCACATCTTAGTTTGGTTTTCCCAAACTTCTCTCATAAGAATTACCTGCAGAGCCCATCGAAATGAATAATACAGGACTTGACCCCCAACATGCTACTTGCTAATCTTGGGGCGGGTCTCCAAAATCTTTATTTCTGGTAAAGGATAAAGACTGCAAAGCCCCATTCCGTGATACTCAGGCTTGATTGAATGTATTTAAACCCATTTCCCTAGCTCATTTGTGCAAGATCTTAGTGGGCTTTTATTAATGACTTATAATATGTTTCATTTCTATGATCAAGAATGACAGAGCCATTCTTTTCAAACCCATATGTATTAAGAGGTGACAGAGGGCTTAGGAGATCCTCCGTTGGTACAGTGCTTGCAGAGAATTTGATACCCACATATGAGTGTGGTGGTGCCTGGTCACCACTCCCATCCTGGAGAGGCCAGGCCAGGTCCTTGGGACTCGATAGACAGCCTATTCTGTTTGGCAAGCTCTAGGCCAGTGAGAGGCACTGTCCTAAGCTAAATGAAAACAAAGAAACAAGAGACAATACAGATGGTACCTGAGGAGTGACACCTGAAGCTGCTCTCTGCTCTTCACAAACATGTGACTGCATGAGCACACACACACACAAACACACACCACATAACACACACACATACATACCATACATCCATACACACCACATATTCCACACACATTCCACATACACATTACACAAACACAAACACATACACACCACACAAACACAAACACATACACACCACACACATACCACACAAACACATACATACCACAGACACACACAGAGATACATAAACACATGCATACCACACATACTACACACATCACATAAATACATATACACACCACACACACTAGATAACCACACATATCACACAAACATACACACCACAAACACACAGACACATACACACCACACACACATCACATACCACACACATCACACAAACATATATACACATACACCACATACCATACACATCACACAAACACATACACGCCACACATACTATAAACATCACACAAACACATACATAACACACACATACATACACAGATGCACATACCACACACATCACACAAACAGATACACATACCACATATACTACACACATTACATACACTCCACACACATATACATACACATAATACAAGAGACACACATGCATGCATACACACACTCTCTGTTTCTGTTTCTGTCTCTGTCTCTGTCTTTGTCTCTGTCTCTGTCTCTGTCTCTCTGTCTCTCTGCCTCTCTGTCCCATGCTAATCACAGATTTTGAATCTACAGGTATGTATCTGACTGACACTCCTCAGTTCTAACAAACTGTGGGTCCAAGCACCACAATCAGTAAAGGAAGAGGGTCTAGGGGTCCCAGAGAATTGAAGATAATTTAAGGAGTTTTATTAGGAAAATATGAAGTTTTTTTTGTTTTGTTTTGTTTTGTTTTGTTTTGTTTTGTTTTTTTTGAGACAGGGTTTCTCTGTGTAGACCTGGCTGTCCTGGAACTCACTCTGTAGACTAGGCTGGCCTCGAACTCAGAAATCTGCCTGCCTCTGCCTCCCAAGTGCTGGGATTACAGGCGTGTGCCACCACTGCCTGGCTTGAAAATATGAAGTTTTTATTCATTAGCACACTAGTATAGTGGTTTGAATAAAAATGGCCCCCATAGGTCCCCTTAGGAGTGTTAGATACAAACCTACAGAATCAAAGTCTGCAATTTACATGAACTCCCCAAGTCAGTCAAGGGGGGAGGGGAGGGAAAGGGAAGGGAAGTGCGAGGGGTTAGAAGGAGAGAGGTCAGGGCTGAGTGCATATTTGAATACTTGGTCAGCAGCTGATCAACTGTTTAGGAAGGATTAGGAGGTGTGGCCTTGTTGGAGGGGGAGGAGGTGTGTTACTGGGCTGGGCTCACTTCAGGCCCAGGGTCTCCTTCTCTCTGTGCCTGCTCCCTTTGGATGAGGATTCAAAGCTCTCAGCTACTGCTCCAGCACCATGCCGGTCTGCTCTCCACTGTGGTGATCGTGGACTAGTCTCTTCAAACTGTAAGCAAGCCCCCCAATTAGAAGCTTTCTTTTGTAAGAGTTGCCTTGGTCATGGTGTCTCTTCAAGTAACCAAACAGTCACCAAGACAACTGGCCACACACAGGGGGGTCACGGGCACACTGTTCACTTTTGGGTGTCCCCAGAATCCAGGGTCAGCCATGCTTTAGCGGATACACAGCCATGTTGGCACCATATTATCTAAACATAAGCTGGCCTGTTTGGACTCCTGTCCCCTGCATAAGCTCCAGGTACTGCCTGGGCTGCAATTGGGAAGGCTTGAGTGGTGTTGTGTGGACCCCTCCTTAGGGAAACCTAACGTGTCTATCCTCCTTATAGGTCTCCAACCACAAACAGTTCCATCTAAGTTCATCCTGGGGAGCCAATGAGTTTATCCTATTTATGCACAGAGCACAGGTAAAGGGCTATTTCCAGGACTGTGGAGAAGACAAAGCCAGAAACTCTTCTCCTGGTATGATGTCTTCCCAGAGCCACAAGGATTGAGTCCCTCTTCCATTAACCATCTCCGGGCTGCATACTTGACTCTGAGGTCGTGTGCAGTCGGACCAGAATTGCACACAAGTGGCTGGGAAGAGCAGGAGGGAGCTGCTAGAATCTCAGGTGAGGGTCCAGTGAGCCTCCTCACCGTCTCCTCTGAAGGCATGGAAGCCGTCCAAGGCTGTCTTGCTAGTGGCCATCACTTGTAAGCAGACACAGCTGATTTGATAGGAGTGGAAGCTGTTTCCCTGGGAGGGCAGAGTAGCCAAGCCTTGGGGACGGTTCATAATAAAGACAGAAGGACACTCGGTTCTTGGAAAACTCGCAGGTTTGGGGCTTCAACACAGTCTACCGTTATTCCCCCTCCCCGCGTTTCCACGGTTTTTATTACCGCAGTTTGCCGTGTTCCCCAAATCACACATCACAGAAGAAGGCAGGGGAGGGTCAAGCTGGAGGTTTCTGAGTGAGCACCTGCCCAGGCTACAGTTAAGGGGTCACAATTTGGTACTCTGCTTTCTCTTTTGTTATTAGAGATGATCGGGCGATTGCCCCAGCAAGAGAGATGACCAGAGCCACTCCCTGCTTCTGATGCTTTAGCTCAAATTTTCGCCCAAGAACCTGCTGACTGGAAGTTTATTTCTAACAGCACTGTCCACAGGCTTGGAATATAACAGTGAGTGCGCTACAAGAGTGAAAAGTCACATAAACAGGGTTCTGCTTTACATAGTCCTCTTTGGGGTTCAGATGGTGTGCGGCTTGCCTGCTTCAGGGTACACTGACAAGAATAGAGACCTATCTGCAGAGCTGAGGGCTCAGCCTCAGTGTGTTCTTACAGCAGTATGTTCTCTAACTGACATCCTGCTATCCTGGAAGGTCTTACCCAGAGGTCTCCTGCAATCCCCTGTGTGGGGATCGGAGGCACTCCAGAGTGAATGTGTGTTGCTAACATGGGCTCAGCCATGTCAAAGACCCCAGAACCTCAGAGTCAAGGGAGTGGCAAGGCCTTTCCCTGGTCCCAGTATGAAAGAGCAGAAACTATCAACCACAATTTCCTCCTGTTGGATTTCTGCAACCTGAGACCACTCCCCACAGAGACATCCTGCCAAGATTAGCTAAATCTGCTTCCTGTTCAGCTGTATACAACAGCCCCGCCTTCTTGATTCAGAAATAAAATAAAAGAGATGAGTTTTGGGCTGCTGGTGTGAGTCCATCAGAGCACAAGGCCTATCTAGCCCTAGCTTTTCTACAGTGTGTGTGTGTGTGTGTGTGTGGCTGGCTGGTCTTTATTCCCTCAGGCCCCCAGTCTAGTCCAGTGTCATACAAATCACTGTAGGAGATTTCCCCAAAGGGATCACCCTAAGGGACTGTCTTCATTTCCTGTTGCTGTCAAAAGATAGCCAGACAAAAGCAACTCGCGGAAGAAAGGGTTTATTTTAGGTTCACAAGCCAGGAGCCCTAAACGGTGGATGGTGGATGTTATCTCACCACAGCCACAGGCAGAGAGAGAAGGAGTGCATATTCTCGCCTCACTCTCTCGGGTTTTTAATTATTTTATTTTTTAAGATTTAATTTTTATTTTATGTGCATTGGTGTCTGTGTGAGGGTGTCAGATCCCCTGAAATTGGAATTACAGACAGTTGTGAACTGCCATGTGGGTGTTGGGAATTGCACCTGGTCATCTGAAAGAGCAGCCAGGTCTCTTAACTGCTGAGCCATCTCTCCAGCCCCTCAGGTTCTCTCTCTCTCTCTCTCTCTCTCTCTCTCTCTCTCTCTCTCTCTCTCTCTCTCTCTGTGTGTGTGTGTGTGTGTGTGTGTGTGTGTGTGTGTGTGTGTGTTGAACTTTATTGATGGAATTCAAGAGAGTAGGGCTCCCTGGGCCCCTCCCATTATTGTGGGTGATCTGGGATAGAAACTGTGAGGGAGATGCAGTATTGGGAGCTGAGCTGGGACAGGGACTCCTCAGCAACCGAGGGCCTCTTGCTCTCTTGCTGGGGTGGGTGGTCCAGGGTTTCTTATTCCTTGGAGGCCATGTAGGCCATGAGGTCCACCACCCTGTTGCTGTAGCCGTATTCAGCATCATACCAGGAAATGAGCTTTACAAAGTTGTCATTGAGAGCGATGCCAGCCCCAGCATCAAAGATGCAGGAGTGGGGGTTATTGTTGAAGTCACAGGAGACAACCTGGTCCTCAGTGTAGCCCAGGATGCCCTTCAGTGGGCCCTCGGATGCCTGCTTCACCACCTTCTTGATGTCATCATACTTGGCAGGTTTCTTCAGGCGGCAAGTCAGATCCACAACGGATCCATTGGGGGTAGGAACACGGAAGGCCATGCCAGTGAGCTTCCCGTTCAGCTCTGGGATGACCTTGCCCACAGCCTTGGCAGCACCAGTGGATGCAGGGATGATGTTCTGGACAGCGCCACGGCCATCACGCCACAGCTTCCCAGAGGGGCCGTCCACAGTCTTCTGAGTGGCAGCGGTGGCATGGACCGTGGTCATGAGCCCTTCCACGATGCCAAAGCTGTCATGGATGACCTTGGCCAGGGGCGCTAAGCAGTTGGTGGTGCAGGAAGCAGTGCTGACAATCTTGAGCGAGTTGTTATACTTCTTGTGGTTCACACCCATCACAAACATGGGCGCATCAGCAGATGGGGCAGAGATGATGACCCTTTTGGCCCCACCCTTCAAGTGGGTCCCGGCCTTCTCCATAGTGGTAAAGACGCCAGTAGACTCCACGACATACTCAACACCAGCATCACCCCATTTGATGTTAGCGGGATCTCGTTCCTGGAAGATGGTGATGGTCTTCCCATTGATGACAAGCTTCCCATTCTCAGCCTTGACTGTGCCGTTGAACTTGCCATGGGTGGAGTCATACTGGAACATGTAGGCCATGTAGTCGAGGTCCATGGAGGGTTCATTGATAGCTAGAAGATCTGTTTCGGTAGAAGATAAGGCAACCCTGACAACTAGGCGCCCAATACGGCCAAATCCGTTCACTCCGATCTTCACCATTGTGTCTAAGGGATGAGGCTGGCAGTGCACGAGAAGATGTGGCTGTCTCTGGAACAAGGGAGAGCAGAGAGCCCACTTTCTCATTTTTAACATGCACTCTGAAACCCAACCCAGGGAACATGCCACCCGCTCTTAGCTTAGGGTCTCCTGCAACAGTGAACATAATCAACTCAATACCTTATAGACACGTCTCTGAACCAACCTTACCTAGATAATGCCTCATTGAAACTCCCTTCCCAGGTGACTTTACATTGTGTCAAATTGATAGTTAAAACTAACCACCACAGAACTCTTGTCTATTTCATGGAATCCAATACCCGGCTGCTGCCTCAGCAAAGACTCTTCTCCTAGGACTCAAAGGAGGTAGATCTCTGCTTTACCTCTTCCACTGTTAGCTTGCTGGTTGTGGATCGTTATATAGTTTCACCACCTGTAAAATGATGTTGATAATATTTACCTTAGTCTAATCATAAAAATTAGATGAAGTATCATGTATAAAATGTGTCTAACAGAATGTCTGGATCTTAGAATAAATATCAATAAGCATTAGTTTCCTTCCCTGCTTCTAGGTTTGACTCATGCAGACACATGCTGGGATTTTTCATCTCTTCTTGGGGCTGGCTGGGCATCCAGGTGCCGCAGATGTGAGTCGCTGTCAGGACCACAGATGGACTTGGTATCAGACTTTACCAAGGCCATCTGGTTTCCTACACTCTTTCTCTTCTCAGAGAGAAGAGCAGAACGTGAACACGGATTGAGAACCCATCCAGAAAGTACGGAAACATAGGAAAGGGCGATGTCTCAAGGGCCAGTTCGAGAAAATCAAACCTTATACTTATCACCGTCTCTGAGGGCTGTGTGTGCATGAGGAGGGAGGGAGGAGAGAGATGACCAGAGAACCGAGGTCAGCAGAGGGCGCGGAGGGCCTGCTGACGTGTTCTATTACACTCGGACTTTCATAGGGTCCTGGGCTCCTCTGGGCACCATAGAGGAGAAAGCTCGGCACCACAGTGTATGCCTGGCTTTATAAAGAGTGTGGCCTTTTCTCCTGGGAACTTAACCCTATTTGTGGCAGCTGAAGCCAGAGTCCCTTGGGAAAGGAGGCTAGAAGTGACTTGAAAGTATCATACACTTGTGGCGGAGAGAGGTGTTCAGTCGGACAACTCTCAAGTGTCAAAGAATCAGGATTGATGTAGTTACCGGGTTTGAGTCCTTGAGTTTTCTGTTACTGGAGTGAAAATAATCTATACGGATCTTTCACAATGGTTTTTACCCTATGTGCAATGTCACAGATTTAAAGGATAGACTATCAAAGAAAAAAACTTCAGAATGAGGCCTACCCCGCCCGCCGGCACCTTGACTGAGGCCTTCCTAGCCTGCGGAGCTGTAAGAAATCCCTCTCTGCTATCTGTTGCTTAAAGCCACCCAGTCTGTGGTCGCTGCTTTGGTAGCCCCGACCTAATTAACACAATGTGCCCTAGATGGCTTAAAACCTGTGCCTCTGAAACAGTCCATCCTCTGCTCCTATGCTCTCCAAATAAACAGAAAGCAACAAGACGCCCCAGATGCCTGCCTGCGGTCCAGAATCTCACTTAGTGGCTTAAGCCGAAAATCCAAGAGGCTTCCTTCTCTCTACTTGAGCCTCTACCGGCCTCCCTTTCCCCGTGTGGCGTGTGGCGGGTAGAGAACAGCCTATCAATGTCGATGCACTCATATGAACTCCTTAACACTCTCCAGTAGCTTCCCTCTGCCCTTACAATGAGGCAAGCCCCTGCAGCGTCAGCCTTTCCTCTCCAGACTCTGCCCCAGCAGCCCCGGACTTCTTCCGTTGAGAGCCCTGTGCTCTGTCTTACCTCTTAGGTCTCCGTCTTCCTGGAATGTTTTACTCTCTCAAGTTCACGCTGACAGATATATATGACTCGAGCGTGCATGCGATTGCATGCGATTGCAGCAGCAGCAAGGTGGCGTGAGGGAAGGGACAAGATTGCTAAACGGCCCGGTCAGGTCGGCAGATGGAGTTCCAGGCCTGAGTAGGTCTTGCATAGTTCACATGCCTGGATTCCTAATAATTATTTAAAAAGCAGATAGAGAATCAGAAATTCAAAATTCTCCTCAGATACACAGTGAGGCGATGGCCGCACCCCGCCTCCCAAAAGACAAGAAGGCTAAGTGTTGGATTTTTTTATTGAAACGTCACTGATATGCTTTGTCCTGATTTCTGGCACATGCCCCACCTGACCTCTGACCGGGTGGAGTCACTGCTCTCTACCTTCTGCCCAATTTGGAGGCCCATGGTGGATCTTCCTCTGGGTGGAGGTATTTCAACATCTGTAGTGATCACCAATGTTCTATTTGTTTTAGAGAAATGTATATCCCAGGGGTAAGATAAATTAGTGGGGAGACACGACCCAAGAAAATATGATACGTGTTTTTCAAATGGGATCTGCCGTTTGGGTCTATGCCATCTTATAATAATTTTCCCAGGAAACTCATTAAACCTGGGTGTCACCTTACTGGGCAATAGTAAATTTCACCAACAGTTGAGCGGGGGTCCTAGAAGGCCATTAAAATGAAATGAATAACTTAATCTCCTTTGTAAAATCAGCCTGGGATTCTAATTCACACTTATCAAGAAAGAGAAAAGAGAGGAAGGGAAGGCTTTCACTTTATCCAAATTAACTGTTCGTAAGTGTAATGTTAAAGTGGTTCTATTAGGACTCTCTCCGAGAGATTGAATTACATCCAATTAATCCCACGTTGGCTTTGCTCTCCAGCCCAGGCATTTCCAGGGCCCCTGTGCCGTACTGTGCCATGTCGGGGTTTCTGTGGCCCAAAGCCTCCTCAGACATAGCAGGTGTTATCCACGTTCGCGTGAACTTGCCGTGTAATGAGCAATAAGATATTTATAAAATAAAATATTTTGGAATAAGGAGGTAGGAAAAATTCGAGAAAGAGAAAATTTTGATTGTATGTACAAAAACATTAATCCCATCCTCCTTCCAAGTAAAAGCTCCAGAAATCTTCGGAACCTTTCCGGTGCTTAGTGTTTTCTGGGTCCTAAGGGTATGACTGATGGCTGGGATCCTTAGCAAGTCTCAGGAAAGACTTGGTTGCCGTGGAAACCATACAAGTGATGGCAGGATGGGAACTTTCAGTTCTCTGGGGAGGGTAAAGAGGCCAAAGGTTGAGCTGATAAACCAATTACCACTGATTTAATCATTAATGCCTACATAATAAAGCTTCCATAAACAGTCAGAGACTGGGTTATGGGACCTTCTGGGTAGCTGGACACACGCAAGTTCCTTGAAAGTGTAGCGCCCCATGCCCGCACTCCTGCCTGCGGACTGCACGCTCCTCTGCTGTATCCTCATAATAAGCTGGGAACTGAATTCTTTCTCTGGGTTCTGTGGGACCCCACTTTACAGCTGCTCATGGGAGGACTTGCATGTGCACCCTGAAGGCAGAGGCGGTCTTGGGATGTGAAGCCCTCAGCCTGAGGACTCTGACACAGTCTCCAGGTTGGTACATCGGAACTGAGCAGTCGTCTACGTCCAGACCTTAAGTTGAACATACGCATAGTTTTACATATCTCGCTGGCTGAGATTATTTTATCCATATGACTTCAGATAATAGATGGCTAATGGAGGTGGTGGGAGAAATGGGGTTGTGGGAGAGAACAGCTTGCAGTCAATGAGAGTCACTTACAGATTTGACCGGCCACTCCCAGCCAAGCAAACTTGTTCCACCCAGGCATCAGCTTGGAGATAGACTCTTCCTTCAATAAAGCCTTTTTCAGTCCTCCGTGTGACTAAGAGCCCACCACAGACACTTTGCTAAGATGTTTCTGATGTTCCACCCTCCCTGTGACTTTGGAACCTAGTGCCGAGCTCAGAGGCCACCACGCAGTTGACTATGACAACAGTGTTGCCTTGGTAATTCCCCAGGGATAGAGCCGTGCATGTCACCCCTTCTCTGGGAAGCTACACATCTCTTCCGTACTCTAGCTGTGTGGGCAGAACGGCATGGCCATCTCTTCCCGTGTTTCTGTCTCTTGGGCCATAATGTTTGGCTTAAGAGATTGGTTCTCAACCCATGATGGAGTAACACAACCCCCACTGGGACCGTTCAAAGTGGAACTGTGTGTGTATGACACTCTGAAAAGGAAAGCCGGAGCTGTGTGTGCCTCCCTCACAGAGTCAGAGAAACAGTCCTTGTGGTGCTTAAGGCCCTGGACCCAGTCTTTGTTCAGGCACCACCCTGCCTGCCATGTGGCTCAAATGAGGTTCTTGCCTTGAGAAAGGGATGTAGTTCGGTTGGTAGAATGTTTGCCCAACATGCATGAAGCCTTGGGTTCAGTCCCCAGCATCACATAAGCTCAGGGGCATATCTAATCTAAGTACTCTGAAGTCCAGGGTCAGTATCTGTTATAAGGAGCTTTTGAGGCCGGCCTTAGCTATATGAGACTCTGGGCAGAAAACAAACAAACAAAACAAAACAAAGGTGAGGTTTTGTCTCTGGCAACCAAAAAAAAAAAAAAGTGTAATATTCCAGAGAAATAGTTCTAATTTTGTATTTATAATAGAAGTCATGCTGCACTGAAATGATAGCAGAGTAATATTGCATTTATGAAGTACCAAGTGCCTGTTAGCAAGGGGGCAGGTCTTGAGACAATGAAGCCAGGACTAACTGGTTTCTTCCTCTAAGCTCAGGGACCCGCCTGTCTGCTGCTGGGGACCCTCCAGCAGTAGAAGTATTTTGATCATCAAACTAAGAAGATCTGCCTGCTGGGCCTTTTTCCCTCTTTTTACATGGGGTCCAGTTTTGTGTAGCAGGTGCTTTTACCAGGTTTGCAATCTTACCCACAGGAATTGTTTTGTCTTATTGTTGTTTTTGTTTGATTTAAAATGTGTCTGTGTGACAGACATACAGGTACACACACACACACACACACACACACACACACAGAGAGAGAGAGAGGGGGGGGGGAGAGAGCTTCTTAGTGGAGGCAGAGACACTGTCTCCCCTGAGCTGGGGTTACAGGTGGTTGCGAGCCCTCCGACCTGATTTCTGAAAGTGGAACTCGGTCCTCTGAAAGAGTAGTATATACTGTTAAACTGTCATATCTGCAGCCGAAATTCTCTGTTCTTCCGTGAGCAAATGACAGATGCATGGTAAGTCACTGCTATCTCAACTTTTGATCCTGTCTACCTTTCAGCTTACAGATTAAAACTTAGCTAAAGCATACGTGAGAACTGCCTTTAACCAGGGTCACAGTTTCCTGTCTCCTAGTTCATGCTCGAGAGATAACTCTGAACTGTGAATGCTTGGTTATATATTTTTTTCAAATTTAAATTTTCAAGGATTTCATTATCCTTCTTGAGGGGGCAGCATTTTGTCTGTCTTAACAGAGAGAAAATGAGGAGAGGAGAGGGAGAACGAGGAGAAGGCTGGAGGACGGCCACGAGCTGCTTGCGTCCCACAGTGGAGCCTCGGCTTAGACATTTCTCTGTGTAATCTCAGCTCTTGCCAATGACCCTTCCTCATTTTGATCAAGTGTTTAATTTCCTTGGAAGATTTTCTCAGATTCAGCTATTACTGAGAGGATTTCCACGTCACCCTCACCCTCTAATGATTAAACCTTACATATCTAGGATTTCAAAAAGAGGCATTTCTGTTCATCTAAGTAACTAGGTGTTCAAGGATTTGATCTTTCGTCCCTATTATTGCTGAAGTGAGAATTTAGAAATGTCTTCTGCTAAAGAATTATCTCACAAAAAAATCAAGGAAGCTCAAACATTTACAAAGAGGAGTCTCATTTCTTAGTTAGCTATACTGACTTAGACCAAAGCATAAATTGCTAAAGACATATCAATGTCCCAACCTGATTTGGGTCATTCTGGTTTGTTTGTTTGGCTGTCTCTTTGAAACTTCAGATCTTGCAACTCTTTAAAACTTTCTAATTTGGAAGAGGGAGAAGGAGAAAGGAGGAAAAGTGCTAATTTTTAGGAAGCATGGTGTATGCATAACAACACAACCAGAAAACCCAGCAGAGGAGCCCATCAAGTTAACACAACAACAAAGCCACTAGAATCCTGGCCAGGCTGGGCGGCACAGCTGGCTCAGAGGTGAGGAGTGTGCCCCTCTCACACAGAAGACAGCGCAGCCGCCATGTCAGGCAGCTCACAACCAACTGTAAGTCCAGATCCAGGGCATAGGAAACCTGCTTTGGCCAGTTGTTTGTTTGTTTGTCTGTAGACTTCCACTGGTCTCAACTCTGAATATAAAACTTCTGTGGCTTTCAAATCTGAGGTTGGCAGCTTATATAGAGTTTGACCCAAAGTCTAAAGGAAGGTCTGGCCTTCACCCTTGACTTCTGGGAGGGGTGTGTTCTGTCATACTTGACAGAAAGTGCTTGTTGGTCACACTAGAGGGAGGAGGGCTCTGTAGGAGCCACAGCTCTGTGCTGAGGTCAGAAGATGACCTTGGGAGACAGACCTCATCATCCACCTTATTTGAAGCAGAATTTCTGGTTTGCTGCTGTGTGCACCAGGCTGGCTGGTGGGCAAGCTTCCAGGGATCCTGCCTCTGTCTCCTGTCTCACCATAGCAGTTTCATATCCATCCTGGGACCTGGAACTCAGGTGCTCACACTTGCATGGAGAGCTCTTTAACCTATTGAGCCATCTCCTCCCCTCATATCTGCTGTCCTTGTGCAATATAATCCCTACAAGTTTCTTCCATGTTGCTACCTATGTGTTCTCCCAACACACAAAGCATCCCATTGTATTGTTGCTACCATTTAGTTACTTATGTGTTCACCTGTTGAGGGCTTGGGCGATTTGCCATGGTGAATGAAACTGTACAAACATTCAAGCACCTTCCTCTGTGGACAGGTGCTCTCAGATCCCTTCTTGTGGGTAACACTCAGGAAGCAGAATGAATGGCTCATAGACTCAAGGTGTGTCAACGTCTCAAGAAACTGCCAGATGATATTTCCAACGTGATTGCCCCATTTTATGTGCCCAGGAGCAAAGTAAGAGTGGCCGGCTCTGCGCCTTTACCCCTGACATCCCGGCCTGTCTTTGTCAGGGTCACTGGCTCTGCGCCTTTACCCCTGACATCCCGGCCTATCTTTGTCAGGGTCGCCATTGCTGGGACGAGGCACCATGCTCAAAACCACGTGGGGAGGAAAGGGTTACTTGTCTCACACTTCCACCTTATCCTTCAACATTGAAGGAAGCAAGGACAGGAACTCACACAGGGCAGGAACCTGGAGGCAGGAGTGGATGCAGAGACAACAGAGGGGTGCTGTTTACTGAGTTGCTTCCCCTGGCTTGCCCAATCGTTTTTTCTAGAATTCAGAACTACAGCCCAGAGATGTCCTCACTCACAATGGCCCTTCCTCGTTGATCTCTAATTGAGGGAATGCTTTATAGGTTTCCCTTCAATTCAATCTATCTTTTCTTTTCTTTCTTTTCCTCCTTCTTTCTATTTGAAGGGATGGGAGATTGGGTGGGGAATGTTGAGACCGGTTTCTCTATGTAGCCCTGGCTGCCCTGAACTCACTCTATAGATCAGGCTGGCCTCGAACTCACAGAGACCTGCTTGCCTCTACCTCCCAAGCACTGGGATTAAAGGTGTGCTTCATGACTACCCCACCCCATACCCCAGTTTCAGGGAGCCCTTCTCTTCATGGAGGCTCCTCCCCTCAGATGACTCTAGCTTGTGTCAAGTTGACATAAAACTAGTCCGTGCACTTTCTTTCCCCACTGTATTCTTTAAAGCATCATTACAGAAGTCTAGTTTACGGGCAATAAAAATTCACCATTCCAAGTGTACAGTACAGTGATAAACTACATATACTCATCTCAACCTCACTCAAAGTGCAAACTAGATGGAGAACACAGCTGTCACCCTAGAACTGTGGCTGTGCCCCCTCTGGAATCCGTCCCTGCTCTGCTCCACGCCTAAGGGAAGCATGACTTGCTTGTCCTTGCCTGCCGTCTGCAAACCTGCCTTCTGTGGGTACTCAGTGCAGATGGGGGCCTTTTGTATCAGGGTTCTTTCCCTTGCTACAAGGTTTCTGAGGTATTTTCCTGGTTTAATCTGTATGTTAGCACCTGTGGGCACACCATGTACACCATGGTATATGCGCTCTCTCTCTCTCTCTCTCTCTCTCTCTCTCTCTCTCTCTCTCTCACACACACACACACACACACACACACACACACACACACACACACACACACACACAAACACAAACACACACATACACACCAAGGAATTAATTGTTGTAAGCCTCATACACATACACACAAACACACACACACACACACACACACACACACACACACACTGCCTCTACTCAGCTCTGAGTCTAGGCTTTTATAAACAACAGACTGTGGTCCAGAGAAGGGAGGTGTTTAATGAAGAAATTTCAAAGGGAAAATCCACCAGATGGATAAAAGGGAGAGAAAAAAATTGACAATTTTTTTTGAGAACTTGTTAGATGTTATTGTTCCATGATAGAGATGATTTGGAAGAAAGTTAACAGATTTTAAAAATTCTACTTTATGGGAGTAGAATTTATGTTCAGTAAAACTTATATACATGCTGAATATAGGTTGATGCAGTTTGATAAACGTATAAACTGGGTTTTGGCATCAATTAGGGTAAAATGCTTGAGGGTCGCTAGAAAGTCCGCTATGGCTCTTTTCCTTATCAGGCACTATAACCATTAATTGATTAACTTGAAGATCAATTTGTACATAGTCTTTTTTAAAAAAGAGCACAATACATAAACTCTTTCGTATCAGGTATCTTCTCTATACAGGGTCTGTAGGAGCCACAGCTCTATGCCGAGGTCAGAAGATGACCTTGGGAGACAGACCTCATCATCCACCTTATTTGAAGCAGAATTTCTGTTTTGCTGCTGTGTGCACCAGGCTGGCTGGTGGGCAAGCTTCCAGGGATCCTGCCTCTGTCTCCTGTCTCACCATAGCAGTTTCATGTCCATCCTGGGAACTGGAACTCAGGTGCTCACACTTGCATGGAGAGCTCTTTAACCTATTGAGCCATCTCCTCCCCTCATATCTGCTGTCCTTGTGCAATATAATCCCTACAAGTTTCTTCCATGTTGCTACCTATGTTTTCTCCCAACACACAAAGCATCCCACTGTATTGTTGCTACCATTTAGTTACTTATGTGTTCACCTGTTGAGGGCTTGGGCGATTTGCCATGGTGAATGAAACTGTACAAACATTCAAGCACCTTCCTCTGTGGACAGGTGCTCTCAGATCCCTTCTCGTGGGTAACACTCAGGAAGCTCAGCAACTGAGGGCGTGTTAACGTTTCAAGAAAGTGTCATTTTCTCTCCAGTCACTGTCCAAGGTGGGTCCAGCCCAGAGCGCAGGGAGCACAGGAGTGGCATGGCGCCTGGGACATGGTCCTTTCTGGCTCCATCTGCACCCAGGAGCTGGGCTGCTCCACAGTCCTCTGTGCCAGGGGAGAGCTGGTCTCCCAGGGGTACTGAGACAGGCTTGCAGGCCCACAAGAGGGACAAGCTCCAGCCAGAAACAATAGGACCAACTAATATCAGAGATAACCAGATGGCAAAAGGCAAATGCAAGAATGTTACCAACAGAAACCACTGTGAAATGGGATCATCCGAACCCAGTTCTCCCGCAACAGCAAGTCCTGGATACCCCAACACATGAGAAAAGCAAGATGTGGATTTAAAATCACAGTTCATGATGCTGATAGAGGACTTCAAGAAGGACATAGATAACTCCCTTAAAGAAATACAGGAGAATACAGGTAAACAGGTAAAAACCCTTAAAGAGGAAACACACAAGTCCCTACAGGAAAACATAACCAAACAAGTAAAGGAATTGAACAAAACCACCCAGGATTTAAAAATGGAAGTAGAAACAGTAAAGAAATCATAAAGGGAAACAACTCTGAACATAGAAAATCTAGGAAAGAGATCAGGAGTCATGGAGGCAAGGATCACCAACAGAACACAAGAGACAGAAGAGAGAATCTCAGGTGCAGAAGCCACCATAGAAAGCATTGACACAACAGTCAAAGAAAATGCAAAACATGAAAAGCTCCTGACCCAAGACATCCAGGAGGTCCAGGACACAATGAGAAGACCAAACCAAAGGATTATAGGTATAGAAGAGAGTGAAGATTTGCAGCTTAAGGGGCCAGTCTTTCTTCTATAATTTTGCCTTCAACAAAATTATAGAAGAAAACTTCCCTAGCCTAAAGAAAGAGATGCCCATGAACATACAAGAAACCTACAGAACTCCAAACAGATTGGACCAGAAGAGAATTCTTCCTGTCACATAATAATCAAAACACCAAATGCACTAAACAAGGAAAGAATATCAAAAGCAGTAAAGGAAAAAGGCCAAGAAACATATAAAGGCAGACCTTTCAAAATTACACTAGACTTCTTGCCAGAGACTATGAAAGCCAGAAGATCCTGGGCAGATCTCATACAGACTCTAAGAGAACACAAATGCCAGCCCAGACTATTATACTCAGCAAAACTCTCAGTTACCATAGATGGAGAAACCAATATATTCCATGACAAAACCAAATTTACACAGTATCTGTCTACAAATCCAGCTCTTCAAAGGATAATAAATGGAAAACACCAACAAAAGGAGGGAAACTACACCCTAGAAAAAGTAACAAATTAATCTTCTTTTAACAAATCAAAAAGAAGAGAGCCACACAAACATAACTCCACCTCTAATAGCAAAAATAACAGGAAGCAGCAATCGCTTTTCCTTAGTCTTAATGTCAATGGATTCAATTTCCCAATAAAAAGACATAGACTAACAGACTGGATAAATAAACAGGACCCAACATTTTGCTGCATACAGGAAACTTACCTCAGGGACAAAGGCAGACACTACCTCAGAGTAAAAGGCTGGAAAACAATTTTTCCAAGCAAATGCTCCCAAGAAACAAGCTGGAGTAGACATTCTAATATCAAATAAAATGGACTTTCAACCTAAAATTATCAAGATACTTCATACTCATCAAAGGAAAAGTCTACCAAGATGAACTGTCAATTCTGAACATCTATGCTCCAAATGCAAGGGCACCCACATTTATAAAAGGAACTTTACTAAAGCTCAAAGCACACATTGTACCCCACATAATAATAGTGGGAGACTTCAATGCCCCTCTCTAATCAATGGACAGATCATGGAAACAGAAACTAAATTGAGACAGAGTGAAACTAACAAAAGTTATGAACCAAATGAATTTAACAGATATCTATAGAACATTTTATCCTAAAACAAAAGAATATACCTTCCTCTCAGCACCTTGTGGTACTTTCTTAAAAATTGACCACATAATCAGTCACAAAACAGACCTCAACAGATATAAGAAGATTGAAATAATCCCATGCACCCTATCAGATCACCACAGACTAAGGCTGGACTTCAATAACAACAAAAACAACAGAAAGCCCACATACACATGGACATTGAACAGCATTCTACTGAACAATAACTTGGTCAAAGAAGAAATAAAGAAAGAAATTAAAGACTTTTTAGAATTCAATTATAATGAAGGCACAACATACCCAAACTTATGGGACACAATGAAAGCAGTACTAAGAGGAAAACTCATAGCTCTGAGTGCTTCCAAAAACAAACTGGAGAGAGCATACACTAGCAGCTTGACAGTATATCTGAAAGCTCTAGAGCAAAAAGAAGCAAATATACCCAAGAGGAGTAAATGGCAGGAAATAATCAAACTCAGGGTTGAAATTAACCAAGTAGAAGCAAAAAGAACTATATAAAGAATCAACCAAACCAGGAGCTGATTCTTTGAAAAAACAAAAACAAACAAACAACAACAACAACAACAACAACGAAACAGCCAGGCGGTGGTGGCACACGCCTGTAATCCCAGTACTTGGGAACTTGGGAACTTGGGAGGCAGAGGCAGGCAGATTTCTGAGTTCGAGGCCAGCCTGGTCTACAGAGTGAGTTCCAGGACAGCCAGGGCTACACAGAGAAACTCTGTCTCAAAAAACCAAACCAAAACAAAACAAACCAAAACAAAAAGATAGATAAACCCTTAGCCAAACTAACCGGAGGTCACAGAGACAGTATCCAAATCAACAAAATCAGAAATGAAAAGGGAGACATAATAACAGATACTGAGGAAATCCAAAAAATCATCAGATCCTACTACAAAAGCCTATCTATACTCAACAACACTGGAAAATCTAGGTGAAATGGACAATTTTCTAGACAGACACCAGGTACCAAAGTTAAATCAGGATCAGATAAACTAAACAGTCTCATAAACCCTAAAGCAATAGACACAGTCATTAATAGTCTCCCAATCCCCCCAAAAACCCATCTGGTGATGGGTTTAATGCAAAGTTCTATCAGACCTTCAGAGAAGACCTAATACCAATACTCTTCAAATTATTCCACAAAATAGAAACAGAAGGAACATTACCCAACTCATTCGATGAAGCCACAATTACTCTGATACCTAAACCACACAAAGACCCAACAAAGAAAGAGAACTTTTGACCAATTTCCCTCATAACTATCAATGTAAAAAATACTCAATAAAATTCTTGCTAACCAAATCCAAGGACACATCAAAAAGATCATCCAACCATGATCAAGTAGGCTTCATCCCAGGGATGCAGGGATTGTTCAATATACAGAAATCCATCAATGTAATCCACTATATAAACAAACTCAAAGAAAAAAAAACACATGATCATTTCATTAGATGCTGAGAAAGCATTTGACAAAATCTAACACTTCTTCATGATAAAAGCCTTGGAGAGATCAGGAATTCAAGGCCCGTACCTAAACATAATAAAAGCAATATACAGCAAACCAGTAGCCAACATCAAGCTAAATGGAGAGAAACTTGAAGCAATCCCACTGAAATCAGGGACTAGACATGGCTGTCTACTCTTTCCCTACCTGTTCAATATAGTATTCAAAGTCCTAGCCAGAGCAATTAGATAACAAAAGGAGGTCAAAGGGATACAAATTAGAAAGGAAGAAGTCAAAGTATCACTGTTTGCAGATGATATGATAGTATACTTAAGGGACTCCAGAAAACTCCTACAGCTGATAAACAACTTCAGCAAAGTGTCTGGAAATAAAATCAACTCAAACAAATCAGTAGCCTTCCCATACTCAAAGGATAAAGAGGCTGAGAAAGAAATTAGGGAAATGACACCCTTCACAATAATCACAAATAATATAAAATACCTTGGTGTGACTCTAACCAAGCAAGTGAAAGATCTGTAGGACAAGAATTTCACATCTCTGAAGAAAGAAACTGAAGATCTCAGAAGATGGGAAGATGTCCCAAGCTCGTGGATTAGCATCAGTGTTCTGTGGCTGTGAAGAGATACCACGACCACAGGAATGCTTACAAAAGAAAACACTGAATCAGGGCTCACTTACCGCTTCAGAGGTTTAGTTTATTACCGGTGTATTAAACCGAGCATGCAGGTGTGCAGGCAGACATGGTGCTGGAGAAGTAGCCGAGAGTTCCACATCCAGACCCATAGGAAGAAGCCTGACTCTGGGCCAGCCTTGGACTTTTGGAACCTCAAATCCCATGCCCTGAGATGCACTTCCTCTAACAAGACCACGTGAGTACTTTAACAAGGCCATATCTGTATTCCTTCTCAAGTAGAGCCACTCCCTGAGGTCTAAGCATTCAAATATGTGAGCCCACAAGGGCTATTCTTCAAACCACAACAATAGGGAAAGAAAAATATCATATGTATGTCACAATTATTTTATTTTTACTTTTTAGTGTTTTGGGGTAGGGTTTCATTTACATAGCGTAGTTACATAACAAGTTTGAGGCCAGTCTAGGATATGGGAGATGCTGTCTCTAAATAAACAAGCTAATGAACCAGTTAGTATTTTTTAAAATGGCTTTTCTATGTCCTTTGAATTTCCATATAAAATTTAGGGAGACTTTGTCAACTTGTTGAAAAGGGGAGAGGCTGCTATGATTTGACAAACCTGTTGACTTCTCATGTCAACTTGAGGGCCATCTTTGTCTTAAGACAAAGAGTGAGCTTCTAGTTCACAGACATGAAACATTGTCTTTTCATTTAGATTTTCTTTGATTCTTTGTATCAGTGTTTTGTAGTATTTATCATTTCCACCTCCCTCCCCCACCCTACCCCCAAGACAGGGTTTCTCTGTGTAACCCTGGCTTCCCTGGAACTCAGTCTGTAGACCACGCTGACCTCGAACTCAGAAATCCACCTGCCTCTGCCTCCCAAGTGATGGGATTAAAGGCGTGTGCCACCATTACTAATGCCTGGCTATTAGTAATTTTCTTGCTGCTGCTGTTTTATTAACTTTTGGTTTGGGATAGTAGTTGCTAAAATATAGAAGAAAATGATGCTTTTATGTGGCTTGTTTCCCTTCCTCTTCTTTCTCTCTCCCTTGTCCTTTGTCAGTGCTGAGGACTGGGTGTGAACAGTTCTTTTCCTTGTGGCCCAGCAGCTGATTTATTAATGAGTAGGCTGTCGGCTTCTTGGAGATTTCCTCCATGTAATACGCACGGCCTTTAAAGGAGCAAGGTGTTTCCCATTCCTTTCCAACATGATGCATTTATAGAAAGGCAAGAGTAAATATTCTTGCTTTCTAGGGAAAAAAGTATTTAGCATTAAAGTTTTATATAGCATTAGTTAGTTGATAAAATTGATCTGCAAGGATTTTTAGAAACATAGCAAATGGAACAACACACACCTCCATGATAAAAAAATTCTCTGTCCATTTGGCTTAAGTAAACCCAGGCACAATAGTGAATCCAAGTATTTATTTTTTTCAAGTTGGGAAACATCAGAGGGTAGAATAAAGACACGTGTGTACATGGTATACGTTACATATCGTGTTAATGGCTGTGTCAGATCGAACGGTAAGGCAGGAAATGATTACTCTGAATGACATCAGCAAGGCTGACCCATCGTGGGCTGTGACAAAGAGCTTGGAGACTGGGCAGGAGACAACATCTCCCAGATACCCAGTGGCTTTCCGACAGCGCGGAGGACCCTATCTCAAGAAAAGCTGCTGCTTTACTCAGGGCTGGGAAACCGAGGCTCCCTGAACTGGTCTGATCTGTGTAGAATGCGCTGCTGAAGGGACTGAGACAGGATGCAGACATGCATTAAGGGAGGGCAAATTCCCTTTAGCATGAGACTAGAGGTTGAGCTATTACATTAGCCAAGGGTCCCAGCTGCCTCCCTCATTCAATATTCATGCTAAAATCCCTGTCAATCAACAGGAACAACCATGTCCTGCTCAGGCCTATGAGACAGCCGCTGTGTAGGCTGCACCGCGCACCGCGCACCGTAGGATGGCCGGAAGTTGGGTTTGCTGTGTGTACAATAGTGGGCATGTGCTCAGTGTTGATATTCAAGCTGCTCCTTTGTTCGTCTTTTGACAGAGCAGGCGCTGTGGAGGGTGGTGGGCGGCTCTGCTGGCAAACTTCAGTGCCCACAAGAACTAACTGTGGGCCTTGTGAAATAGTGAGTTTGGGGGCTGAAGAGCCCTCTTAGGGGTAGAGAGAGAGCCCTTGCTGCTCCAGCAGAGAACCAGAATTCAGTTCCTGTACCTATGTCAGGTGACTCACAATTACCTGGAATTCCAGCTCCAGGGGATCTGACACTGTCTTCTGGCTTCACACACACACACACACACACACACACACACACACAGAGAGAGAGAGAGAGAGAGAGAGAGAGAGAGAGAGAGAGAGAGAGAGAGGTAAAATACATCTTTTGTTTTGTTTGTCTTTATATAGCCCTGGCTGGTCCGAAGGAACTCACTATGTAGACCAGGCTGGCTGAAGGCATGCACTATGTCTCTGATGGCGCTCAAACTCAGAGGGATCCTCCTGTCTCTGCTTTCTTGGAATAAAATGCACGTGCTCCCATGCCCAGCCACATCTTTTTTTTTTTAATGTAGATTTTCTGGGTTTCCGTTGTCACCTAAACCCGTCTGATTCAATAGGTCCGAGTGAGGTTTCAGGGCGTGGACAGCAGCTGATTTCAGGGCGTGGACAGCAGCTGATTTCGGGGCGTGGACAGCAGCTGATTTCGACACACATTGCTCTCAGCTCAACCCCTGAGAAGCCCTGAAGTGATGAAGAGCCCAGGGTTCTGTGAGAGATGGTTTTATCCGTGGCCTTGGAAGTAGGACCTAACCCTAAACTTTTCATCTGAGCCAGTGACCACGATGACACTCTCAGAGGCGTGGTGTGAGACTTGCCTGAGGTGAGGCCGGGTGTGGGTGTGCGGGCACACACCTTTATCCCCAGTGCTCTCTCTCGGTTCTGTCTTTTGAGGCAGAATCTGCCTCAGGCTGGCCACCCTCTCGTAGCTGAGGAGGAGCCTGAGCTTCTTTTCCTTCCAGCCCCGCCTCAAAGGCTGGCTCTTCAGGTGTGTGCCCACACCAGTTTACATGGTTCTGGGGAGAGAGCCCAGAGCTGCTTAGAGAGAGAGAGAGGAAAAAAAAAAAAAAAAAAAAAAAAAGGCCAAGGCAGAATGGCTGCTCCCGTTATCAGGGCCTTCTCTGCCCCTCCCTCCCCAGGACAATCCTGAGTATGGCAAAGAGTTAAGTTGTCCTCAGAAGGCTTGGCTTGGCAGCGGCTCAGAGACCACATTTCCCACAAGGAAGCCTGTGAGGGTGGGGGCAGGGGCCTAGTGAACTAGCCAGGTCTTCTTTACAGAGCAGTCGCCTCAGGCTTGGCGGGACTTGCCTTTCTGTCACTCACTGCGCCCTGTGGTGGAGCTTGCGGATGTTGGCAGGTCAGGAAGCAGGACAGTGGAAGAAGGCAAACTGACCCAGTTTCCTGACCTGGTCTCTATCTGGTAAGCAGACAGTTTTTTGCAATGTCAAGTAATTTCTGCCATGTTTACTTTCCTATCTGTGACATAAAGGTGAATTGATATTTGTCCATTGTCCTTGCGGCTTAGCACTTTGCACACGGCCTCCCTCCAGGTTCCCACACGAGTGGGGATCCACAAACCAAGATCTGTGGAGAGAGCCTAATGTGGTTAAAGGACTTACCCAAAGTCATGGGACAAGCTAGCATGGACTGGCATTTAGTGGCCAGAATGGAGTCAGTGATGGCGAAGACTCTGCCACCCACCCTTCAGGACACTCCACAGGCTCTCCTGGTACAGGGATGGGCCCACGAAGGCCCAGTGGGGCCTGTCTGTTGGCTCCTGGGTCCTTGTGTGGTGTCCCTCTCCTTAGGAACAGGGATCCCACATGGCGGGGTCTTACGGACTTGATGAGTTGAGAAATTTCTTACAGTTGCCTTTGCTAAGAAATTCTGAGCAAAGCTAAAAGAATGTTTCTAGACTTTAGGGTTGAGTTTACGAAAAGGGGAAAGGACTCTAGCCTTTGTGTCCTTCCTCAGAAGAGAGAAGGGGAAGAGAAGAGAAGGGCAGGGGCTAGGAGGGAGACCTACTTACGAGTCTTTCCAATGTCCTTCAATTCCAAGTATAGATGGCTTCCAACTTATGATACCCTGACAGATTCTTTGACTTTACAACAATGAGAAGCAACATGTGTTACTGAGCAGAAATCAGGCTTCAGATTCTGGGAGATCTGGTCCCAGGGGTGGTATGAGGCTCTCTCATGATACCCAGCCCAAGCGTTCTGAGTATGCTTAAGGCAGACCAAGCTAAGCTACAATGTTCAGGACATCAGATATATTCAATGAATTTGGGTTGATGTTTTCCATTTCTATTATAGTCATCAAAATAAGGACATCATCAAAACTTGAGAAGCATCTAGAGTTACCATGGAAAATGCTTTTACTTCAGGGAATTATTTTTCTGGTTGGAGACAGAATCAATCTAAGTTGCATAGGATGGCCTCAAACTCAAAATTCTCCTGCCTTAGACTTCCTAACTAAAACCATGTGCCTTCGGATTCAGCGAGCATAATATCTTATCAGCTATGGCGATGGTCAGATTGGTTTTTTTTTAGATATAAAATATGTGTATGAGTCCTCGAGTGTTGAACCTGTCATGCCTAGTTAACATTAACCCTCCCCCATCAGCATTACTGTGGGCTTTCTGTAATAAGAAGGACCAGACGGCTGGCTGTGATGGCTTACTGTCAAGTCCAACATGACATTTCCAAACTTGAAAGAAGTTTAAAAAAAAATAAAGATTCTTACCATCAAGTTTTGGGGGACCCTGGGATCTCCCTGGCCAGCTCCTAACATACAGAAGAGGGAACAGAAAGTTATAGACTGGGCCCTTCAGCATTTCACTGTGGTGAGGAGCTCATGATCCGCCCCCCCCCAACACACACACACACACACACACACACACACACACACTTCACTGTGGAACCGCTGGCAATTCATTGTGGCTGAGTGATCACGTCTTTATTGATACAACTACTTGTGAGTTGCCCAGGACTAAGTAATCTTCCACCCGTGATCATGAAAGCCCCATATTTAACCTCAGAGAGTGTCTTAGTCAGGGTTCCTATACCTGCATAAACATCATAACCAAGCAGCAAGTTGGGGAGGAAAGGATTTATTCAACTTACACTTCCACATTGCTGTTCATCACCAAAGGAAGTCAGGACAAGAACTCAAGCAGGTCAGGAACTTGGAGGCAGGAGCTGACGCAGAGGCCATGGAGGGATGTTACTTGTAGGTTTGCTTTTCCATGGCTTGCTCAGCCTGCTTTCTTAAAGAACCCAGGACCACCAACCCAGGGATGGCCCCACTCACAATGGGCCCTCCTCCCTCGATCACTAATTGAGAAAACACCTTACAGCTGGATCTCATGGAGGCATTTCCTCAAGGGAGGCTCCTTTCTCTGTGATAGCTCCAGCTTGTATCAAGTTGACTCACAAAACCAGCCAGTACAGTGGTTCACACACACAAGACCCGAGTGGGAGCTTGGTGGGCAGAGGGACAAGGACAGAGATTCATTACGTGCACATGTGAAGCTGTCAAAGGGTAAGAAAGTAAATTAACTCAATAACAACAACAGCAAAGCCAGATTCTGAGGTCACACCTGTCCGTGTGCTCAAGGCCTCCCTCTGCCCTGAGGACCTCGTTCTCTCTGTCACCAACAACCACGAAACTTTGTCCCTCCTCTCCACAGAAGGCTTAGGGAGTCTGCAAGGATTGGGGGGGGGGGTTCAGCCAGTCAGCCATCCCTCCCCTTAACATCCTCGTGTGATATAAATGTAACCTCAAATACCCTTTCAAAAGGGCAGTGCCCAGCGACTCCTACAGAGATTCCTAGAAGATACTTCTACAACCCTGTTCACACCTGTCATCCCAGGCCCCAGCCTGCCCTCTGTTGCCTCACCACTAGCCTAGGCCTCCTCCCTCCCTCCCTCCCTCCCTCCCTCCCTCCCTCCCTCCCTCTCTTGCCTCCTTCCTTCTGTACCCCAGATTGACTTCAGATCCACTGTGCAGTAGGCCCTGACCTTGATTCCGACCCCGAGTGCTGGGATAACAGGAGTGCACCGCCTGTAATTCACTAGTGAATAGCAAACCCAGAATTTGCGGACGCTTGGCAGGCACCAGTGGGGCCACACCCCAGTCCCAGGCTTCTCGACACAGTGTTTCTGTCCCTACCCTCTGCTTACACTCGGGGTGGGGAGCTGCTTGCTCTTAGTCCTATCTGGACCCAGACCGAGACGGTAAGGTAGTCTATCTGATGGCGAGATTCTGTCAATCGGGTGTAAATCATGGTCATTGCCTGGAATCACTGCGCCCCGCCCCTGCAGGCATCCTCAAATGTTTAAGGAAATTCTGTGGTGCTAGCAAACTTCATCCAGTTATCTCTCTTTGGTATTTCAATATAATTTCCTGAGGCAGGTAGCACATGGTAGAGAAGCCTTGCTTGGACTAAAAGTTTGGAGGCAGGTAAAAGGAAGACAGATTAATAGAGAAATGAAAGCAATTACACTTACACTTACACACACACACACACACACAATGTACTATATTTATAGCATTTCTACATAGAAGTGATGATGCCCTTGTGTAATGTTACGACAGCTTATAAAACAACTGTGTAAGTTGTTATGTTCCTTGTGTATGTTACAGCAGCTCACACAACAGCCCTGTGAGGTAGAGGTTGTTATCCCTGTCATTTAAATAATGATTCTGAACTAGGCTTAGTGGAGCACGCCTTTAATTCCAGCATTCAGGAGGCAGAGGCAGGTGGAGCTCTGTGACTTCCAGACCAGACTTGTCTACAGGATGAATTCCAGTAAAGCAAAAGCTATGTGGAGAAACCCTGACTTGGAAACCCAAAAATCAGGTTCTGAAATTTAGAAAGCCTCAATATTTTTCCCAGATCAAGACATAGATGATAAAAGCAGATTAACATCTCCTCTTTACGCTGGCTCCAAAACCCCTGT
>OZ030016.1:2097500-2325000 GCA_964023405.1 Apodemus agrarius | reverse complement strand
CACCGCCCCAAGCATCTTCAGGATGAGGGCTCACTGGGTAGGATCCATGCCTGAGGACATCCTCTCACAACACCGGGTGTGGCCCGTGCACCCGGACCTCCGGGGCTAAGGAGTGCTGGGGACAGGGTATCCCTGATCTTGGCGGCTGCCATCCAAGCTCCAGGCTCTAGAGAATGAGATGAAGTGGCAGAGCTGGACACTGGACATCCTTCTGCCGCCAGGCTCACACACCACACTCACGTACACCACAACCATGTAGCCAGTCTAATCAATAATTTAAAAACACTCAGACGCCCCAGCCCTGAGTCAGCCTCTGGGGATGGTCCCTGGGCTCTAACTGGTTACACACTCCTTGGTTTGTCTCATTAACCTTGAGGTTTGCAGATTGTTGGTTTGGAATTGATAGAGCTTTGGTGTTTTTGTTTTTGTTTTTGTTTTTTGTGGGTTCTGTTTGTTTGCTTTTATTCTCTAATCTTTTTTTACAGTCCAGACTTTATCTCCTCCTTGTACATCCACTGACTTCCACATCCCATATCTCCCTACCCCACCCCACCCCTGGTCTCCAAGAGGATATCCCCACCCATCCCCATCCCCAGACCTCCCCACTCCCTGGGGTCCCAAGCCTTTTGAGGATTAGAAGACCAGACCCAGCAGTCCGCTGCTGTCTATGTGTTGGGGGCCTCATCTCAGCTGGTACGTGAGCCTGGCTGGTGGCTCAGTGTGAGAGAGCCCAGTGTGAGAGAGCCCAGTGTGAGGGAGCCCAGGTTGATTGAGATGCTGGTCTTCCTATGGGGTCGTCCTCCCCCTCAGCTTCTTCCAGCTTTCCCCAATTCAACCACAGGGGTCAGCAGCTTCTGTCCGTTCATTGGGTTTAAATATCTGCATCTGACTCTCTCAGCTGCTTGTTGGACATTTAGGAGGGCAGTCATGATAGGCCCCTGTTTGTAAGCACACCATAACATCAGTAATAGTGTCAGGCCTTGAGGCCTCGCCCTGAGCTGTGTCTCAATTTGGGCCTGCCTACTGGACCGCCTTTCTCTCAGGCTCCTCTCCATTTCTGTTCCTGCTGGTCTTTCAGACAGGAACAATTCTGGGTCAGTTTTTGACTGTGAGATGGCGGTACCCCTCCAAGGCCTCTGCGTCAGCTCCTGCCTCCAGGTTCCTGCCCAGTTTGAGTTCCTGTCCTGACTTCCTTCTGCGATGGACTATGATGTGGACGTGTAAGTCATCTAATCCCTCTCCTCCCCAAGTTGCCTTCAGTCACGGTGTGTCATCACCGCAATAAAAACCCTATTGCTACTGGGACTGTGGGCATCGCTGTCACAGACCTGACCGTGTTATTTTGGAGGAGGGTTATGGAAGGACTTTGGAACTTTGGGCTAAAAAAAAACATTGAGTGTTGAGAGCTCAGTGGGCTGTTCTGTGGGAGCTTGGCAGATAAAAATGTTGAGAGCAGCGCAGATGACAGAGGCCTGGTTTGTGAGGTTTCAGAGGGAAGCAGAGACTCAACCAGGACATCTGTGTGAAGAATCTGTATTGTCTGGTCAGCTGGGGTTGTTTTGTTTTGTTTTGTTTTGTTTTTGTTTTGCTTTGTTTTTTTGTTTTTTTAATCAGCTATTCTTTTTTATTTTTAATTTTTTTTATTTTCTATATATTTTTTTTACATTCCAAAGGCTTTTCCCTTTCCCAGTTCCCTCCTCACCATATGTACCATAAGTCCTCTTCTCCCCCCATTCTCCAATCACCCCACCACCACCACCACCATTTCTCTGTTCTGGTACTCTCCTACAAAACTGGATCTAGTCTTTTCCGGACCAGGGTCCTCTCCTTTCTTTTTCCTGGGAATCTTTTGATTTGCTAATTGTGCCTTTAATATTCAGAGCTTCTGGGCTCATTAATATCCACTTAATCAGTGATTGCAATTCAAGTGTATTCTTTTGTGATTGGGTTAACTTACTTAAGATGATATTTTCCAGCTCCAACCATTTGCCTACAAATTGCATGAATTCATTATTTTTAATTGCTGAGTAGTAATCCATTGTATAAATATACCACATTTTCTGTATCCATTCCTCCGTTGAGGGACATCTGGGTTCTTTCCAGCTTCTGGCTATTATAAATAAGGCTGCTATGAACATAGTGGAGCATGTGTCTTTATTGCACGCAGAGGAATCTTCTGGGTTTATGCCCAGGAGTGGTATGACAGGGTCCTCTGGGAGTGTCATGCCCAATTTTCTGAGGAACTGCCAGACTGATTTCCAGAGCGGTTGTGCCATCTTGTAATCCCACCAACAGTGGAGGAGTGTTCCTCTTTCTCCACATCCTCGCCAGCACCTGTTATCTCTTGAGTTTTTAATCTTAGCCATTCTGACTGGTGTGAGGTGGAATCTCAGGGTTGTTTTGATTTGCATTTCCCTGATGACTAATGATGTTGAACATCTCTTAAGGTGCTTCTCAGCCATCCAAATTTCTTCTGGTGAAAATTTTTTATTTAGCTCTGTACCCCATTTTTAATAGGGTTATTTGGTTCTTTGGGGTCTAACTTCTTGAGTTCTTTGTATATATTGGATATTAGCCCTCTGTCGGATGTGGGGTTGGTGAAGATCTTTTCCCAATTTGTTGGTTGCCGTTTTGTCCTTCTGACAGTGTCTTTTGCCTTACAGAAACTTTGTAATTTTATGAGGTCCCATTTGTCAATTCTTGATCTTAGGGCTTAAGCTATTAGTGTTCTGTTCAGGAACTTTCCCCCTGTGCCCATGTCCTCCAGGGTCTTCCCCAGTTTCTTTTCTATTAATTTCAGTGTGTCTGGTTTTATGTGGAGGTCCTTGATCCACTTGGAGTTGATCTTAGTACAAGGAGATAAGAGTGGGTCAATTCGCATTCTTCTGCATGTTGACCTCCAGTTGAACCAGCACCATTTGTTGAAAAGGCTATCTTTTTTCCACTAGATGGTTGGAGCTCCTTTATCAAAGATCAAGTGACCATATCTCTGTGGGTTCATTTCTGGGTCTTCAATTCTATTCCATTGATCTACTTGCCTGTCACTGTACCAATACCATGCAGTTTTTAACACAAGCTCTGTAGTACTGCTTGAGGTCAGGGATATTGATTCCCCCAGAAGTCCTTTTATAGTTGAGAATAGTTTTAGCTATCCTGGGTTTTTTGTTAATCCAAATGAATTTGAGAATTGCTTGTTCTAGATCTATGAAGAATTTATTTGGGATTTTGATGGGGATTGCATTGAATCTGTAGATTGATTTTGGCAAGATGGCCATTTTTTCCTATATTGATCCTGCCAATCCAAGAGCATGAAATATTTTTCCATCTTCTAAGGTCTTCTTCGATTTCTTTCTTCAAGGACTTAAATTCCTGTCATACAGATCTTTCACTTGTTTGGTTAGAGTCACGCCAAGATACTTTATATTATTTGTGACTATTGTGAAGGGAGTTATTTCCCTAACTTCTTTCTCAGCCTGCTTGTCCTTTGAGTACAGGAAGGCTACTGATTTGCTTGAGTTGTAAATCAGCTATTCTTAACAAGAGACCAAGTGGTGACACACACCTCTAATCCCAGCACTTGGGAGTCAGGCAGGTGGATAGATAGATGAGTTCAAGGTCACCCTGGTCTACAGAGTGAGTTCTAGGATAGCCAGGGCTACACAGAGAAACTCTGTATCAAAAAAGAAAGAGAATGAGGAGGAGGAAGAGGAAGAAGGAAAGAAAGAAAGAAGAAAAACAGACCAAATGAAATCTTCTGAGAAGTGTTTCCTCAGGGTCAGTACTCAGAAGCTGTGTTCTAAGGTTGTACCTGGTTCTGGGGGCCAAACTTGGTAGAGTCAGACTCACCCAGGTGGTACTGGTTTTGAAGGCATGAAGGGGTCATGGAATGTAGTTGAGGCTTGGCACTGTGTGCTAGGGCTGGGGTCCCCAAAGAGACTCCAGGAGAGGCTATTGGTGAAAGTGCAGCCCAGTTGCAGCAGAGACCCCAGCATTTTGGGGATGCCAGTGCCTTAGGATGACCTCCAAGAACAGCAGCAGTGGAGTGGAGCCAGTTGGGGCCTGGACGACAAGCTGTGTGTGCCACAGAGGGCAGGGATGGAGAAGTGACCTGTGCCCTCTGGAGGGTCCCAGATGCTTGTGGGTGGGTCTCAGACAGTGGAAATTTAATTATTTACATAGTTGGAGTTTGGTTTTGCTTTGTTCCAATTGTGACTGTGCCCTGTTCTTCCCTCTTGAAGTAAGAGTTTAGTTTATTTTTGATTTTACAGAAGCCCACTTTGCTCTTTTAAAGAGATTTTGGAATTTTACAGTGACTTTGAAATTTAAAAGAGAATGGTATTTTAAATATTTTTTAAAATGATCTATTTTGTTTTATTTTTTATTTTATGTGCATTGGTGTTTTGATTGCATGTGTGTCTGTGTGAGGGTGTCAGATCCCCTGGAACTGAAATTACAGACAGTTGTGAGATGCCATGTGTGTGCTGGAAATTGAACATGGGTCCTCTGGAAAAGCAGCCAGAGCTCTTAACCACCATCTCTCCAGCCTGTTATGAGAATGTTTATCCTGTAATGTTGAGGTTGAGGGATGGAGGACAGGATATCTTCCCAGGGTACTCCCCTTACCCACCCAAATTCTACTTCCTCTTGCTAGACCACGCCTCCAGAAATTTCTATAATCTAGGACAGCATGACTAGCAGAGGATAAAGCATCAGTGCTCACACCTCACAAGTGTAGATGTGTGTGTATGATGTGTGGTGTGTGTGATGTGGTGTGTGTGTGTGTGTGTGTGTGTGTGTGTGTGTGTGTGTGTGTTGTATGTGTGTATATGTGTGGTATATGATTTTTGGTGTGTGTGTATGTGTGATATATGGTGTGTGTGGTGTGTAGTGTATATGTGTGTGTGGTATGTGGTGTGTGTGTGTGAAAGAGAGAGATAAAAACACACTGGGGAGATAAAAACAACTGTCTGCCTACCCCAGATAGGAAGCCAACACTGACCAAGGTGACTGTTAGGTTTCAACCCTGGGACAAAGGCCAAGAGGCCTATTTAACACTTCAAAGCAGACCTGGCTTCAGGTCCTCCAGCATTCCCCAGTCCCTACCTGTTACAGGGTATGGCTGGCATACCCTGGCCTCTACCTCCAGCTCAGGGGCAGCGCCGCCCTTCCCTGAGAGTCTCTTCCCTTTATAATCTTGACATTTTGGTTACCTGGCCTATTTTTGTCTATTCTTCACCCTCCCGACCTCTTGGTTTGGCTCTCCCTGTTCCTGTCTTTCCTCTCCTCACATGGCCCAGGTCAGTCTGCTTCCATTCACTCTCCCAGATGTCCCAAAGCCCGGCTATGCTCTCCCTTTTATCTGCAATAAACCTTCTCCTCCACCATAGCTAGATGTCGTCATGGCCTCCGTTTTATTGTATTTAATTATTGTATTTTATATTTCTGTTCAGTAATGATTCTACCAGAGTCCAAGATGTTGGGTCAATGAGTTTATCAGGGTTACTATGGGTGAGGGGTTACAGGGTCATGGTGATTTGAAGGGAACAGTGATTTCAGGGGTTACAGAGACATAGTGATTTATAGGCAGCCCACCCTGTCACAGGGGACAACACATCAAAGCTGTATGTAGCCCTGGAGTTCTCTCCACACCTGGCACCGCAGCCCTAAGGGACTGAGAGTCTCCGCCTGTCAGCTGACTTCTGCTTCTGTGACCATGGGAGGGGCTATAAACTTACTGGCTGGCTCTCCCAGACTCTAGTGTCCTAAGACTCTTTCCACACACTGCAGAAGCGGTTCCTGTTAAAGCCACCACAGCGCTGTCTCCGTTACAACCTATTTAGCTTTCCTAAAGATCCTACCAGGTAGAGGGCTGTTGTGTAGAGTGTGTGGTATAAAGCAGAGGTTACATTACTTGCCTAAAATCACAATGGTGTAGATTTGAACCAAAATATCTCCAGGTCATAAACAAGCAAACAAGCAGACAGACAGACAGACCCCTTAGGTCCATGCTTCGCATCGGTCTTTTCATCCTAACGGCCATAGTAGTCATTCTCACCACTGTACATCCAGCACTGTGCCTGAAGAACGGCAAGAAGCACTTCCCATCGGTCCACTCATATCCCTTTTTGTACTGGATACAGTGGGTTCTCCTCCGGCCAGTGCAATGCCAAGGAGCACAACCAGAAGACACAAAGAATGAAAGAGGGTTGTTACTCCATCGAGACAGCCATAGCAGTATGCTCCTTGAATTTCAAAGCAAAGAAATTTTATTGAGGAAATCTACACACACGCACACACACACACACACACACACACACATGCATGCACACACCACAAACATAAACACATATATACATACACACCTGCACACATGCAAACACACATAAATGCACATGCACACATGCATACACATATGCATGAATACACATACATACATGGACACACACATACACATACATGCATGCACACATGCATATCCACGAATACACAGGTACATACACAGGCACACACACATACACAGGCACACACAAGCATACACACATACTCTCACATACAGACACACATATAAACACACACACAAATGCACACACATATACACATACATATACATGCGCACACACACTCTCACACACATACACACACATGCACATATAGACACACATGCAAACACACAGGCAAATGCATACATGTACCCCTATTTATATAGGAAAGCAGGTGTAAGGAACAGGTCCATTTCTGAGCATGCTCAGTACAAGATTGTAGAGGGCTTCGAAGTGCCGTGCCTTAAAGATGGCTCTGCTCCCCCGAGGGGCAGAGTGCCCTTTGAGACAAACAACTCCTTATTTGGCTTCCTGTGATCAGATGCTGTCCTTTCGCCTTGAAGTAGCCTATCTGCTTTGCCCACGTGTCCCTCAGGGATTGGCCAGCCTTTAGGTTATAAGAGAGTGCTGGGGTCGAGGTGGGGTCGAGGTGGAGAGAGATGCCATTGTACAAGGTTCCTGATTAAACTGCTTGAAGAAGATCGCTGGTGTTGTGTCCTTCCTTGCTGGTCGAGGTTGGGCACGACACAAGATCACAAATCAGGTATTCAAAAAAGGAGGAGGCAGACATGTTATTTGTAAGTTTCTCCAGAGTCTTAGTTGAAACAAAAGAGCAGCCTTGGAGCCATGTTAACTGTCTTGTGTTTTAAAATTACTTATTGTGTGTGTTCTTGTCTCAGAGCATGCAGAAGGTGCGAGCTCTTGGAGGAGGCATGGATAGAGGTCAGCGGACAACTCAGTAGAGTCTGACTCTCCTTTTTTGTACTGTGTGCATGTGGGTCTCTGTGTATGTGTATGTGTATATATGCGTACACATGTTTGCATTTGTGTGTGTGTGTTTATGTGTGTCTTGTGGGTCCCAGGGATCAAACTCAAGTCTTCAGGCTTGGTGGCCTGCACGTCCACCCGCAGAGCCACCTGGCCAGCCGTGTTGATATTCTTTTAAGGAGGCAGTAGTTTTTTCCTTTGTAAGTATAGAAATTTATTTTTAAAAGACACTGCCTGGATTAGCTACTAGCGTTGATGGAGTTCAGAATCGGCTGTAAGAAACATTGTCCCTGACATTTGAGAAAACAGAACCAGGGAGGTCACGCCCCACCTCCACTTCACCTTCCTGTCTCAGCCATCCATAAAGGGATGCTTGACCATCCTCTGAAGGTCATAAGGCCTGGAGTGGTGCTCCCTGCCCCCCACACTTGAAGGCAAGGAGTACAGAGACAGAGGAAAGAGTCTAAAATGATCTTACCAAATTTCCCCCAGTTTATCACCGTTAAATCGTGTTATCTGTCTTCAATTCCACTCTCTACCGAGGCCCACTTCTTCCTCAAAAACACAAGCATAAGCTACATGAACTCTCTGTTTCATTTGGTGGAACTCCCCCACACCCTTGTGTGGTGCTGGGGATTGAATTCGGGGCTTTGCACAGACCAGGCCTCTGCGTCTCTTCCAGTCTTCATTCCCAAGACTCCTCCTGTATTTCTACAGCCCTCCCTTAAGTACATCTGCTTGCCTTCTCCTGGCTTGTCTGCCTTTTGCTATATAAATACCCCAGCTATGAACCCAAGAGATTCTCATTTCATCCACATCAGGAATAAACTATCTTTTCCCTCTGGAATAAATGCTCTCAACTCTCCTCTTAGTGAGTTGGTCTTTTCAATTTTCTTACGTATCTTGGTTTCTGCACTCTACTAAGCGTGACTGGGCATTGTCTGCTCCAGGCCTGGCTACTAGAACTGGAATGGCAAGCTGTATGTATGTAATAGGATATATTCTAGCAGCCATATTTAAAGCAGTTTTTAAAATTCCATTGGTGTCTGCTCTGCTTCCATGTATATCTGCGTAAGGGTCTCAGATCCCCTGGTACTGGAATTACAAACAGTTGTGAACTGTCATGTGCATGCTGGGATTTGAACCAGGGTCCCTTGGAAAAGCAGCCTGTGCTCTTAAGTGCTGAGCCATGTCTCCAGCACTAAAAAAAGTTTTTAAAAAGTGAAACTAAGCCGGGCGGTGGTGGCGCACACCTTTAATCCCAATACTTGGGAGGCAGAGGCAGGCAGATTTCTGAGTTTGAGGCCAGCCTGGTCTACAGAGTGAGTTCTAAGACAGCCAGGACTATACAGAGAAACCCCGTCTCGAAAAAAACAAAAACAAAAACAAAAAACAAAAAATAAAGTGAAACTAAAGTTAATGGTACATTATGTTTAACTAATAAAATATTGTATTTTGTATTGGTTGTTGGTTTGATTTTTTTTTTTCTTTATTCATTTGAGACTCGGACTCACATAGCTAAGGCTGGACCCAAACCTGCCATGTAGCTAAGGATTACTTTGAATTTCTGATCCAGATTGTTTGTATGTGTGTAGGTTAGAAGACAGTATGAAGAGTCAGTTTTGTTTGTTTGGTCTTTTCTTTGTTTCTCTCTTTGTTTCTTTGTCTTTGTTTCTTTGTCTTTCTTCCTTTCTTCCTCCCTCCTTCCTCTCTCTCTCTCTCTCTCTCTCTCTCTCTCTCTCTCTCTCTCAATCTCTCTCTCTCTCTCTCTCTCTCTCTCTCTCTCTCTCTCTCTCTTTCTCTCTCTCTCTCTTGTCCTGGCCAAACTGAGGCTCACTGTGTAGCCCAGGCTAGCCTTGAATGCTCCTAAGTGCTGGGATTAAAAGCCTGCTTCAGTGTGCCCGTGTCCTTCTGAGTTTTGGAGGTTCTGGGGATCAAGTTCAGGTCCTCAGTCTTGGGTGGCACACTCTGAGCCTGCTAAGCCAAGGCCAAAATGATGAATGAGATATTTTCCTTATTTTTGCCCTCAGTCAAATGACACAGCCAGGTTCTATAGTCTATGCCCCCTGCCACACTGGTACCTTAGCTGTGCTTCCTCGAACACTGGGTATCAGACACCATAGCTTCTGGAATGGAAGACCTTTGAATGCGGACACAACCCTGAACTGACAAGAGTGTCTCCTTCTGCTCGGAAGATCTTCACTTTGAATTAACAAGATCTCCTGGCGCCCCGTGTTTAGATAGATGCCTGGTTCTTAGCAGCTGGCACTATCTGGGATGTCCCGGAAGCTTTGGGAGGCGGGGCCCTAGGTGGAAGAAGTAGTCACTGAAAAGTAGGTTCTTAGTTATACCGGCTGCTTCCTGTTGAGTGTCCTGACCCACCATCTCCTCATGAAGTGAACTACTGTCCTGGTTAATGCTGGCAATAGAAGTGGCTTTACAGTCAGCCTCTGAATCCATGTGAGCGATGATGTCACTCCTAGGCAACAAGGACCCTCTTGTGTCTGTTGCAATGGTAACCACACACACACACACACACACTCACACTCACCTGGCATGAGCCTCACCTGTGTGTGTTGATTACCTGACTCCTACATCAAGGCTTGAATAAAAGACAGAGACCTCAACAACCCCCATCCCCTTTTTTCCTCCTCTTCCTGGCTTCCTCTGCAATAAAATCTCTTCTTGTGGGGCTGTGTTGGTGTGGCATGATCCAGATACCAGCCACTTTCTAACACAACAGTTAATGTTAGTTGTTATCTTGACACACCAGAAAGAAGGGACCTCAGCTGAGGACCTGCTTTCATCAGATCGGGCTGTGGGATAGGAGGGCCAAGCCCACTGTGGGCTCGTGTGTCCCTAGGCAAGTGGGCCTGGGCTGTGTAAGAAAGGCAGCCGGGCAGCCGGCAATCGTGTCCCTCTGTGTCCTGCCTCAGTTCGCTCTCCAGGCTTGAGTTACTGTCTCAGCTTCCCTTGGTGACGGGCAGTAAGCTGTAAGCCAGACAAACCCTTTCCGCCACAGATGCTTTTGGTCACAACAGCTCTGCCTTCCCCACTGAGATGGCGGTCCCTCTCAAACCAGGAGCTGAAATATACTCTAAGTTGCTTCTCTTGGATGCTTTGGTCAGAGTGATTTGACACCGGCTACTGGAGGTTCTGTTGTCTGTTTGGTGGGTAAAGCTGGGGGGTGGGGGGGAAAGTGGAATTGGGAGAGGCAGCCCAGAGTGAGGACAAGACAGCTCAGGGGACAGTAGCATGTGGCTCCGAAGAAGGGGACAGAAAAGGAGGAAAAGAGAAAGAGAAGGAAGGAGGGACAGGGGAAGGAGAAAGGGAGAAGAGAGAGAAACAGAGGAAGAAGGAAAGGAAGAGTGAGAGAAACAAGGGAAAGATTGCCACCTGAGCCAGGCAAGCTCTTTGAATAATAAAAAAAAAATCCATATGGCCTGCTGCAGCGTGTTGGGGAGGGGCGCCACATGAGTGAGTGAGTGAGTGAGTGTGTGTGTGTGTGTGTGTGTGTGTGTGTGTGTGTGTGCCTGAACTACACCTGTTGTGCTGGAGCAGAGTTTCTTAAATAGCAGCAGCCCAGGTGGCAGCTCAGGCGTGACAAGCTGCCAGTCTGCTCTGAGACCTGGAGGAAGAGATAAATGCGGATGAACTAGCTGGTGGGTTGGTGGGGGTCATGGCTGTCTCCTGGTGCAAGACACAGGTCATAGGTCACCTGAGCAAGAGGCCCCTGTGATGGGGAGACTCCCTCCTGCCTCACCCCACGAGACAGCCATCTGGTTCTCTTTGAAATAGGCTGGGAAAAGCTGAGATTTCTCCACCCATTGCACAAGCTTGCAAAGGTTTTTTTATAACCTTAGTTATAGTCTCTAAATGTTTTTATTCTTGTGACTTTTCATATAACTCAAAAGGGGCAAAAATCCCAAGCGAGGTCCCACTAGTGGTTTTCTGGGGCCCCTCCCCCTCCTTAAAGCAGCTGGGAGAGGGGTTGTCACACTGCAAATTTGAGTGTTTACAGACATAGCTCTGGGGAGATGAGCTAATAGAGGAAGCATTTGGGGACCCTGAAGGGACAGACGCCCAGGCTTTTGTCCTGGAGGCAAGACTAGGAGGACTACCGAAAGCATGGATGGATGGGTGGATGAATCGGAGGTTGGCTCGGTAGGTGGATGGGTGGATGGATGAATAGATGGGTGGGTGGGTGGGCGGATAAGTGGGCAGGTGGGTGGATAGGTAGGTGGGTGGGTGGGTGGATGGTTGGATGGACAGATGGATGGGTGGATGGATAGATGGATAGGTGTGTGGATGGACAGATGGGTGGGCGGGTGGATAGATGGATAGGTATGTGGATGGACAGATGGGTGGGTGGGTGGATGGATGGATAGATGGGTGGATGGGCAGGTGGATGGTTGGATGGACAGATGGGTGGGTGGATGGATGGATGGGCCATTCAGAGGCCAGCTGACTTCAATGCAACTAATTATGCCTGAGAAATTTACATTCTCTGTTTTTCTCCTGAAATTCAACACAACTAGAACTAAACAGAACCAAATTATATTGCTATACATAAAATATAAGTGTGCTTTACAAAGACAAAAAGTAACAACAACAAGAACATTGCTTTTACATAACTTCCAATCTGCAAATGTAGTATTAGCCGTGATGGCAATTAGCTATATTTATGGTAGGAATGGACCAAAACCAACCTGTTCCTCAGTACTCATTTTCTTCCCCAGCGTCTGTAATCCTTCAAAAGGGAAAACCAGTTCTGCCCTAACTCTTTAACCATCCAGCCAGACTGAGCCTTTTGAGCAGGCCTGCACAATATGGCTTCTGTTTTCCTCACCCTATAGGTTTCATGCCTTGGGCTTCATCTCACGCTATCTGGGATGTGCCTACCCTCTCTCCCTGCTAAGACGCAGTTTCTCACTGTAAATGCTCTGTGTGGACCAGTTCAGAGAGCCATATTCTGCTTTCTGAATCTTTGCAAGCTATCTCGCATTTCCCAGTCCACTTACATTTGGGTGAAGTCATGTGACTAATTCTGCTGCATGAGCTGTTAGAAATGACACATCAGGACAGTGAAGAGCCTGCTTGCCACATTCCAGTTTTCTGACGTATAGTGGCCGTCCTGGCATTCCTGTGTTGAAGCAGCAGAACCACAAAATGGAGTCCTCAAGGCTGCTGAGTCAGGATTCAGAGCTGCTGAGTCAGGATTCAGAGCTGCTGAGTCAGCACCCAGCTGCCCTCAGTGCGACTGATGACGCCTGAGAGAGAAATACATTCGCTGTGCTTAGCCCCCGAGATTCAACACTACTAGGTTACTGCAAAATAATTCATTCTGGCAGTTCTTAAACATGAAGGTCAGAGGACTCTTTCAAACCCTTATGAAACATTGATAATTGAAGAGGTTTTATGCATGTGCGTTATATAAATCAATTTTCATGTCAGAAATTCAAACTGAGGAATTAAAAAATATGTTTGTAATTTATTTAAAAATAGCAATAGTAAAAACAGTAAAATAGTAATAGAGTTTGGCATGCATATATTTATGAAAAGCAGCCAGTTCCCCAAACAGGCTAGCAGCAGCATTTTTTTCATGTCTGAATTAACTGAGAACAGATGAGGGTTTTTTGTTTGTTTGTTTGTTTGTTTGTTTTTTCTTTTCTTTTTTTTTTTTTTTCCAGACGGGGTTTCTCTGTGTAGTTCTGGCTGTTCTGGAACTCACTCTGTAGACCAGGCTGGCCTCGAACTCAGAAATCCATCTGCCTCTGCCTCCCAAGTGCTGGGATTACAGGCGTGCGCCACCACGCCTGGCTACAGCTGAGTTTTTTGTTGGTTTCTGAATTCAGCCCGCTGTGGTCCTCTTCCTTTGTAGTGGAATACGAAGAAAATCGGCCCGTATGTAGAAATATGATTTGTGCTGGCTATTCTTGGTTGTCAACTTGACTGCTCTTGGAATTAGAAGAGTCTCGGGCACGCCTGTGAGGGACTCTTAGCTCACTGAATCATTTGAGGGAGGACACGCCTTAAACCCAGATCACTTGAGGGGGGAGTCACCCTAACTCTGGGCCACAGCTTCTCACGGCAGCCCTTGTAAGGACTAGAAGGGGCAGCTTTGCGGGTGCTCGACCTCAACCTCTTTACACTGGCTGGCGTTGGAGCCTGTGTCTCCAGCACGCACTGAAGGCCGGCTGAGACGTCCAGCCCCGAGGACCGAGCAGCTACTGGATCCTTGGACTTTCCATTGGACGGCCATTGTTAGACTAAATCCAGTGTGTGTGTGTGTGTGTGTGTGTGTGTGTGTGTGTGTACACATATGTATATAAGTGGATATATATGTATATGGGATTTATTACAATATATGTATATTATCAATCTGCTCTTTCCTGACTAAAATATATAATTAAAGCATTCTTTTTGAAGATTAAAACATTGTTTTTGGCGCCTTGACTTCAGACCTCCAGCCCGGGAAGTCCAGGGTGTATTTCTACCTTGCTATCACTCGTGTGTGTGTGTGTGTGTGTGTGTGTGTGTGTGTGTGCACTTGCCACAGCTCATGTGTAGAGATCAAAGGACAACTTGCAGGAGCTGGTTCTAACCACCATGTGTGTCATCAGGCCTGGCAACAAGCATCTTTACACCCTGAGTCATCAGCCCACAGGTCCCAAACCTGTACTCCACGCTGGAGATGTTGTTGAGTGGTAGGACCCTTGCCAAGCCTGCATGGGCCTGGGTTTTATCCCAAGTACCATAAAAAGCAAAGGAACAAACGAAGGGGTTGGTGGCTTTCTCTGCTTGCTGTAGACGTTCTTCCTGCACCGGAGCAAAACTGAACAGCTGATAGTTCCTGTAGTCAGTCCCGAGCACGCAGCGTGACCATCGGTGGGAGTGCTGCCCAGCAGGAAGGCAGCCCTAACTCCCCAGCCCTGTGCTGGCTCTGATGGTTCACAGCTGCAATCACAGCACCTGGAGGCAGAGGCGGGAGGGTCCGGAGGCCAAGGTAATCCTTGGCTACCTAGCAGGTTCAGGCTAGCCTGTGTGGGATGGAGGGTGGGGTGTTGCAAGAAACTATGTCAATGAAACTTCTCTGTTACATTAAAATCCACCAGGGCCCTCCTACACTTCATGGATGATTTACCCATGTGTGATCTTAGATTCTGACTCTAAGACTTAGAACCTCAAGACAGGTTCTTTGGAAAAGATTACTTCATTGAGTTATATGTTTTCTAAATGGTGACACCTGTAATTCTATCACCACTTAAAACACAGCATTACTTAGCTCACAGCAGACTCACCGAAGCCTTTCTGTGACATGCCCTTGGGTGTGGCAACTGGTTTTCTTATATTTCTAGTAGTGTTTCAAAGCCTGAATTTTATCTTGGGCAACAAAAGCTATCAGTTCTTTTCCTTGAAGTGGCAAATCCAATTTATTCACTTATAAGAAAAATCTCTGTTAACTCATCAAGTTTGAATAACCAAAGTGTGTCAGATTTTTAAGATTGTTTTTTATATATTTTTCTTTCCCAATACTTGAGAATAAAGGCAGCTCATTCTCTTCACAATTCAAAAACAATCAAACAAACGCCCTTCTTCACACCGCTGCCACGCTGCTGTGTGGAGTTGGAGCACTTTGTGCAAGCTTCCCATTTGCCACACAGAATATTAAAAAGATGAATGCTCTAGGGCTGTGATTTAATAAAAGAAATAACATGCTTAATCAAAGGCACCATTAAGTGGCAGGTATGTGGTGAGGTTCCCAGGCTCAGGGTGGGGGATATTAGCACAGTGACTTTGAGGGTGCGCTGTTGCCCCTACTTTGATTAGTACTGAATTAGCTTGATTCGAACCAGAAGTTTACCCACCTGTGCTTTCAAACCGGCATCAGAGCAAATGCCAATCAATGCAACAGAAAGGGCAATACCATTAGTCCCTTCATGGAAACATGGCGACCTCAGAGCCTCCTGGGAGTTCTCTGGAGCTCCCCGTGGACACGCGGACCACCAGCTCACCCAGTTTACTTCATTCAGTTCTTTTCTTCTGGAATGGATTCCGCAGCCACATCTTCAGACACACCCCGTCCTCAACCCCATGTGAGGCTCATGAAGATCAGTTCTCCGGGGCCTGCCAATGGTCAGCCATGTGTCCCGCCCTGCGTGGTTCTGCTCATCACAGTAGTGTGTCTCTGATGTTTGTCTTCCTTGCTTGAGTCTAAGTATCAGAGAAGTCAAGATGGTTATGTGTGTGTGTGTGTGTGGTCTGTGTGTCTGTCTGTGTATTACGTGTCCAGCACCTAGCACAGTGGCTGGTAAATGGTAGAGCTCAAATCTTAGCTGAAGAGTGGAATGAGGACTCCGAAGCAGCTGTGTGCAGAGGTCTTGGATGGGGGATCCTGTCAATCAGAGGCTAATTAGGATTCCAGGGCTTTGCTGAAACCTTAATCCACCAGTTCTCCTGCAAATAAATTCTATATTAAAAGATAACAGGCTGCTGGTGGGCACTTGAAGCAACTTCAGTCCCCTCTTGCTTTGAAGGGTGTGTGTGTGTGCGTGCATCTGTGTGTATGTCTATGGGTGTATCTCTGTGGGTGTACATCTGTGTGTATGTCTATGGGTGTATCTGTGTGCGTGTGCATCTGTGTGTGTGTGTGTGTGTGTCTATGGGTGTATGTGTGTGTGTGTGTGCATCTGTGTGTATGTCTATGGGTATGTCTCTCTGTGTGTGTGTACACCTTTTTGAGAGTGGGTCTAGAGAAGGGACATGAACAAGTCTTAATTATTTCTGGAAGGTGGAAAGCGTCAGCCTGGGGTCATGGTGCACACCTTAAATTCCAGAACTCAGGAGTCAGAAGCATTTATCAGAGCAGGCTTCAGGCCAGCCTTGCCTACCTAGTAAGACCCTGCCTAAAAAGAAAAACAAAACAGAAGATCTAGTAATCCCAGAAAAAAAAAAAACATTAAAAATTCTACGTTTTAATCTTATGCCTTTACCAGGGGCTTCTTTCTAATAAGAAGAGCCTGCTGTCCCCTGGCAGAAGGTTGCTGAGTCCTTGAGGAGAGGGACCAGCCCTTTCTCTGCTGTCTTATGCTGCAGAGGCTGTCTTTATTGGATGTTGGAAAATACTCAGTGAGCAGGAGGTAAAACAAAACCAAGCTATCGTATTGGCCTAATTGTGAATGACCAGCTTAGGATTCGTGATACTGTCTTGTCCATTATGAAGACTGGTCACAAACTCCCGATACTGCTGTCTACTCTCAGACACACCTCCTTTCTGTATCCTGAAAGCCAACCTTATGGTGGGCTCACCTCGAGGAGAGGGGTGAGGGTCTAACCCAGGGTTTTTACCGGGACTTCTAGGTCCACGGAAGGACCTGATGAAAAATACCTTGTCCTTGGGATTCTAATAGGCGTCAGCCTAGAGAACCAGAGAGTAGACGACTTGGATGCCCATGGGACTTCCTCTATCTCTGTGGACAGGCTGCAAACCGGGTAATGAGTCCCCTGGAAACTGACATGTGGCTGCCCTGAGCCTCGGTGGCTCTCAGGGTACCAGAAGGCTCCTGAGACTTGAACCAGCTCCCAGCTGAGTCCTGAGCCAGGAACCTCCTCTGAGAGGCCTCAGCCTTGGCTTCCTGAGTGTTCTTTGCATAATCCACTTTCAAAGCACCAAGATTTCAGAATCTATTGTTCGTGCCTTTCAGTCCCTTGAACTAGAGGAAAGTGGAGAGGAAGGGTGCCCTGGGGCACAGGTGTGCTATTAAATCCTGCTTACACTGAAACCCCCCAAGGGGGGCATACAAGGAGCGGACTGGGAGCTTCCTCTATCACAAGCCCTTGTTTATAGTTCAATTAGAATTTGAGAGATCAAACCCCCCCTGCCCTCCCTTCTGCCCCCAACTCACACCCACTGGCTTCCTCTAACACAGTTCTTTAAACCCCTTCTTATGGCAGGGTGCACACCTGACCAGTGTGCTTTAACGGTGTTTACACAGCCGAAGGAGCTCTGCTTGTTAGACCCCAGTGTGCAAGCACAGGCAGGCTCGCCAGCTCAGGGCTCTGCTAAATTAACCTCTGGCTGATTTGCCCTCATTGCTCCTGAGCTTCACTCCGAGGGCATCCTCAGCATTTAAACATGTGTCAAGAAAGACCAGCTAGCCTGTAACCACGGTGGCCTGAGAGAGCCGCTGCTGCATTCCTTTGGAAATATCCGACCACATTAAACGTTATTTAGAAGATATTAGACTGAACATAAATGAATTCATTTTGGATAAAATTAGTTTCTAACACAGAGGAACAAAAATGTCTTTGTACGGAAGGCTCCATTTCAAGCTCGGGGAAGAGCTGAGGTCATGCTGGCGCCCCTGCCTAGAGCCATTGTCTGTGGGGTCTGTGTCTTCCTGACAGGTCCCATCAGGAGGGGTGACTATTTTTTCCTTTTATTAAAATTGTTTTTTTTCTCATATAGTATATTCTGATTACGGTGTTCCCTCTCTCTACCCCTCCCAGTTCCTCCCCACTTAACCTCCTGTCTGGATCCACCCCCTTTGTGTCTCTCCTTAGAAAGCAAACAGGCTTCTAAGGGAATATAATAAAATGTAATATAATATAACGGTAAAACAAAAAATTTGACACATCAGAATAGGAGAAAACAAACAAACGGGAAGAAGGAGCCCAAGAAAAGGTACAAGGCGCAAACGTACACGCAGAGGCTCTCTCATTCCCACACTGAGGAATTCCATACCAGTACTACAATGGAAGCCATAGTATATGTAAAGGACCTGTAGGATAAGAAGAGAGAAAACAATTTAAAGATATATAAACAAAACAAAATAAAATAAAAGTTAAAAATAAGATAAAAAGAAACAATAAAAGCTCTGGCTTGACATTATAACACGAGAAACCTTGCAGACACCAGCTAGTTTGTTAATGTTGGCATCCACTGCTGGGCATGCAGCCGACCTGTAAGAGTAGTTTGTTTAGTAAACAAAGAATATAGAAAATAAAGAAAAAAAAAGAGTAGTTTGTTTCCCCAGTGAGACGTCCTTGGAGAAAAACTAAAAATGGAGGTCTTCATCAAATCCAAACTTTTTTATGACTTATTTTCCCCTACACACACACATACACATACACACACACACACACACACACACACACTCACACACAAACATAAACACATAATATACACATTTACATACACACACATAAGCACACACACATACATGCATACTCAAACAGGTACACACATTCATACACATGTATACACACATGCTCACATATATACATGTATATATATACACACACCCACACCCACACACACACACACACACACATCAGAGAGAGAGAGAAGAGAGGAGAGAGGAGAGGAGAATGTAAGATCCAGAGGGGATGAAGACCAAGAAAACAAGACCCTCTAAATCAACAGGATCCAAGTTCATGTGAACTACGGGATGTGTTAGCACGCACGTGGCCCGCACGGTTCTGCCCCAGACGGGGTCCTAGAGCTGAGCAGAGGAGCAGACACTCGGCCTCCCATCCCTGACCCAGGAGCTACGTCCACTCACAAGTAAGCCTAGTGGAGGCGACCTTTGCCTTGACTTGTCAAAGTGGAATTTACATGTCACAGGGATTTAAAGTTTGGGTAACTGTTCCTGGCTGTGGTTTGGTTTCTGCTACAGCTGGCACTGCCAGAGACAATGAAAGGAACAGCATAGCATACGGGATTAGCAAGCCCTTGGTGGATCTCAGTTCTGAGCATCCGGGTTTTGTGACAGCTATGGCTTGTAGATGAAGCCCCGCCCACACCCACGGGCTTCTGTGCTCAAGGCTTAGCCCTCAGCTGGTGGCTCTGCTCTGGGAGGCACTGGAAGCCTTAGCTGGAGGAAGTAGGGCCTTGGCAGTGTGCTCTTGGGAACCACTTCTTGCTGTTTGTCTTAGTCGGGGTTTCTATTCCTGCACAAACATCATGACCAAGAAGCAAGTTGGGGAGGAAAGGGTTTATTCAGCTTACACTTCCACACTGCTGCTTGGGTCTTGGTATTGCATCAGTGGCCATCTGCACGCCAAAAGGCTAAGGGCAGGCTGCTGCTTGGTCTCTGATGATGGACATCTCAGCAGGTGCAAACCAGCGAGCGCTAGAGGAGCTCCGAGGTGAGGAGGCTGCAGTGCAGGGGCGTCAGCTACGTCAGCGCTGTCGTCACGGTCCGGTTGGAAGGTGCTGCCCACCCTAAGTGTTTGGTTTTGACCCTGGACAAGGGACTGAGGTATATATTTTACACACCAATGCAAACCTGGCTTCCGGGTTCTCCCAGCATCCCTCCGTCCCTTCCTGCCATATCCTGACCCCAACCCTGAACTTTCCAGCCCAGCCCGGGGCTGGGCTGCCCATCCCCCAGAGGCTCCTTCCTATGTAATCAGACATTTTGGTTGCTCTCTTCTTCTCTTCTTTCTCTGCATGCATGCCCCCCCCCCCTTATCCCTTAATCCCCACCCCCACACCTTTTCCCATGACAGCTTCCCTGGCCTTGGTTGTTGGGGCCAGTGAACTCTCCCAAGGGCAGCAGCCTGATAAACCTGCCATAATATCATCTAACCTGCTTTAAATTGGCTCGTTTTAGCGTCAGGGAAATAACATATCATTAAGGATGTGTCTTTTCTCTATTATTTGTATCTAGAAACATCCCTCCACCCACACCCAGGGGCGTGCCTCTTAGATTGACTCTAAATCCGGCCAAGGTGACAAGACTAGCCCTCATGACTGCTTAGGGTCTTAAGGCTGGGAAATGCACTCTGTGCAGGGCAGGGTGCTGTCTTCCGCGTCAAGTAGCAAAAGCAGCTGTGAGGTTCACTGAGGCCAGTGCTCCCTTCCCATAGTGCACCTGCCCATCATAGAACTCGTTCTCTGCTTCCTCCACTCTGAGGCCTTGGGGATGTATCACAGCAAGGACATGTGTCTCGGAGGCACAGACTTAAGCTCTTCATGGAGGCCGGCCTACAGACCACAGAGGTCCTCCCGGAAGTGGATTTGAATGAAAGTCGTCTGAGGAGAAAACAATTCTCCACCCCCACCCCCCAACAAAGTATCCTTAACTGGCCCCTCAGGAAATGGGGGAGCTTTAAAAGGATTAAAACAAGGCTCAGAAGTGCTCCCCCCACCCCCGCCCCTTACCTAATGGATCCAGAGAGAAGCAAAACAATTATTTCCAGCCAAGGTGCTGGCCCACACTTGGCAAGCTCTCCAGCGCTCATTCCGCCTAGTGCCGGGTTAGAAGAACTCTTCCTCCCCACCCCCTTCTCCCTGCCTCTCCCTCCGTCTCCTCCTTCCCCTCCCCCTTTCCTTCTTTACCCCTCTTTCCTTGTTTCCCTCCCTCCTTCTCACAATTTCTTTAAAATTTATCTAATTTTATTTACTTATTGTTAACTAGGTTTTTGTCACCCCTCTAATTTTTCTTCCCTCTTCTCTTTAAAAACCTTACTTCGTTCATTTTTGTCTTTCCCGATCCCCCTTGTTACTGTGTTGTTTATTTCATTTTTATTAATTTTAAACTTTTATGTATTCTGAGTATGTTTTGCTCCTTCTTTCTGTCGTTACTGGTAGCATAGCGTTTGCCTTTAGTTGGATTTTTCCATAAGAAATATGAAAAAACTGAATCCCAAGAGAGCAAAGAGGAGGAGACAAAGATCTGAAAGGCTAACTTTTAAAATGGTGACTGCTTTGAAAGAGGGCAGAAAGAAACGCCCAAGTCAACTAGGGTGTCAGATCCCATCATAGGTGGCCGTGAGCCACCACGTGGCAATTCCAACATTTCTCACACCTGCTGGGTATGGCGGCTGCTTGGGAACCGGTGAGCTTGGCTCGACGCCCCCAGCTGAGCTGTTTGCACAGGGTTCTTGAGAGCAAAACATCCCATGAATTAGTTTGATTCCTGCCTTCCCGCCCAGTGTGGTAGGGAACTTCCCAGGTGCCTGACCTATGGCTATAATTGATTTTTCCTGTTCTCTCCCTGGCCTCTAGTATATATTGCTGGTCTCTCAGTAAAGCTTTGGTATTCTCCTTACAGAATGCTGCATGTCTGTGTTTTCTGTTAATCCCCCAGGCCTAAACCCCATACTTGGTACTGTGGTGGCACGGGCACCATCAGTGGCTCACACCTGCCATCTCTGCACTCAGGAGTTAAGAGGCAGGAGGCTCAGATGTTCAAGGCCATCCCCAGCTACCTTGGTAGTCTGAGGTCAGTCTGAAGTCCCAGCCATTACCACTGGATGCGCTGAAATAAAACCAGCACCAGGTTCTAGGCTCACAGTCTCCATTGTTGCCATTGGCCGAGCCTCGGCGTCTGCTGTTGGTAAACTGAGGGAATGAAAGTGAGTTGATTTTGAAGACATCAACTCTCAGTGACAATAGCTTGCTCAGTGGCATAAATTTCAGGCCAAGACAAAAAATGAAAGACTATTTTGAATCTGACTCTGATACTTACTGTCCAAGGACAGGGATCAATTACTCTGTGCTTTAATTTCCTTCTCAATAAAGTAGGGCTTGTGGGGATGTCTCCTTCTTGAGGGTTAAGCTGGATAGAATTTACAAAGTACTTGTGGAGTAGTTTCCTCCTGAATTAAATGTTCCATCTCCCAGCAAAGCACTTTAAGACACAAGGGGAACAACTCAGACTAGCTTCAGGAAGTCCCTGAAACTGAGCAGATTCACTAGGTGCCTTTCCCTAAGACCAAAGCGTGAAAAACTGCTGAGACTCCCTCTCAGACAAGACAAGCTTGCAGAGAAGATTCTGAGACCAAGCCAAGCTGCCTGGAAGAAGCAGATATCAGTAGAGCTGCCAGGAAGAGGTTTAGACCAGCTAAGTCACTCGGAAAGTACTCTCTCCAAGCTGCTGAGTTGCCTGCAGGCTGTGTGGTGTGCTCTAAGTTCCAAGTTTTTGTGACCTGTCACTTATGCTGGGCTGGGCTTTGAAGATATAATTGAGTCATTTCTGCTCCTGTAACCCCTCACCTATATTCCTTTAAGTAGTTGATAAAATTCATTGGTTCATCAAATTTGACTTTGGTGGTACCCATACTTTGGTCTGTCTTGGGCTCCCTGTCTGGGATGAATAGATGTATGTGTTGTGTCCCCCAGGAAAGGTCTTGTCATACAACTTGACATGTACACTAATATTTAATAAATGCTAAATACACGCTACCTATTGTTTCAGGAAATATTAAAATGAACGGCTCGTTCCTGTGCTACTCTCTGCTATTCTCAACCCTGGCGGCCTCGCCGGTTCTTATCTCCTGGAGACTCTGACTCAGAGCTCCAAAATCTTTCCACCCAGCTCATTAAGTTCCCACTGGTGGGTCAGCCCCACACTTCAAAACCCCCAAGACTCTATTGGTGCACCTCAGGCAAACCCACGCTTTGCCGCCGTACCAATCTCCCTTGAACCTAGTCAAACCACTATGTGAAGGAAAAAAAACCACACAAACTTAGTTCAATGGTAACTCGATTGCTGGGCACAACTAAAATCTTAATTATTTTTTGCTTATTTTGTTTTTCAAGACAGGGTTTCTCTGTATAGCCCTGGCTATCCTGGAACTCACTCTGTAGACCAGGCTACCCTCAAACTCAGAAATCTGCCTGCCTCTGCCTCTCAAATGCTGGGATTAAAGGCATGTGCCACCACTGACTGGTTAAAATCCCAATCTTGTAAACCTTATTAAATCTAAATCCTCTAGTGACAAATCCTGATGGATCTGCCATTGAAACTGGGAGACACTAGCAGCTACATCTTGTCTCCACCTGAAGAGGGGTGGTGTCTTAGGGTTTCTATTTCTGTACAAACCATCCTGACCAAGAAGCAAGTTGGGGAGGAAAGGATTTATTCAGCTTACACTTCCACAGTGTTGTTCATTACCAAAGGAATTCAGGACTGGAACTCAAGCAGGTCAGGAAGCAGGAGCTGATGCAGAGGCCACGGAGGGATGTTACTTATTGGCTTGCTTCCCCTGACTTGCTCAGCTTTCTTATAGAATCCAAGACTATCAGCCCAGGGATGGCCCCGCCAACAGTGGGCCTTCCCACCTTGATCACTAATTGAGAAAATGCCCCACAGCTGGATCTCATGGAGGCACTTCCCCAACTGAAGCTGCTTTCTCTGTGATAACTCCAGCCTGTGTCAAGTTGACTCACAAAACCAGCCAGTACAAGTAGGCATCAAACCCAGGGCTATCTGCACGCTAGGCTGTCATCTACTAACTGAGCTGTGTCCTCAGGCCCCAAGTATATAGGAATCTTGAACCATAACTGTGTTTTCCTTCCCATGTAGCAAAGGGACAGATGTACAGTGACTCGCCGAGTGTTACCTAGAGGAGACGCTGTTTCCCAGTGCCATCAGTGTTTACAAGTCAGGACGGTGTGGGCAACGCTGGCTGATGACAGAGAGGAAGACCTCTCTGAGGACGGAGCTCACCAGCTCTAGAGGCTGGAAGGTCGAGGTGGGCCCAGAGACACTGAGGAGAGACAGATGCACTTGGAGCATCATGCAGAACCGGGTCGTGTTTGTCACGCTGGCCCGAGGAGAGATCCTGACAACGTGGGCTTGGGAATGGCTGCCTCATAAGGAGGGGCTCGGAGAGGGAGGTCGGGAGGCCGTCACGGCATATCCAGGTTGTGAGGAGAAGCAGAGTCAGTCAGGAAGACCCGCTGGCCCAGGGAGCTTGAGTAGTTTAGGAACTTGTCTTACACCAAAAGAAACAGTAATTCAGTCAATAAAGAGGCGGTTCTCAGAATAGGATAAATGGCTAACAAATACAGCAGTGAAAGCACTCATCTTCAGCGACATCCAAAGCACACCGAGGTTCCCTCTCACCTCGGCCGCAATGACTCTCATCAAGGAGACAGAGATGCAGAGGGAGCTGGGGGAGGGGTTTAAATGAGTCCAGCAACTATGGAAATCAGTACGAAGTTTCCCCCAAAACTAAAACTGTAGTCACCATCCGATCAGCTATAGCACTCCTGACACATGAACAAAGGCATCAAACTGTGTGCAGCAGGGGTCCCTGAAGATCAGGGCTCCCGTCGTCCTGGACTACAGCGCACAGGACAGTGCTGGCCTGGCCGAAAGGAGAACAGAATCCCATCGTCCGCAGAAAACGGGCGGAGCCGGCGCCTCATAGTGAGTGAAATAAGCCAGACTTGGGAAGACTAAACTGATCTTTCAAAAAGATGGTGGGCTGGGAAGAGAGGAGGGAGGCAGCGCACGGAGAATGTGTGCAGAGGCCATGACTGTGCGCTGACCTTACAAAGGGCAGGAAAGCAGAAGGTGGGGTTTTGTTGTTTTGTTTTTTTAAGGAGGAAGGGACCCATTGGGTATGCGTGGGAGTGACAGGGGGATGGAAGCAGATATGACCAAAGTTGCAGCGAAATGCATTATTTCGTCCCATTAATTTACTCCAATGAAAATCAAAGATAATTTGTTTAAATTCTAGATGTTAAATTTGTTTAAATTCACATTTGCTTTTCAGGATGTGATGTCAGTGACAGTCGTGTCCCCCCCAGTGACAGTCAGCCCCAGTGACAGTCCCCCCCAGTGACAGTCTCCCCCAGTGACAGTCAGCCCCAGTGACAGTCCCCCCAGTGACAGTCATCCCAGTGACAGTATTTCCAGAGACAGTCGCACCCAGTGACAGTCATCCCCAGTGATGGTTGATAGCATCAGAAGCTGTTTACAGCCAGCCTCTGAATCCAGGGATGACATCATCCCTAGGTGACAAGACCATCTTGTTGCCATGGCAACCATAGCACACCCTCTACACATGAATTACCTGAAGTTACCCGCATAACCAACTGAATGGTTCCTGTGACCCTGACTTCCTGTTCGTTTTCATCCCCTCCCTTGAGGACTGAGTTGGAAACTCATAAGTTGAGGACAGCGAAAGCCTTGGTCTTTGCTCTTTATTTTCTGAACATAATCTTCTTTTTCTAGATAATGACTATTCCAAATGATATTTTTAATATGATTGAAACAGACAACTTTCTTGATTATATTAATAATATATATGCATTACTAAAAAATTAGCAAAATGAATAAAAAAGAGAGCATTAAAGAGCGCATAGTCCTGCTACCTAGAGACAAATGCTATTAACATTTTGATTGTTTCATATTTTAATTTAAGGTTGCTTTTTCCCAGATTCTCTCTAAGAGCATCTTAAAATGAATATGTAAATATATTTAAAAGCTTATTATATACATATTTGTATGTGTAATTTTATGTCTTTTTCTCAAGTGAGGCTATATTTAATTTTTCACAATATTAAGTATTCTTTGGAAATAACATTTCTGTGACTTTTAACATTTCGTCATCCATCTGGACCATCTTCACTCCTCAGAATCTCTACCTCTGGACCTCTTAGTCACTCCCAGATTGTACTATGTAAACAATATGGTTGTAAATAGCGTGGTGTCCATCTTGGAAGAGCTGATAGGTTCCTTGGGCAGTGTCTCCAAAGGTAGGCTTTCTAACTTAAATTATGTGACCTTTTACATGCATCTGATGGATGTCACCGTCACCAACCTTATGCAGCAGCGGTGAGGACAAAAGTAACCTGGGGGTACACCGGCCTTGTTCTAGGATTTGGGCTAAATTACCACTTCTCACAGAGCATTCCTCATAGCATTTGGGGGCCCAATATGGATTAGATTTCCTTTTTGAGCCTTTAGATGTAATATTTAAAAATTCCCTCCCCATAGGATATAAAATAAGAAACCCATCTGCACTGTAGCCTCAGCCCTGGATGTCACTGTGTACACAGACCCCAGTCTGGGCTACCACTGTGTAGACAGGCTGACCCTGAACTAACTCACTCTCCTGAATACTGGGAGTAAGATGTGTACTACTACACCTCTCTCTAGACTTTTAAAAAAGAGATTTATTTCATTTTTAATTGTGTGTGTGTGTGTGTGTGTGTGTGTGTGTGTGTTGGGGTATGATATGCACATGTGAGCACAAGTTGTGAGCTGCCTGATGTGAGTGTTGGAACAAAACTGGGTCCTCTGATACACGTGTTCCTAACACTGAGCCATGTCTCCAGCCCCCCCTTTATAATGTTTATAGCATTGATGATAAAATATAGAAGCATTATTATTATTATTATTATTATTATTATTGTTGTTGTTGTTGTTGATTTAAATTACAGCATCTGATCCAAGTCTTTCAAGTTCTGCTTCAGAAAGGACCAACGTCTCATCACTTAAATGGTACAGACAAAGACATCCCCGGGTCACACTCATGCTGAGCCGTCTCTTACCCTCAAACATTTCATGCTCTCTGATTAAAACCAATGGGCGCTGACTTACGAAACAGAAAAGCCTGAGTTTACATTTAAAAGATGATTTGAAAAAATTCCTTCTGTGTCTATCATTTGAGACACACAGTATAACTGATGCCAGGGGCGACTGTCACAGGGGTAACTGTCACTGAGATGGGGGCGACTCTCACTGGCATGACTGTCACTGGGGTTGACTGTCACGGGGGTGACTCACTGGGGGTGTCTGTCACTGGGGTGACTCTCACTGGGGGCAACTGTCAGTGGGGGTGACTGTCACTGGAGGCATCTCTCACTGGAGGTGACTCACTAGCATGACTGTCACTGGGGGTGATTGTCACTGGGGTGACTGTCACTGGGGTGACTGTCACTGGGAACGACTGTTAGAGGGACAACTGTCACTGGGGGTGACTGTCATGGGGCAACTGTTACTGGGGGTGACTGTCCCTGGGGCAACTGTTACTGGGGGTGACTGTCCCTGGGGTGACTGTTACTGGGGGCGACTGTCACTGGGGACAACTGTCACTGGGGGGGTGACTGTCACTCAACCTACTGACACAATTTCCAGCTCAGTCCTCAGGGGAGGGGACTAAGCCGGAATCAGGAATCACTGGGGTCTTCTTGCCAGCCTCCCTTGCGGGGGGCAGGAACTGTTGGAAAAGGGTTATGCATATTGTTAATCAATCCACTCAGCCAGCCTTTCAGGTTGAAGCTATTCCTCATGGTCCATAGATCAATAAGTTAAAGAAGACAGCACACACACCCCACCCCCCTCCCCCTGCACTTCCCCACTCCAGGGCCACACAGCAGGAGAAGGTGCTCCAGTGCAGGGCTCTGCTTTCTCAGAAACCACAGGAAAGGGATTTCAGAAGTAGAGCTTACACAATCTTTGGCTTCAAGCAAAGGAATTTTATCCTGCCCCGCCTCACCACCCCCAACCCCCTACAGCCTTTACGCCCAATCCCAACATCAAAAACAGATTTTGTTTTTGTTTTTGTTTGTTTTGTTTGTTTGTTTTTTGTTTTGGTTTTTCGAGACAAGGTTTCTCTGTGTAGTCCTGGCTGTCCTGGACTCACTCTGTAGTCCAGGCTGGCCTCGAACTCAGAAATCCGCCTGCCTCTGCCTCCCAAGTGCTGGGATTACAGGCGTGTGCCACCATGCCCGGCTCAGAAACAGATTTTGTAAACAGCCGGATCCACAGTCTTGTCTCCGGAGGATTAGGTAGCTCCCCCAAGCCCCCCTCGAGCCCCCAGACCCCCGCCCCTCATTAAGGACTGTCCCAGTACAACCATACACAGCAGAAGCCAGCACTCCTGGTGACAGAAACCAACTGAACAGAACAGAGAATTTGTTGTTTAAATAAGGCAGCTCAAGCAGCAATCGCTGGGAGAAGCCAGACCCCGGGGACCATTTCAGCTGAGTTGCTTGTCCCTTAGTGGGCCTGCGTCACAAAACCGTTCGCCCTGTGCAGCCTGCTGTTCGCCCCGGCGTGCAGCCCGCTTCTCGTTTTCTCAGCAGCACCCTTTGAGGAGCCAGTGTTCTTAACTTTTATAATAAAGTCCAATTTTCAAAAAAAAATTTTATATTTTGTATTTTACAGATTTTCTTTTTCAAGTGTATGTGTGACACACACACACACACACACACACACACACACACGTACACTCGCGCATGCCACTTGAGTGCCCCTTGTGCTGTGTGGGTGAGGATGTTGGGTCCCCTGGAGCTGGATCACACTTTGCAAGCTGCCTACGCCTGGGAAGGGAACTCTGACGCAGGCGCCCGTGACCCGGGGAAGCCAGCCAGGGAGTAGGAGTCCTCTCTGCTCCGACCCTGCCTCCAGGTCCTCACCTGCCCTGGCTCCTCTCTCTTACGACCTGGGAGTCTGTAAGATGACACAACCCTTTCTTGCCCAAGTTGTTTTGGGAAGTGTTTTACTCTCACAGTAGGACACAAACTAGGAGAGCTGTCTAAGTCAGCCTTAAGCTAATGGTCTTCCCGCTTCAAGTAGGGCTATAGGGCCACAAACGCCACTGCACTCAGCCAACATCTTACATATCATTAGTAAACCAATGGGACCATAATCAATTTCAATATTTTTACCTTTTACCTTTCACACTAGAGTTAAGAATGACGCGTGCCACACACGGTATTGTGAACCTGACGGTGTTCTTACATTTGCACGAGGCTCTATAATTTCACAGAATGTCAGCACCTTCTATCATCAGCATCCCCCCCCTCAGCTCTTGCTTTTCTGGGTAAGTCTTTGTCTTTCCTGTCTGTCTGTCCTTCTCTCTTTTCCCTTCAAGGCCTCCCTATGTAGGCCTAACTGGCCTCGGACTTACAGAGATCCACTAGTTTCCGCCCCTGGAAGGCACGTGCCACACGCCTGCCGTAGCTTTGCCTGCTGTGGCATTCTATTTTGGCAGTTTTTTAACTACTCTTGTTTATTTTTATTTTTTATTTTTTGAAAAGATTTACTTATCTTTTTTTTCTTTTAAAGATTTATTTATTATCACTGTAGGTGTCTTCAGACACACCAGAAGAGGGCATCATATCTCATTACAGATGGTTGTGAGCCACCATGTGGTTGCTGGGATTTGAACTCAGGACCTTCGGAAGAGCAGTCTGTGCTCTTACCCGCTGAGCCGTCTCACCAGCCCACTACTCTTGTTTATTAATTAATTGTTTTCCCCATCCCTTCAGTTGCCTCACATCACTCTCTCCTGACATGCAAAATGTCTACTGATAAAACCGGGGTTCCCTTGTATCCACAGGGTGATTTCATTTGGATGGTTTCAAAACTCTCTGATTTTTGAGCCTTCGATTGTACTGTGGAGAGCTTTGCGCTTAGTAGATGTGATGAAGCTTTTGGATGCTTATGTCTCCTCTCTCCCTTCCCCCTCCCCCCTTTCTCCTCTCTCCGTCTTTTTCCCTCTTTTCCTCTCTCCCCCTCTCCCCCTCTCTCCTGATTCTCCAGCTTGATTAGCTACTAAAACCCTCTATGGGATCTCCAGTTCTAAAGCTTGGCTCTTTTTAAAAAAGATGTATTTATTTAATGTATATGAGTACACTAGCTGTCTTCAGACACCCCAGAAGAGAGCATCAGGTCCCAGATGGTTGTGAGCCACCATGTGGTTGCTGGGAATTGAACTCGAGACCTCTGAAAGAGCAGTCCGTGCTCTTAACCACAGAGCCATCTCTGCAGCCCAAGCTTGGCTCTTTTTTAAAGATCTACTTTGCCATCCAACTGTTTGTTTTGGTAATGCATTTCTGATATTGTCTATCATTTTATAGCTCACTGGACTTCTTTATGGTGAATAATTTAATTTCTCTGTCGGGCAGTTTGTCTGTTTCCATTTCTCTTCGGATGGTGTTACAGGGCCCCGATGTATCATGGTCCTTGGCTCTGAGCTGTCTGCACATTTGAAGAGGTTATGTGGATTCCATGATAAATCCCAGTTTTATGTGGATTCGGGGATTTGAACTCAGTTCCTCATGTTTGTGCAGAAAGAGCCCCGCCCACTAAGTGTTCTGCCCACCCCGATCACTCCAGTCTTTTGGGGGCATCAGAACCTTGGTTAAGATATTTCTATACTGCCCCTGCCTGCCACAGAGCACCCACTGAGGTAAACATAAATGTATACCCTGGACTTTTAATTTGTTTTTCTTCTCTAGTGGGGCTTGACCCCTGGGCCTTTCTCATGCGAGATAAGCTATCCTCCAGCAAAGCTGTCCTCCTCTGCCTATCTGCCTGGGACAAAGGCTTGTAGATAATTTACTTGAAACTGTGGTTCTGTGCAGGGCACCCGTGGTGGGCAAAGGGGGTGGGGGTGACCCACGTCCTGCCAGAGCTTGTGACACTAGGTGGGCAGACCCTGCGAGCATCGGGCTGTGGTGGGCCTCAAGGCCTCATGCCAGGGGGTGGGGAAGGGGCAATCTTTGGGGGGGGGGTCTTAGCCTTGACCATCTGCCAGATATTGTAGAAAGACTGAGTGTCCTTGGGGTCACCTGGGGAGCCAGCAGGATAGAGCTTGAAGGTGACAGGTTCACAGTCTTGGACGCCTCAGGTGATGCTGGGTGTCTCAGAAGAGCTGAGAACAGAAGTGTGGGCTCTTGGGGGCTAGCCTCTGGCCCGGGGCTGAAGGGAAGGGGACAGGGGAGCTTCCGCTGTGTCCTGTGGGGATGACAGTGTCCTTGACTTGGTTGGTAGAGGGTTTGGGTTGTCTGGGGATGCTGGAGGCCTTTTAGCAGACTAGATGCACGACTCTTTAGGAGACCTGCCCCATTGTTCCAACACAGCCAGTCCAGATGAGAAGAGGCAGTCCACGGTTTTTGGTGTTTATTGTAGAGAAGTAGAGGGAGGGAAAAAGTAGAGAAGTAGAAGTTGGCCATGGCCACGTGGAGAGAGGGGTAGCAAGAGGACAAGAGACAAGAGAGTAAGAAAGTAAGAGGGGGGGCACACAGCCCCTCTTATAGTGGACTGGGCCTACCTGGCTGTTGCCAGGTAACCATGGGGGGTGGAGTCCAGCCAGAATACTAGGGTCTTGGAGCGTTGCCCTGCATGACTGATGGCCACAGGATTATGGAGTTGAGGGTCTCATGTCAGAAGCCTGGTGTCTGGGAGCGTGGCCAACGGGTCAGTCCCTTGTAGAATATCTACTGGGTCTCCAGAGGTTAAGCCTCGCTCAGGCAGAACACAGACTGCCTTTCACAGCCCTACAGTTCTGCAGTAGGAATGAGGGACCAGTCAGAGGAAAACAGAGAGGTGAGGAACTCCGCTCCACTTAGAAGTGTTGGTGATTTACCCACAGGCGTGGCTTGACCCTGTGGAGCTTTCTACAGAGCCACATGAAGATCTGGGAAATGTTTATCGTGGGGAGAGGAGGAGGAGGTCACAGGTCTTTATCAGCACACTCACACACCGCTGGTCATGAGTGACTCCACCCCACCCCTGGCTTACTCTATAAGGTCGCTGTGTTCCTGTTGGACCTCTATGCTACGTTGCCGCCTGGTGCGATTTCCAGAAAGCCTGAGATTGAAGCCCTGCACAGGCAGGGCCAGCCATTGCCAAGGTTGCTTGTGCTGAAGCTGACGGAAGCCTGCACAAAACAGAAGGCCTTCTTAGTGGCCAGAGGAAGAGGTGGCGCTGAGGGGATCTGAGTGAGCCAACTCATTTTAGCGAACCGTCATGGAGAGCAGACAGGGCTCGTGCCGTCTCTCGTTCCTAGTTGACTGTGGAGGGCACAGCTGGCAACTTTAATTTTACCCTCTGCCAGTCCTAGGTCTGAACCTGAGCTGTGCACACGGTGAGGAAACCCACTTAACCTCACTGAGCTTTAGTTCACTTTGTCTGAAAATTAAGAAGTTAATGAGATCCATGTAATGTGTTCTGAGAACCAGCTGAGTTCCAAGCCTATAGGCACCTGCTAGGGACTAAAGAAATGGCCGTTGCATCATTGTGACGCCTTTGGCAACACGACAGGAGCCCCAGTGGGGTGTAACCTGGAAAGGGGAGTAAGACACAGGCGTTAAGTTCTGGAACTTGACGGAGAACGGGGCGAGGCTCCTGTAGGACTGTGGGGGAGGAGCCTGGGCATCTGCTCCTTAAGCCAAGTTTCAAGTCTTGGGATGGAAGAGCCCATGTCTGATGAGCAGTCAGGGGATCTGTCAAGGGAGCAGGTGCCTCCAAAGGTCCTGGAGATCGTGGGAGAACTAAAAAGCAAAGAGACTCAGAGGTGCTTCCAGACCGTTCCAAACCCTTTTCCAGGCCCAGGATAATCTCTAGCCACGCCCCAGGCCCCTCTGAGTGTAGAGTGTCTCCTGTAGAGGACTCATGGCTCAGTGGGTGGGAGGCCTGAGGCTACACCTGGAGGTATTTCTGTCCTCAGTTGGCCTGGGGATGAGAAATTAGAGACTCGCTTGGGTCTAAGTTCACGGTGTCTCTGCCATAGAGTGGCTGGGACATAACCCTTAACTCCATTCCCAGTCTATTATCCGCAGCCAGTCCACCCACCGTCACCAGACCGCGGCGGGTCAGGCCCTCTCGGCGCTGCTGAGGTGGTTACTCCCCTGTCCTTAATCCTTGGAGCTTTAGACTGAACTCCAAACCAGTGCAAGCAGCTCACTGGGCCAGGATGACACCACATCCTTAAGCCTAACTCAAAGCTCCTCTGTTAACTTATTTTGGAAGAAGCCAAACTTAATTGTAACCAGCCAAGATGTCATTACGTCATTACATCTCTTAGTCATTACCCACAAGGTAAGGATACAACCAGCTTCGTTTCCACCAGCTCCCATAGTAATCTGTTTAAAATCAACACTTTTCTTTTACGTCGTTCAAACAGTTCTTTCAGATTTTTTTTTAGATTTTCAAGAAAATATGATTAAAGTCAACACATTGGATTGATGTTTTGGATGGAAGCCAATCTATCTAAGCAAATTTAAATTAGACGTGCAGTGTTACACGTCTTTGGGTATGTGTAACAATCGATCGGTAAGCATACCTCGAGTCTTTCTTCCCCCACAGGGAGAAAGAAATTCCAGTTGAGTGGAGTTTTCCAATTTGAAAATCGCTAGTGGGAAGTGTGAGGGGCTCCTTCAGAAACCCGAGGTGACAATGAGAGTCAAGACTGCACACGCTCATGTGTTTCTTAGGAAAAATGAACTTTCAGCCTAAAGAGATTTGGGCAGCGCTGTGATTTCTTCAGATATAATACATAGGAGTGGGAAAGACAGTTTTCCTGAGGGAAACATTAGATGTAAATTGAAGAAAAATGAGCACAAAAAATGAGATTGATTTTTTTTAAAAAAAAAACTCAAGATTTTTCTCCTCTTTCTTCACAGCTTTATCAAGCAGCAATTTGATGTTGATGGCTTTAAGTCTGGGCTTGAGCACACATGCTCTTCCCGACGCACATGGGACATTACATTGCTTACATCTTCAGGCATCATACTGACCTGACGTGGCCCTGCCTCCTTGGTCTATTGGCATTTGCTGGAGTGCCCCACCCACCCCTGTCTTGTGGCCTATGCTGTATTCTTGCACGATTTCATATGAACTCTGTGTTCCCCAGAGACATCCATCTGTCTCCTTATTTCCTGATTGTCTATTCACCGAATTTCACAGTTAATCACAACCCCACTCTGAAGAGCCCAGGTTTCTGGAATGGGTCGCCCTTGGATGAAGGTGGCAATTACAACTGGACTGCTGAGATCCAGGACAGAAATCAGCACTTCCCCATCAGAAATCCTCCTAGCCGACTCAATTCTGGACGCTGTGATAAAAACCAGCAAAACCTCTCCTAAGCCGTAATTAAATTTAACATTGTTGCCGAGTAGTTTCTTTCCCTCAGCCAGACATTGTCCAGGTGGTATGACTATAGAGATGAATAATTTATTTCTTTTCTGTTCTGGTTCAGAAAGGATCTGAGGCAGATTGTGGCAGAAGCATATAAAATAAAAATCCAAATGCGAGTGTGTAAAACTCAGAACAGGGGGCTATGAATTAAATAGGCCAAGTCCAGAGAGAGAGGAGTCTAGATGGGTAACTTCAGGACGGCTGCCCTTGAGCACTGTGTGGGAGTCTCAGCGCACGAGGTGGCCACGGGGAAAGGGAAACAGAGTTACCAATTCCTTTGGTAGAAACAGAAAGTGCATGTAGCTCCTTAGGAAGAGACTGATAGCCTGGGCGTGGCCTCTAAAACCAGGCAATAAGAACTCTGTAGTCAAACAAAGCAGTGTTGTAAGGGCGAGAAGAGAAGAGAAAAGGACATGAACAATGCCTCAAACAAGCATAGCTATAAATGCAGCCTGCTACACAGTTGTGAACATACTTAAAACATTATGACATTTTCAGGGGTGATTTAAAAAAAAACCATGCAGTTCTCAACTGGACTTTGTAGATGACAAGGTTGTGTTGCAATGAAAGAGATGTCAACAGGTTAGATCCCTCCCTCCCCCACCCAAAGTGCCATTTCCTTTGCGGCTGAGGGGCTACTGAACACAGAACTGAGATGGAACTATGTGAACGTGTAGAAAGGACCCACTGTGACTGGGTGGTTTATGGGAGACACTGAAGTGTTGTCTCACAGCTCCAGGGTGAAGTCTAAAGTCTCCTTCTGAGGGCTTTGAGCGATGGATTCTACTCCCTGATGCTGTGAGGCCTTGTCTCCTCCTGGCCGTCTTTCCCCATGTCTGTCTCTGTGGTCATGTCTAAACTTTCCCCTTTCCTGTGGACGTCAGTCACACTGGCTCAGGGCCCATTTAAGGGATTTTAAGATCCCGCCCTAAGTAACTGTGTCTCAATGCCTTATTTCAGATAAGATCACAATATGGCATGGAAGGTGAGGGGGTTAATGGAACTACAATTCAACCTCAAACTAGTGACTCTGCAGACATGGTTAATAAGAACTTTGAAGTGGGGTGCTGTCTTAGTCGGGGTTTTTATTCCTGCACACACATCATGACCAAGAAGCAAGTTGGGGAGGAAAGGGTTTATTTCGCTTACACTTCCACACAGCTGTTCATCACCAAAGGAAGTCAGGACTGGAACTCAAGCAGGTCAGGAAGCAGGAGCTGATGCAGAGGCCATGGAGGGATGTTTCTTACAGGCTTGCTTCCCCTGGCTTGTTCAGCTTGCTCTCTTAATAGAACCCAAGACTACCAGTCCAGGATGGCACCACCCACAATGGGCCTTCCCCCCTTGATCACCAACTGAGAATATGCCCCACAGCTGGATCTCATGGAGGCACTTGCCCACCCAAAGCTCCTTTCTCTGTGACAGCTCCATCCTGTGTCAAGTTGACACACAGAACCAGCCGGTACAGATGGTTACCCTGGCTATACTGACACGGCTCAATCCAGACACCAGCACTGGTCCCTGAGAGAAAGCCTTGGTGACAGCGACATCAGAAAGACATTGTTCTCAGCTTTGAATAGGGAAGAGGATGCCAGCATCCGAGAGCTATTGATGGAAAAAGCAAAGCAGAGGTTCTCCTCTGGTGTCTCCAGGCCCGCCAAGACCTCGGCTCCGGGAGGCCTGTGCACACTTGTTTTGTTATAACCGGTTAAATCTGTGCTTATTATTTGTTATAGCAGCAACAGGATCATAACCCACTAAATCTGTGGTTATTATTTGTTATAGCAGCAACAGGGAACTAATACGTTCTCTCCCAGACTCTTAAACTAGCTTGGTGATCCCTCACCTCCTGTAGCACATGATCCTCTGTTGGGCTTAACTCCACAGACCAGTCTGCACCCTGAGCAGACACTAATCTCAACCAAATCCTGATAAGTGGCAGATCCCTCCGGGTCCCTGGTCCGCAGCAGGACAAGTTAGATGGCTGCATTTACGGGATACCCTCTGTCTTAGGATTTTACAGATACCAGGCCCAAAGCATATAACTCTTATAAAACAACATTTAGTTGGGGCTGGCTTATACATTCAGAGATTCAGTCCATTATCATCAAGGCTGTAGCATGACAGCCTCCAGGCAGGCATGGTGCAGGCAGAGCCGAGAGTTCTACGTCTTCATCTGGAGGCTGCTATGAGGAGACTGACTTCCAGGCAGCTGGGATGAGGGTATGAAAGCCCACACCCACAGTGACACACCCACTCCAACAGGTCACATGTCCTAAGAGTGCCACTCCCTGGGCAGAGCACATACAGACCATCACAGCAAGTCGGGCGAGGAACCTGCAGTGGGAGGGAGATTCTCTCTCTAGAATTTTGGGCCATGTCATAGACCAGAAGGGGCCAGAGTCCACCGCTGACTGAGTCCTTCCACAGGAGAAGGCCAGCACTCACACAGAACAAGGTTTGTCAGGATGAAACCCGATCAAGGGATTGTGATTTTCCTATAAAACCATAGCCAGGGCCAGAGGCCCTGCTGCCCTCTAGGAGAGCAGACCCACACAGCCCGTGTTGAGTGGACGCTGGTTCTTACAGGCAGCCGCCTCTCTGCGGTTTTGCTGTTTCCCTTTAATTTGTGTTTGATTTCTTTAAACTGTTAAGCTACAGACTGGAAGTTCGCGGTCAGCTCTTCCTGAGTCTCAGGCCGCAGATCCTGTCCCACTTAAGCAAGGCTGGCGTTTTCTGTGCTGATCCCACTCCACTGAGTACTGAGCAGATAACAGTAAACATCACACTGCGAGGGACGTGTGCAGAGGTCTCTCCCTGCCAGCAGGACAGAGGCCAGCCTTGTTTTTAGCCTGTTTACCTTTCTGCTCACTGCCGTCTGGAATTCTTTCTCAGAGATGTTACTAATGTTACCTGGTTGGACTGACTTTTGGGTTTTGTTTTTTTTTTTGTTTTTTTGTTTTTTTGTTTTTTTTGTTTTTTTTTTTTTTTTTGAGACAGTTTCTCAGTGTAATCAGCCCTGCCTGCCTGTCCTAGATGAAATGTGCATCCCAGGCAGGCCTTGAACTCACAGAGATCTGCCTGCCTCTGCCTGCTGAGTGCTGGGATTAAAGGTGTGTACCAGCATGCCTAGATTTGGTTGGCCTGACTTTTGAGGTGATCGGTGAGAAAAGTGATTTTTAAAAAGGATGGAAGAAAAAAAAAAAAAACTCCATGGAAGCAAAACACAAGGAGGACCAGAAAGTGCATAGTGTCATCAGGATACATCTCCTAGTTCCACACAAGCACCCAAGTGGTGTGTGTGTGTGTGTGTGTGTGTATGTGTGTGTGTGAGAGAGAGAGAGAGAGAGAGAGAGAGAGAGAGGTGTCTGTATGATGTGTGTGTGATGTGTGTGTGTATGTGTGTGATGTGTGTGTGTGATGTGTATCGTGTATGTGAGTGTGTGTGATGTGTGTGTGGTGCGTGTGAGAGTGTATATGTGTGTGTGATGTGTGGTGTGGGTGTGATTTGTGTGATGTGTGTGTGGTATGTGTATGGTTTGTATGAGTATGTGTGATATGTGTATGTGGTGTGTGTATGTGTTTGATGTGTGGTGTATGTGATGTGTGTGTGTGATGTATGTGATATGTATGTGTTGTGTGTGTGTGATATGTGTATGGTATGTGTGAGTGTGCGTAATGTGTATGTGGTGTGTGTATGTGAGAGTGTGTGTGTGAGTGTGTGTGTGTGATGTATGTGATGTTATGTGTGGTATGTGTGTGATGTGTGTGGTATGTGTATGGTGTATGTGAGTATGCGTGATGTGTGTGTGAGTGTGTGTGTGATGTGTATGTGTGGTATGTGTGTGTGTGAGATGTGTGTGTCATGTCTGTGGTATGTTTGTGTGGTGTGCGTACGATATGTTTGTATGTGGGGTGTGTAATGTGTATGTGCATGTGTAGTGTGTGTGTATGTGTGTGGTATGTGTGAGTCAACATGTATGTGGAGGCCAGAGGACAGCCTCCGGTGTCACACTACAGAAGGTGTTCACCTTAGATTTCAAGACACACTCTTGTTGGCCTGGAGCTCTACCTGAAGGGTAAGCTAGCAGGGCGAAAACTCCAGGATCGGCCTGTCTACAGCTCCAGGCACTGGGATTGCACACACCTGCCGCAATGCCTGGCTTTTCAAATGTGTGTTCTGGGCACTGAACTCATGTCAACACACTTATCCTGCAAGTGCTTACCAGACGTCGGATCTGGTTTTAAGATGTGACAAATGCGTGTTACAAGTTATTGTTGTTGATGTAGTTTATGAGACAGGTTCTCTCTACACACTCTGGCTGTCCTGGAACTCTGTAGACCAAGCCGGCCTCCAGCTCGCAGGGGCCCACCCCCCTCTGCCTCTCGAGTGCTGCGTGCACCACCACGTATGGTTCCACACCAACTTCTTCCAAGTTCACATCTCCCTGAGGGCTGGGATCGCGGATGCATGCTACCCTGCCAAGCGCAGTGCAGTTGCCTTCTCATGGGAGGGGTGACCGTGAGCCACTGCGCAGTGTGTCCTGGTACTGTCAGACATCAGTGGCTGGAGCACGGGGTATCCGTCATGCCCAGACAAAGACTTTGCAAAAGCCTGAGGTGATTGAAAGAAGGCAAGAGTATCTTTTTTCAAATATACATTTTTTTTTTTAAAAAAAAGTTATTACAAACAATGAATGTTTTGAGGCCCGGCACCAGGTCTCATGGCCCCGCCCCATTTCTCTGCCGGTGAGCCACTTCTGCACCTGTTCAGGGACCACGTGGAGTGTTGGGGGACAGGGGTCATCTCTGGGAAAATGACGGGCCGTTCTTTGCTCATGGCCACGGAGCCCGCTGTGGTTCACTCCTGTTCCTGACTCCAACATTCAGAAGGAAGCATGGCGTCATCATTGTCCTCCGCTGGAGCCCTGCTGCCGCTCCAGGAGACTCTAAAACCCGAGACATTGGAGGCTCCTTATGCTCCTTCTACTGGACAGACAAACAGCACTAACAGACACTGGGCTTTAACAAAACAGCATGTGAAGATGGGAGAGAAGCCGGGCGGTGGTGGCGCACGCCTTTAATTCCAGCACTTGGGAGGTAGAGGCAGGCAGATTTCTGAGTTCGAGGCCAGCCTGGTCTGCAGAGTGAGTTCCAGGATAGCCAGGGCTACACAGAGAAACCCTGTCTCGAAAAAACAAACAAACAAACAAAAAAAAAAAAAAGGAAAGAAAGAAAGAAAAGAAAAAAGAAAGGAAAAGGAAAAATGGGAGAGAAAAGCGGTGAGGCGGTGGGGGAGGGGCTGGAGGCTGCGGGAGGATTTATCAAAAGCACGTTGTATACATGCATGAAATTCTCAACCCAACTAAACAAAAAACCTCTTGAGTTGAGTAAAGCAAGCACCTCCTGCCAGGAGCCCCACCCCGAAATGAATATCTGAGCCCTCGCTGTGTCTCGAGCACCATCCTAGGCCATGTGTCCACTAAATTAAGGAAAACCGATTCCTGTTTTGAAGTGTAGCCTCCCGTTAGCAGAGTGTGTTGGCACACCTTTGGGTTTGCTGTGAGGCGCTACAGGGGTGGCTCACCTTCTGTAACTGTTCTCTCTGCTGCCCACAGAATGCCTGCGTGGTTCAGAGACGTGCAGTAACTTACCCCAGGTCGCACAGTGCTAAGCGGGGAGGTCAGGTTTTGAACTCAGGAACGCATATCTCAGCCCACATGCACACATTAAGACAGAGAGGCTGTATTCCCATACACGCGCCTCCTGTCTCAAATACAGGGACAGTTTCACCAAGAGCCTACGGGTAGACATTCTGGTCACAGAGGACGGGGAAAGGGGCCCCAGAGCTGGGCTTTGGTACAGGTGCCATCACACAGCGTGGGTAACCCTGCGGACCGGCAGCTGTGTCGGGGCCCGGGCATCTTCGAGAGGCTTGGGGGCTCTCAAACACCCCAGGAACAGGTGGGAGTGCCAGGCTATACACTCCGCTGAGTGGGTAAAAGTGGGCGGGTAAGGGATGAGGAGTCTCGCCAGCCCGCGGGACTGAGGGCAAAGAGGAGATGGGCTACAGATGGCCTGAGGCCAGGTCATCTGCCTTGAAGCTCCAGGCTGCACAGCCACAAGCTCTGACAAATGACGGTGCGCCTTGAAGGAGGAAGGGGCTCCAGGAATGGCTGAGAAGGTCTTGGGGGAGCACAGACCGCTCTGCAGGGTGGGCTCCAAGGATCGGCTGGAGCCAAAGACACCCGAGTGGTGCGAGCTCGGCTCAGGCGCGGATGCTCTGATGCTGAGCCGAGCGGAGCTGAGCCAGGAGCGAATGTGTGGGTATCCGGCCTCCGTGAGTTTCAGAGCTTGCAGGACAAAGCCGCGAGATTGACCTTTCTTTGGCGAGCTAAGAGCGGGGACAGCGGGAGCCGGGGCTTGCGGCGCGGGCACCAGGCGGGGCCCGCACGGAGAGCGGGCAGCGCGGCGCCACCTGCCGGTGGGATCAGGCCATGCGGTTATCCTGACGTTCCTGCTGAAACCGAGGCCAGACGAAGGTTGACGTCATTCGCGATCAAGTCCTGACCTGCTCAGCCAGGGTTGAGGCATGACTTAACAGACACCGAATTCCAGAGGGGCCGAGACTTCCGAGTACTGCCAAGAACAGGACACACATTCCGAAAAACCCTTAAACGCCAGATAAATTCAGAGAATCTCCAAAGAGAATTTTGAGAAATGTTCAATCCCTTGCCAAGGTTGGATGGGAGGAGTCCAGGAGCCGAGAGACTCGAAGAGACTGTGCCCGTGGTTGCGAGGTTGCTTTTTAAAAAGAGAACATGCGTTAATTAGTGTACCTAAGAACAATAAAACAGCCAGTGTCATAAGACACAAAATACAGCGTTTCCTAAAGTGAGGTTTTTGTTTTGCCCGATTATGAAGGTAACCGATTAGCTGGCAGAAGTCCAAGGTCAGCCACGGCTGTGTAGCAGCTGGAGGCTAGTCTGGGTTAGGTTGCACGGACCTTGTTTCCAAGAAAAGCCAATTAAAATGCAAACGTTCAGAAACACGGAGAGTGACTCTCGGCGTCCTTAGGGCTGGTGACCCTGCCCGGCGTCTCCCAGCACTCACCCCCACGCGGCTTTCCGGGGCCGTTCTGCTCGTCGGCCAGCAGGTGGCAGCGCGCTACTGTGTTAGGGGGGCCCAGGGAGGACTTGTCCCATATTTTAATGATAACCAGCCAACCTCTTAGTGGTTTTAAAAACTATGATTAGAAGCGGCATGCCAGATGTTATTTCCTGTGAGTTTCTGAGCCAGAAAACGTCTTGCTGTCACTGAACAGTCAGAGGACTGCTGGGAAGGGTATGGCTGTGCGCCCAGGACCTGGTCCATCCAGCGCCGCTGTCTTCTTCCCTATTTTCTATTTCCTATTTTCTCACTTTCCCCTTCCTGAATATAGGCCAGCTTCGGCCTGGGGCCTGCCTTTCCTCATGTTACGAAGTAGCTGCAGCAATACAGCCTCGCATTCATTCCTATCACTTTTCAGTGCTTCCAGTAACACACGGTCTTTGGTTTCAGTGGCTGGGGTTAAATCTTTGGCTCTTCAGTCCGTCTGTCCTTCCTTCCTTTACCCCCCTCGCCCCCACTTTTATGAGACGGGGCTTGCCTCCATAGCCCAGGCTGTCCTGGAACTCATTCTGTAGACCAGGCTGCTCTCGAACTCAGAGATCTCCCTGCCTCTGCCTCCCAATTGCTAGGATTAAAGGCACGGGCCACCACCACCACCAAGCTATCTTTATTTTTTATTTTATTTTCCCCTTCTCTTTCCTCCCTCCAACCCCTTCCATATAGCACTTGTTATCGGGAGCCCACCAGAGATGACCACTCAGACACAGTTTATGGCCAACAAGTCCCTATTTCAGTAGTCTGGGACCTGCTCAGGTGCCGGGACCTATGTGTAGCCCTGAGCATTTGGAGTGAGGGGTGAGGGGCTTTTAAAGCCACTTCTCCTAGTATCATGCTTGGCAACTGCAGGGGGAGGTCTGCATGCAGGCAGTTTACTAAATTAGCTGGAGCATCTTGACCTTGGGTCCTTCGAATAGAGTTGGGTAATTTTCCATTGGATTCTCCACCAGGGAGATAAAATTCTAGTTAAACCTGAAGTGGCCTAAGCAAGAACACAAGATGGAGGAGCCTCTGAACTGTCCTGCCTTGTTACAGCTCCATGCTCTTTCAAATTCGTGGCCTTTTTTTCATTAGTTGTTGTAACATGCATATAAGTATATGTACATACATACATATTCCTCAATAGAACCTGCTTGGTTGTATGTCACTTGTATATATGTTTTCAGGGATGACCACTTGGTATTGGATAACCAATTGGTGTGCTCTTCCCTGGGGAAAATTCTTTCTCGCACTCTCAGTGCCCTTTAATTGCCTATAGTTCTTTGTGAATAGTTGAGCCCCTGCCCCCTCCCCCCTCCCCCCCCCACTTAGGTTTGTCTACTGGTGTCCGAGTTCAGCTCCGACTTGAGCCATCCTGGTGAGACTATGTATGTAGCTTCTGACATTCTCTGGCTCGTACACTCTTTCTGTTCCTTCTTCTGCAATGCTCCCTGAGCCTTGGGTGTGGGAGCATCTGTTCATGCATACATTTGGGTCTGGGCTCCACAATTCTGCGTTTTGATTGGTTGTAGATTTCTGCCATGGTCCTCTCTGTCTATTGCAGAGACGTTTCCTCAGTGAGGAGGGAGGGCTACCTTCATCGGTGGGTAGATTTTCCAAGGTCTGTGACATCACTAGCTCCGGGTAGTTGGCTAGGTTTTCAGTGTCACAGCTATCAGGGGTCACTGCTGCACCCCGTTACCACACCATGCTGTCACTGATCTGGCTCCCAGGCGGCATTGCTGGGAAGGACTGCTGCTTGACCCTCTCCTTTGGATGTTTGTGTAATACCTTCTGCTACCACAGAAGCTGGTCCTAGCCGGGGCGGGGACATTCAGGTCCAGCTCGGAGGCCTCTGGGCTTTGTTTCTAGAGTGCATGGGGACTTCCCTCCTCCTTAAGGGGACAGGTAGCTCAAGGCAATATCAATAGCCTATAATGTTTTGGAAGGCTCTTGGACAGTCCTGACCAACAATTCAAATCTCTCATGTCTGACCTTGGAGTTTGAGTTAGATGTCCTTTGGCTCTTGGAGGGAGCATTATTAGCCCAGATAAAATTTCTTTCACTTAAAATATTTGCATATTTACGCTTAGAATTGTGTGCATTGTGGGTGTCTCGGGGTAACCAGTAGTATGATCGCTTATGATTCTTTTCAGCCATCCTGACCGTTGTTTACCCTCCTCCTGAATCTGCCTCCCTTCCTTCTTAGCTGTTTCCGGAAGCTAACACTGGGACCAAGCACACTCAGCTGTCTCACATTCTTGAGTAAAAGTCTCTGGCCCTAGGGGTGAGCACAGTCCCATATTATCCTAAATAATAGGGTTGTGTTGGGGTTGATGGGTAAGAGTGCCTAACTCAAGTACTGGGGTGCCTGTGTGTGATGTTTACAGCCCTGTGCGGACCAGGGTCTTTGAGACGTCCTATTGTTTGCCAAGGAACCAATAAAATCAAGCGTGAATGGCTCACGAGACAACCCTCTCCAGACCTGTTCACCCCAGCCCATGCTCCACCCAGCCAAACCCTGATCTGAGTCCCTTCTCCTAACTCTTGCACAGTCCTTCAGTTGAAACTGTCAGCGACAGCATTTACTCTCCAGGTCCAAGTTCTGCTAGTGCACCACGGATGGCTCCTTCTGCCTCTGGTGTCTGCAGCATCCTCTGCCTGGACTGCCTCTGGCACACTAGCCTCAGGCCACACTGTCAGTCTCACAAGGAGCATCCTGCCCCCTCCCCTCCCCTCCCCTCCCCTCCCCTCCCCCCTCCCCTCCCCTCCTCCAGGTCTCCTCTCACAGAAGCACACTCCACGTTTTCAGTCTGGCCTGATGTCTTACCACACTGGCTCTGTGTACGTACGCTGAGATGACGTACTCAGCACACACCCTTCACAGCACAAGGCCAAGGCCAGAGCTCCCAAGTATTTACCCAGTGCTGGGTCAGCAGCCATCTTCCAACCATGCAGGGGCTGCTCAGCTGCACCTGAGGTGAAGGGCTGACACGCCCCCTCTTATTCTCGGTCCTATGGAGTCTGAAGTACTATCGAAGGTCAGGCCCTGACTTTACCGTGTTCCTGAGGAGCCACGGAAGGACTCCTTAGAGCCGTGCAGGGAGGAGAGGGGGTGAAGGCCGATGTGAGGTTTTTAGGTGGAGCAATGATTAAATGTTATTCAGTCAATCACTCCTAAAGAAAGGTCTTTGGTGGGTAGGGGATAGGATGGGGCAAACCCCCAATCAACACAACCCTTTCCTTGTTACTACCATAGCGTTCAAGACCCCGGAAAGCCACTTCACCGAGTAACCTCTCCAGCCCTGGCTTATCTGGTGACCTGGGCTGTAGCAGGGACCCCTGAGGCAGAGTTTTGGAATCCTAATGACAAATAAGAGTTCACATTTTGGGAAGATCACTTTAACGGTGATTCATGGATCTGTTGGTAGTGCAAGATATCCTTCTAAGTATAATATTAATATATAATAATTATAATACAATAGTCTAAGCTACTTAGTGTTCACAAATAGCCTATAAGTAGGCACCATTATCAGCCAGGTTTTATAGATAAAACCCGATCTTTCTCCTAAGGCCCAGACACTGCTGTAAGAGAGGCCAGGCACCGAGAGACCGACCTTGGCTCTATCCCCAGGCCTTCCAAACCAACCATAGGCATCATGGGTCGCCCATGGATTAACAAGGTGCACGCAATTGGGACTCTAGATCGTGTAAGGGAATACGCCCTGATGGGTGGGAATGTAAGCTATAGAGCAGGAAGTGAGGCGAGGAGAAGCAGGAAGTGGCCCCGGAGTGCTGGGTCACCGGGCCGGAAGGGAGCCAGGCTGGAGAGACGGTCCGAGAACACAGCTCTTGCCACACTTACCGCCTGGAGCCTCGGTCCCCAGAACCCATGGGAAAGCTGGGCAGCTGCGGTGGTCACTCTATCCCAGTACTGAGGAAACAGAAATAGGGACTCCCAGTGTAAGCTGGTTACCTCGAGCAGCTGAAGGGGTGAACTCTCCATTTTACAAGAGACCCTACTTCAAAAAATAACAAAGTCACGCCGGGTGGTGGTGGCGCACGCCTGTAATCCCAGCACTTGGGAGGCAGAGGCAGGCGGATTTCAGAGTTCGAGGCCAGCCTGGTCTACAGAGTGAGTTCCAGGACAGCCAGGGCTACACAGAGAAACCCTGTCTCGAAAAACCAAACCAAACAAAAACCAAACCAAACCAAAACAAAACAAAACAAAAAAACAAAAAACCAAAGTCATAGAGCAACATACCCAGTGTTAACTTGGGACCTCCACATGAGTGTCTACCATGTACATCCTCATGAAGACAACATATGCAGCCACACATACATATGTGATTTCACAACGTACACACTCACACACACTTGCACACATATACATACACCCACACAAACACACACTCACACATACTCCACACACACTTGCACACAAACATATACACTCATACTCACACATACTCCACACACATTCACACATACTCCACATACATGCAATACTCCACATAGACTCACACACATGCACACACACATATTCATATACACATACACACATTCACACACACATACTCAACACACACACTCATATACACATATACACACATGCACATACATGCACACACACATGAAAACAGAAAAGCAGCAAAAGAAAAAGAAAAAAAGAGGAATGACATTCCAGATGGGAGTGGCATGTGCCAAAAACTAGATCCAGAAAGAGAGAGGAGAGAGACAGAGACAGAGACAGAGAGCCAGAGACAAACACAGAGAGACAGAGACAGAGAGACAGAGGCAGAGAGACAGAGACAGACAGACACACCACACACACACACACACACACACACACACAACACACACACACACACACACACACACACACACACACACGCAGACTCAGATTCCTGGAAGTCCTTTATGGTACATAACCTTGCCTCCCCTCTTCTGGGCAGGAAGGCTATGCAATCCACAAACAACAGGGCCCCGCCCAAGATTCTCAGCCAGTGGCCCAGCTAACCCTTCCTGTGGAGATTTAGACGTGGTGGTGGGAAGAGTGGGTGTCCCTGGGACCCGCCACAGCGTTGCCAGCCTGGTTCTCGTGCTTTCTTAAAATGCATGTAGTGATTTTCTGATATTTTCCTATGTCATGAAATTTATGAGCCTGAGCACACAGAAGCGCCATAAAGCTCAGAGGCGCTTGGTGATGTGTAGGAAGGGCCGGGCTCCTCTGAGAAAGGAGTCAGCCGTGCCTCTTACGGTGCTTTAATCCTAAATCTTAGGCCGAAACAAATAGAAAATGCAAATCTCTCTTCTTTGTTTAAGAGCTTTGAGTTTCAAAAGCAACCAAGCAGAGAGGAAACGTTTTGACAAATATTTCTTTCTGAAAAGTGTTGATGCTTTGCCGAGTTACAAAGCCAACCAAGTCAGGCGCCTCCTCTCCAGCCTTTCCTTCCAGCTGGCAAGCATTTAAAACAATATTTCAAAGAGGTTTAACATCCATGATTACATTATTTGATTATTGCACTTCCTAGATAATGGTTTTTTGAAATTGTATCTTGCAGCTAAAAATTAAGTAGTGACTTCTGGGTATGCACAGCATTCTTTAATAAAATGAGACCCAATATAATATTCTCAGAGGCTGAGCAGTAATATAGGAGAGATTTACTGCCGTCCAAGCGCGTGAGATCACTGATCCTATAGGATTCTTATTATTTTCTCAAGTTAAACTCCAGAGAATGCTGGAATGGACTCGCAGGCTCTAGTCATGTCTGGCAGAATCTTGGATGGGCTTTCCGTTCCCACATGGATAACTGAAGAATTCCTGGCTGTGTGCACAAAGAATGTCTCAGGAGAAAGCTGGGGACCGAGCCGCTGTGTCCACTGTGACAAATGTTCCTCTGACATGTAAGACATCAGGAATAGCCTCAGACACTATTCTGTGTGATACTGTAATGGTGGGCACATTTCATTAGGTATTTATTCAAACCTGCGGGCTGTATGGCAACGAGGGGTGTGTGCGTGTGCGCATGCGCGTGAAGGCAGCGTGGGCAGGTGGGAGGGTATCACCCGGGAGGAGTTGGAGAAAGAAGGAAAAAGAACAGGATTGGTTTTAGGCATGTACCAATGTCCCACAAATATGTGTGTACACATTTCCTCTTTTTCTCAGAAGTTTGAAGACACAAACGAGATGTTTTTGAGTGAAAATACCGTTCAGTCCCTCACTGTAACTTCCTCTGGTCTTAGATGGCTCGTCCTTCTGGCTTCTCGGCCCGCATGGCTCTTCTTTCCCCCCGGATGGCTCTGTTCCCGGGTGCAGCGCTCAGTGGAAGAGAGTCCAGAGCTCTGGCACCTCTCACATCTTGGAGTCTGCAATGCACGGCAGGATTCACTTTCCCAGCAGCACACAGTGGCCTCTCAGGACCTCCAAGCAGGGACTCCCTGCCATATGCCTGGCCTTGGTGGCGCTCCTTAATTGTGGAGGAAAATTCCACAACGCCTTTGCTCCCTCATGACTTTACAGCTAGAGCCCAGTGAACAACACTGCGGAGTTTGACCACCAACTCGAAGGGAAACTGCAGCAGCTTTGATTTGTTGTTGTGTTTTAGGAGCAAAAAATTTACTCAGGCATTTTTCTTCCAATAAATTGGAGGTTTAGCTGAGTGGGGTCTTGCCCTGAGAAACCCCTACCCCTGTCCAACGCAGAGCCCCGCCCCTGTCCAACGCAGAGCCCCGCCCCTGTCCAACGCAGAGCCCCGCCTCTTTCCAACGCCCAGCATGCCTTAGATTCGTTTCTTTTTTTAAAAAGGGAAGTAAAAGCACTTTATGATGAAATTAAAGATTTACATGGAAGATATTTCAGACAAGCATGTTACAATTGACAAATTTCATGGAGTAAGTGGTAGACATGTAAAACATTGCTAAATTAATTGAAATATGGGATAGGAACATTTTATGATAGAGTTGAAGATTTACATGGAAAATATTTCTGATAAAATTATAGAAAATGTAGAAAAAACATGTTAGGATTGAAGATTATCATGGAAAATTTTATATAAATATAATAATGGTAGGTATAAAAGTATTCCTAAGTTGATTAAAAGTGGAATTATAAACATTTTCTGATAAACTTGAAGATTTACATGGAAAATATTTCTGATAAAGTTGTAGAAATATATAGAAAAACGTTAAAATTAAAGATTATCAAGGAAATTATATAGATAAAATGATAGGCATAAAGATAATTCTGAGTTGGTTGACGGTGGAATTATAAATATTTTCAGATAACATTGACGGTTTACATGGAAAGTATTTCTGGTAAAATTCAAGAAATAGACAAACATGTTAAAATTGACTATTAGAAAATTTTACAAAAAAAGTGGTTGATATAAAACTCTAAATTAATTGAAGGTGGAATTAGAAACATTTGTGATAAAAATCAAAGATTTACATTGAAAACATTTCTGATAAAATAGAGGCCTTAGACTCTTAACCTGTCACGGTCCACATCTTGGTGCTTTTTTCTTTCTTTCTCTTCAAGTTCTACATTTTTAATTTCTTTTCGCCATATTTGCTTTTATCGTTGTAGACATGCATAAGAGTGAGCAGTAACAACCATGTGACACAGCTAATCTTATGTGGTCTTAAAGTCACCTCCACCAAAGAACTTGGTCCATCACCTTTCACACTGGCCTCATGCAGATTCTTAAGACAAGGAGGAAAAGCACCCCCAGTCTTTGCCGACGTATCATTAAGAATGGTCTCTAGCCAGGTTGCTAATACTGTTCCCCTCTGAAGCCTGTTGAATTGGGCCTGCACGGTCCACATGGCTTTCTGCTATGGTGGTGCATTAGGCCCCGCTTACAGTTTTCAACTGGTTTTCTAGTCCAAAGTCACAAAGTCTTCCACATTCTCTAAGAAACCACATGGGCAGGTCTGACACGGCAACAACCTACTCCTCGGTATCTGTGTTCCTGGCATAAAGGACTCTGAGGTGTCTCCCATAGCTGGACCCCTGAAGTCACAAGCACGGCGCCCACGGTGGACTTGGGGAGAGTCACTGAGGAGAGCAGTCACAGGCGACCCGTGGGAGCAGGTGCCTGGTGAGCGAGCCTCAGAGTGGCCAGAGCTCTGAGGACTCAGCCTTATGTCCTCCCGCTCCATCTGTTCTGATGTGGGAACAAGACATACCTGTCACTTCTGACACTGTCACCTGGGAATCCAGCCAGCTCCCTACCTTCTACTACACTGTAAGTGATTTTATTAAAGAAATATTCCAGATGGAGACACGCACCAGACCTGCATGTAACTGGGGTCTGCGTGGTGTCCGCTTCAAGGCTGGGTCTAAGCCAACAAAGAGCCGGATCAAAGCTTGACTTGAGATATAACCCAGCTGTCCATGCCTACCAGAATCTCCACGGAACCTGAAGGAAGGACACACCATCCTGAGAGACAAGCAGGACACAAACTTGAGGGCTTTGAGACCAGAGGGTTGGCAAAGCTGTGTCTACCGCTGCACGGCAGGGAAGGCCCGCGTGGTTACGGTGTGTCCGCTGTTCAGGCACGTGTGCATACGCCCCATGTCTGGGGATGACGCTGATCAGAGGAGAGACTATGCCGTCTTGGGGATGCTTCACTGTGCAGCCCCCGGTAAAACAAACAAACAAAAACAAAAAACAAACAAACAAAAACCCCTTCCATCTGGGTAGCAACCCTCACCAAGGTGGTGCACTTTACAGGAAGATGGTTTATTCTAGGCAGCCGTCCTGTTGAAGAACCAGGGGTCATTTCTCGGAGATACACTCTCACAGCGTACTTCTGGTCCTTTGACTCTTATGGCCTGTCTGCTTCTTCCTGGGTATTCCCTGAGCTTTAGGTATAAGAACTGTGTTGCAGGTGTATCAGCTGGGTCTAGGCACCCAAGGCCGCTTCTCCTCTGCATTTGGGTCAGTTGTTTCCTGTAATGGTCCCCATCTGTTGCAAAGAAAAGATTCTTTGATGACGGGTGAGAGCTGCACTTACCCGTGTTTGTAACAATGAACATTTATGATGCGGTTATAGATTCTGGTGGTTTAAAGTGATGGTCGCGGCTTCTGCCCTCAGATCCACTGTTGCAAGACATTTCCTATCCAATCACATTGAGACAGTGAGAGGCCGGTGATTGGAGGGAAGAGAGGAGGAGGAGCTAGGGGGAGAGACGCTGGGAGTCTCAGGATAGGGAGAGGGAGAGAGATGTGTACCAAGATGGAATCTAAAGGTTAGAAATTGGGATAAGGTGTCGGGTGGTGGTGGCGCACGCCTTTAATCCCTGCACTTGGGAGGCAGAGGCAGGCAGATTTCTGAGTTCGAGGCCAGCCTGGTCTACAAAGTGAGGAAAACCAAAAAAAAAAAAAAAAAAAAAAAAAAAAAAAAAGGAAGAAATTGGGATAAGTCTTTTCTCATTGTAAACTGGCATCTTGTAATTGGGAGTTTGATATACATAAATATGATTAGTTAACTATTTAAGTTTAAGATTCATGCTTTACCGGGTAACTGGAATGGGTGGGTCCTGGGGGAAGCAGGATAAACAATCAGGAACTGCACCAGTAGCCTAGGACCTCCGCTGGCAGACAGGACTGCCGGGGAGTTTAGGTCGTGTGGAATGGGACCCTGCCTATATTCAAAGTGTTGACTGGTGCCACCATAGGAGAGTTGGTGGGGCAGTTCCTTATTAATTATTTCTCATTACAATCCATGACCTCACTACAGATCTGTGGCCTCACTACAGATCTGTGACCTCACTACAGACCCATGACCTCACTACAGACCCATGACCTCACTACAGATCTGTGACCTCACTACAGATCTGTGACCTCACTACAGATCTGTGACCTCGCTACAGACCCATGACCTCACTACAGACCCCTGACCTCACTACAGACCCATGACCTCACTACAGACCCATGACCTCACTACAGACCCCTGACCTCACTACAGATCTGTGACCTCTCTACAGACCCCTGACCTCACTACAGATCTGTGACCTCTCTTCAGACCCATGACCTTACTACAGACCCATGACCTCACTACAGACCCCTGACCTCACTGGCCCCAGGTGGTTAGCTAGGTTTCCAGTACTGAGTGCGGTTCCCTTCTGCTGAGCATGCCATGAGTGCATTTAGAGACGTGCTGGTAATCTCCAAACCCTGCTCTTATTGATAGTATACAATATGCAATAACCCCATAAAGGTTTTCAGGGGGCAGCTCCTCGACTGTTTGCTGGGGAAGGGTTCATCCAGGAGAAAAACAGTTGCTCAGCATCCGAGGCTCCTGGCCTCAGGGACAAATATTCCTCAGTGTAAAAAGAGTGGCACTCTCGTCTCATAGACTAGCCAGATCTAGACTGAGATACCAGGCAGAAGCATGACACACTCCAGCTAGACACCAGGTGAAAGCACTGCTCACACCAGTTTCAGTTTACCGAGTATTTAACTCTAATTCTTGTCATTTTGTTTTTAAAGATTTGTTTATTATTATATGCAAGTACACTGTAGCTGTCTTTAGACACACCAGAAAAGGACATCAGATCTCATTACAGATGGTTGTGAGCCACCATGTGGTTGCTGGGATTTGAACTCTGGCAGTCAGTGCACTTAACCACTGAGCCATCTCTCCAACCCAACTCTCATCATTCTATAGCCCCTAGAAAGCTTCTGGTCATGGCTTGGACCCTACCTTGGGAATAGAATGTACAAGACATGGTACTTTTGAACATCTGGCCACTCTTCTCCCAGTGGGCTGGCTGTGCAGGTCTTGAGCCTATATTGGGTCCAGGCTAGCTGAGGCTAGCCCAGGAGCATGCCATGAAGTGAGTCCACAGATCAGATGGGCATCTCCTTCCATTTTCCAAGGAAGTGGAGGAGAGTTTTTCCTTCATATCATGGAGAGCCATCCCTCGGTCTGATGACAAGCTTTCTAATCTCTCCCCTTCCAGCCCACGTTGCTCCAGTTATGCCCAAGCATTTCTCTTGTAATTGCCACCCACGGTTTTTCATATCACCAGCAATTCTGGAGACAAGACAAACGTCGGTTCTTACTGCAGTTCCTACGCACAGCGATCATCATGAAGTGTGTGCGCATGAAGAGCCCTAGGAAGATGTGCTGGGAGGGAAATATGAAAGCAAGTTAGACTGGCAGCAGCAGCTCTCCTGCAGAGCCTCTTTAGGGACAGGCTACCCCATGCACTTGTGTGTGCACTCCTGAAATAGAGGCTACCCCATGCACATGTGTGTGCACTCCTGAAATAGAGGCTACCCCATGCACACATGTGTGCACTCCTGAAATAGAGGCTACCCCATGCACATGTGTGTGCACTCCTGAAATAGAGGCCACCCCATGCACACATGTGTGCACTCCTGAAATAGAGGCTACCCCATGTACACGTGTGTGCACTCCTGAAATAGAGGCTACCCCATGCACACATGTGTGCACTCCTGAAATAAGCCTTGACTAATAAGTGCTTGTGACTACATCAGCTATTTCCTAATCAGCTCTATTCTAGAAACAGGAAGTCAGCTCCCTCTAACCAAGGAATGATGGTTTAGGCTGTGGATTTAAAGTAATAGCTGAGAATTCTGGGACTTTAGAAATGAGAGGAAGTTTTACTACAGAAAAGCAGAGGTCTGGCCAGCACTGACACAATGAAGCAAGGAGAATTCTAACTCTCCAGAGTGTGCCCTGCCCTCCGCCACCACCCTCTCCCATGGTTGTAATTAGTCAATCAGAGAACTGTCAGGTCAATGCCTAAATTCCTGGTAGATCTAAGTTCCAAGAAGGCAGACCTCTCCCCCGCCCCTCCCCCCTGAAGACTCTGCACCTGCTGTAGGGATTGTGGCTTTTATATTTGAGCAACTGATGCCTGCAGAGTATTGGTGAGGTGGCAACTGGAACTTCTGCAGTGGGAGGAGAGAAAGAAGGGGGGGAGACAGGAACAGAGAGAGAGAAGGAGCAAGGGAGCAGAGGAAGGAGGAAGGAAGGAAGGATAGAAGGTACTGAGGGAGGTAAAGGAGGAATGGGAGGGAGGAGGACTGCAGGGAGGAGGGGAGAGCATGGGGAAGGAGGGAGGAGGAAGGAATGAAGGGACATAACAAGAAGGAATGATAGGGAGGAGGGAGAGGGGAGGAGGGAGGTCTCTCTTCTGTGGAACTGATTAATACCATCGGGTGAACCTCTTTTTGTTAGGGGAATCTTTGAAAAGTAAACAGGATGCCCCCTTACTGAATTTGAGGAGGGAGAAGGTGACCGAGGAGACACTGCACTTCAGGCAAGAGGGGTAAGCTGAGCGCTGAGCGCTCTGCAAATGGATTTAGTCACTTTGGTGACTGTGAGGGTCTTGTGAGAATAATCTTCTCTTAATAAGGACACTTACTCAAATTTATCACCCCTCCGTGGTCTTGTTAAAGATCTAAGAAGAATCCCATTTAAATGGATAGGACAATAGGAGCTTTTTAACAGTGAGCACATTTTAATTAAGACCTGAGCTTGTGGTCGTGAGATCGGTGCCCCTGCGGTCGGTGGGACAACTGGGTTAAAAGACAGACAGAGCAGCAAGCCAGTCAGTGCCACTGTGGGGCAGTGTGTTCAGGGAGAGCCGTTCCACCATGCGGGGTCACTTTCATGCCTTCTCATGGGACCGTTGGCGCCATCGCCCTGTGCTTTTTTTATGGACTGTACTTTACATTGGCGAGTTCTGTTTCCTGATGGATACAACCCAAGACAGAGGATTAGGATGAGCCCAGGAAACCCTGGGATAACATGTTGTAGCTTTATAGTGTTCTCAGCTGTGAACAGGACACAGCACACTCCCAAGGAGACACCACCAGAGAGGCTGCCCCGCAGGGCTGGAACTCTTCCTGCTGGGGTATTACAGCGAGAGCTGTTTGGAAACCTTCATGTGTCCCACCTCTGTGAGAATTTCCTTAAAAGAAGGACCATCCAGTGACCCCTCCAAACTAGCTATAGAATGAGATCATTTAGCGGAGAAATACTGGACCCGTGTGTCCAGTCTGGAATGTTCTTTGTCTGTGGCATCATTTGCCTAAATAAACAAATAACCAACAGCACCCAGGTGCATTCTGGGTGACAATGGCACACAGGAACTCCCCGCACCTAGACCAGAAGTATGTTCCCGTCAAATCACACTGCCGAAAGGGATGCAGGGGCAAGCCCCGGAGCGGTGACGGAGGGAGGAGGGACTTTTCCTCGGCTTATGGGATATGTTCTGATTTTATGTCACCCTAGTGGTCAACAAATGTCATGTCAAGAACAGGTGAGCGCTAAATGAATCTCTTCGCGTGATGACTATAACAAGACTGTACAATAGAACACAGTAAATATAACTCACGCTTATTAAGGCTCCCTGGTATTTGCTTCCAACCAGCGTGCTTAACAAGAGAGTAAACAATACTGGGTCTCTTGTGATTGCTAATTAAAATGCAATAAATTATAGAATCAATTTAAATTCTGGGTCAGCTCCTCAGTGGGTTCAATAAACCTCCCCAACTTTACTTCCCCCGGGGGTCCCTTCTCCTGAGGTGAGCTGTGTGTGCGGGGCCTCTGCTTTGTTTGAGTTTTAATTGATCTGGTGCTCCTCTGAGGGAAATAACCGGGAACAGGCCACATCCAGGGTCCTGACTTATTTCCCAGTTCCAGCAATGACAAGACTTGGAATGGCCACACAGTACATGCATACACACATACACACATGCACATACACACACACATGCACACACATGCACACACAATAGCTAGGAATCAGCTAGGCAGTGCTTCTCGAATTCTTTGGTACCAGCAGGAACAAAGGGTATAGTCAGGTTTGGTGGTGCAGGCCTGGAATTTCAGCTACTCAGGAGGCTGAGACAGGAGGATCACAAGTTCAGCAGCTTTGTGGACTGCAGAGTAAGTTCAAGGCTATCCTTGGAAATTTAGTGAAACAATGTGTCAAAATGAAAAATAGAAAGAGGACTTGGGATTGCTGAATGACAGGGCCCTTGCCTAGTGTGGTCTGGGCGCTAGGCCCAGTCCCTAGTGCTGTAAAAACAAAAGCAAAAAACATAGGGGGTAGTATGAGCAAAATACATTGTATGAAATTCTCAAAGATAAATATGAAATAAAATTAAAGCAAAATAAAACAACAACAACAAAAAAAAAAACAAAACAAAAAAACAAGAGGGAAGTAATCTAGAGGCAGAATGTCAGGAAGCACCACAGGAAACTGATACTTCTGTGTGTGTGTGTGCATGTGTGTGAGTATGCCTGTGTGTGTGTGCATGTGTGTGAGTATGCCTGTGTGTGTGCATGTGTGTGAGTATGCCTGTGTATGTGCATGCGTGTATGTCTGTGTGTGTGCATGCGTGTGAGTATGCCTGTGTGTGTGCATGTGTGTATGTGCATGTGTGTGAATATGCCTGTGTGTGTGCATGTGTGTGAGTATGTGCATGTGTGTGAGTATGCCTGTGTGTGTGCATGTGTGTGAGTATGTGCATGTGTGTGAATATGCCTGTGTGTGTGCATGTGTGTGAGTATGTGCATGTGTGTGAATATGCCTGTGTGTGCATGCGTGTGAGTATGTGCATGCGTGTGAATATGTGTGTATATATGTATTGTACTTGTGTGTTGTGTGTGTTATACTTGTGTGTTGTATGTGTGTGTGAGAGTATGTGTGTGTGTGCATGTATTGCATATGTGTTGCACTTGTGTGGGGTGTGTGTATGTGTGTGCATGTATGTGTGTTGTACTTGTGTGGTGGGTGTATGTGTGTGCTTGTGAGTGCAGGAGCACACACAAGATCCCCTTTCAGAATACAGTTCAGCCCATCTTTCCCACTGAGCAGAGACAGAGACACCGGCGAGGGAAGAGCACCATCTAGGTTAGACACGGTGATCCTATGGGGCAGCCAGTGCTGGCAGCAGCCTAATGATGGTGCGGTTGTCCCAACACCTGGCCACAGCTGGGCCCCAGGCATCACTCGGAAATATTTATAATTACATGAGCACTTTGTTCAGACTGAAGAAACCTGGATACGGATGAAGGAAAACTAATAGGAATGATTGATTTCGTAATCTTCTTATTACTTGAGGAGGATTCAGAAGTCACCTTGGCACCTCTTTGTGCGTGTGTGTGTGTGTGTGTGTGTGTGTGTGTTTGCACGTGTGCTTGTGCCAGGGATGATGAGAATGGAACCTGAGGACTCACGCGTGCCAAGCTCGTACTCTGGCTGGGACTGAGTTCTATATTCTGCCCAGGCTGCCTTTTACTTTACGGGTTGAATGAAACTACCCCAAGTCCTGTGCCCGATGCCACTTCCAGTCCAGCAGCTCAGGAAATCCCCAGGCTTGTGTCCCCTGACTGACTTCCCTCTCACTAGCCTCTCAGGCCTAGCACCCTTCATCAGACGTGGTTAGAGCAGACTCGGGGCTGTTTGTCCTGTAGCAGAGAGCACAGCCAGGCCCCTCTGCTGGCATAGTCTTCAGAGGTTTGAAACTGATGTTACTCTACTGCACCACACACCAAAAACTTCACATTAAACACCCGGGGCCTAGAGAGATGGCCCAGTGCTTAAAAGCACTGGTTGCTCTTCCAGAGGACCAGGGTTTGATTCCCAGCATCTGTAGCTCCAATTCCAGGGTATCTGATATCCTCTTCTGGCCTCTATAGGAGCTACACACATGCGGGCAAAAATACCATAGAATAAAGTTAAAAAATGAAATCGTATCTCTGTTCCTAAAAAGAGATCCTGGCTGCTGCTGTGGCCAGCCAGCCACTCTTATAATGATCACCTGCCAGGACTTCAGCAAAATGCATACAAGCGAGGAAACAGGACCCTGGAGACCAGTCAGATGAGGGGTCGGACAGCCCCAGAGTCCTCTCAGCAATCAGTCACTTGGGTGCAGTATATAGACAGGGGCAGATGACTGCACCTGTGGGTGCCTCAGTCCTTAGGTCTCTCTGCTGGAAGCACCGAGTCACGCCAGGGAGCCACGTGGGTGGGCACTTTTGCTCTTACAAAGGTGCTAATAGTTTAAGGTCTTTCCGTGGCTCTTGGAGAGCCGCTTGGATCAGCAGGACTCCTCAGCCCAGCCAGGTCTCACCAGTCAGCGTCTGCTTCCCTCAGGAGTGAGGTTTGTAGGTCAGCACAGGACAGCAGCAGGAAAGGATATGCTAATGGAGGGAGGGCCTGCCTCAGGGCAGCTTTGCAAGCCAGGTCTAGGAGGGTCTTGTAACGTTAAGACCTTTTCACAGGAAAAGGCTGCACATTGTAGGGAGCACAGTGTTTTCAGAAAGGCTTGCATGGCCAGGTGGTGGTGGTGCATGCCTGTAATCCCAGCACTCTGGGAGGCGGAGGCAGGTGGATTTCTGACTTCGAGGCCAACCTGGTCTACAGAGTTCCAGGACAGCCAGGGCTATACAGAGAAACCCTGTCTCCAAAACACACACACACACACACACACACACACACACAAAGAAAGGCTTGCATGAATACAGAGGTGGATTCTCACAGCCAACCATTGGACTGAACTCCGGGCCCTCAATGGAGGAGTTAGAGAAAGGACTGAAGGAGCTGAAGGGTTTGCAACTCCATAGGAAGAACAACAATATCAACCAACCAGACCCCCCAGACCCCCCAGGGACTAAGCCATCAACCAAGGAGTACACATGACTCTAGCTGCATTTGTAACAAAGAATTGCCTTGTCAGGCATCAATGGGAGGAGAGGCCCTTGGTCCTTTGAAGACTTGATAGATGCCCCGGAGTAGGGGAATTGAGAGTGGGGAGGTGAGAGTGAGGTGGGTGGGGGAGCACCCTCATAGAAGGGGGGGGGAGAATGGGAAAGGGTTTTTCTGGGAGAGGGGAAATCGGGAAAGGGGATAACATTTGAAATGTAAATAAAGAAAATATCCAATAAAAACATAAAAAAGAAAAGAAAATGCTTGCATGCAACTAGGCCACAACCCATGATTTAACAGAAAGATACAATGTAGCTATAAGATACAATGTTGCTATAAGATTCACTTTTCAGGTGAATAAATACCGTACTGACCAGTTAGATAAACAAGGTACCACTACAACCTGCGTTTGTTTAAGAGCATAGTGAGCTTTTAACAGTGTTTACTGTTAAGTTCTGAAGGTGCATAGTGGAGCAATTCCTGTACTTCACCTGATGAACCAAGAGGTTTTGAGGCAGCTCCAATCCTTTCTTCCACATGAGCTAGCAGTTTCCGGGCAGAAGCCCCTTTGCACTTGACAGTTTGACCACGCCAGGCAAGTGCAAGCAGTCTGCTAGAGCAGCTGTTGCCTTGACGGGAGCTTCAGCCAGTGCGTGTTACCAGTCAGATTCCAGCTCCTCTCCCGCCAACACATGGTCAGCAGTCAAGAGCAGACTGCAGAAAGTAGGCTCCACGGGTATCGTTCAGACTGGTGATGTCCCGGTCGGTGTCTGAGTCCCCTGTCTATTTCTTATAGTTGGTTCCGACTGCAAGCCGGGGGTGGGGGTGGGGGGTTGTAGAAGAGCATCTGATTGGCTAGAGAGGTCATAGCCTTTCCCTTCTGAGGACAGAGGCAGTCAATCTTCCTTTGAATTCTATTGTGCAAAGTGCCCCCATACCAACACAGTGGAATTCTTTACTAATAAAAGTCATACCAGGCCAGACTGAGTTGATGGGACATAATTTTTAATATGCAGTGGCCTGGAATCTGACAGATTGTGGCAGATTGGGTACCCCTGTCTTAAGAAGCCAAGCATGGCTGACAGCCATCTCACCGATTCTCCTGTCTGTTACAGACAGTGCAAGGTTAGACAAACACACTCCCACCAGCACAAAACAGCAACCTTCCAAAGTGTACGTCAGCGGCGTATTTACAGCCAAATCCAGACGGAGCCGCGCTTCGCGGGCCGCCCCCATTAATGAGACAAATGCCAGCATCCAGGAGCTATTTTTTTGTTCCTGCTTATCAAATCTTTCAAAAAATTGATAACTAGTCTTTATAGATTGTGAAAGTCAGATATAACTCTGAATGCATTACTGTACAGGACCCCAAGGGGTAAACTTATCACCTGAAAACCATTTTGCATGGACGATTTGACTTTCATGCGGAGTGTCATAATACACCCTGGATGGAAATCGAAAATAAAATATCTGGACTCCAACCCTCCCTTAGTGGGATTTATGATTCCCCCAGTACAATAATTTTCAAAATTGTATCCCTTAAGCTACAAGACTTGATATATTATTAACTGCTTGAATTGAAGAAGCTTTCCAATAGGCCTATGTGCTGTCTTGAGGCCCGGATTAATTTCTATGGAAAGACAAGCTTATCTCAAAGTGTTTCTCTGTGATCTAAACTGCCTGCTCCATCTTCTCCCCAGACCAGAATGGAGGTTTGTGCCATCTCAGATGGCTCTGGGACACATGGCAGTTAGCAAAGCTCTTCCAGGGGACAATGGCTATCGACCAGCTAGGAAACTGGCTGTGATCAGTCACACCCCAGAGAGACAGGCCTCTGCTTGGGATGCTTACCTTTCCATTGTCAGCCGGTCCCGGTTCCATTCTGCGACGGTGGATCCGACGTGCGGCTTGAGGGGAGAGGCTACAGCTTTGCTTCCATGGAATGAGGGAAGAGAGCCATTTTGTTTTAATCGACTTTTAGCTTGATTATTTACTGTGTGAGTATGCGCCCTTGCACAAGGTGGGGCAGACGCCATCCTCAATGGTGTTCCGTAGGAGCTACCCACTTGGGTTTTTTTTTTTCAGGCAGGGTCTCTCATCAGGACCTGGGCACCGTGTCCTGGGCTAGGCCAGGCAGCCCGTCTCTGATCCTGACTCTGAGCACCGGGATGAGCTGCTCGCTGCCTGGCCCAGCGTTTCACAAGGGTGCTGGAGCTCAATGCAGGGCCCAGGCTTGCACAGGAGCAGCTTGCTCTCCAAGTCCCAGCCCTGTTAACTTAATTTAGCCGTGTCGCCTGGGGACTCTGCTCCAACACCTACCTTCCCCATCCCTTCCCTGCATCCCACAAATCCCACACCTTGAGAATCAGCAATGACCAGGCAGGTGGAAAGAACCACTTGACCACCCAAAGGCAGTCTTCTCACTCTTAAAAGATCTTTCCTCTTCACCTGCAGCAAAGATGAGTTAAAAATGCATTCTTTTGGGAACACATATAAATGACATACCAGCTCACAGAAGCATTGCTGGCTATCCCAGGGACAGCGTCCAGAAATACATTCTTGTTTTTGTAAGATTTATTTATTTCTCTATTTATTATGTATACAGTGTTCTGCCTGCATGTAGGCCTGCAGGCCAGAAGATGACACAGACCCCATTTCAGATGGTGTGAGCCACCGTGTAGTTGCTGGGATTTGAACTCAGATCCTCTGGAAGAGCAGCCAGTGCTCTTAACCATCTCTCCAGCCCCAGAAAGACAGTGTCTAAGACACAAAATACAAAGCCCAGAAGAACACTGTGGTGGAAAGCAATGTGTGCCGTGTCTCTAGGCACCTGCAGAGTGTGGAACTATTTAGGATCAATCACTGTACAGGACACAGGCGACAAGACCCCAGATTAGCACTGCCAGTTGTGAAGGCAAGGAGATGTTTCTAAATTACTGATAACAGACGTAGTCTGTGCACATTTGCATATAGATACATATTATAAACAAGTTATCTATACTTTAGGCTAACAATGGCTAGGTCCACCCGTGGGGGCATATGTCACCTTTCCTTAATCTGGGAATTCCAACTTTGGGTAATGAAATCACTGTCTATCTATAAAAGTTGATTGATCAAGCTTTTCACAATTTATAGTTTCCTTCCCTCCTTCCTCCTCTCCCATCTCCTTTCCTCTCCCCTCCTTCCTTTCTCTGTATAACTACCCTGGCTGTCTTGGAACTCACTCAGAGGGCCAGGCTGTCCTTGAACTCAGAGATCTGCCTACCTCTGCCTCCAGAGTCCTAGGATTAAAGGCATGCACCACCACCCTGCTTATAGTTTTCAGCCTTTACTAAACTTAAGTCAGCACGCGCATTGCCAGGGACCCCCTTAACAGAATGTACTGAGTATCTTGGTCAGTGCTGGTCTGGCTCTTCTTTCCAGGCTGCCATGGTAGTTCTCAAAACTTCCCTCTGAAACATTTGAGTTTCTAAATTGTCCCTTTTCCAAACCGTCAGCCGTTTAATTCTTTTAAAACATGTGTGCCTGCCCAGGACTTGATTGACCCAGTGAAAGTGAGCCCACAGTTTAAAGACATTGGGGATTACGTACCTGAGATTTTTAATGAATAATTGAATAATCAAATGTTCCATCAACATCACAGACTTTCTCACTTCGAGGACTACAAGACACCAGTTCCCTAGAAGTTATCACAAGTAGCCACCACTTTTATTTTAGCCTAGATTTAAAATATTTTTATTAATTCTCCAAGAATTCCATACAATGTACTTTAATTGCAGTCACCCCACCTCCTCGCCTTAACTCCTCTTGGAGTCCTGCCTGTGTTCTCACAGGTGGGGCCAGGAGCCACAGCCTTAAAGACAACTGACTCAGCTTCCCTGGAGCCTTGGCTGTCCAGAGCTCTTCAGTTAAGGGCCGGGTCATGAACTCCTTCCCACTTTGTGATAAGAGTATCAACCGGTTTCATCTTGTCAGACACCTAAGCTGCTGAGGTCATGGGTCAGCCTCGCTGTCAGGTCCAGAGGACACTGTGTCCCTTCGGCGCCCTCTGACTGCTGGTCTTCCCCTCCCCCTCTGCCTGAGCCTTGGGAGGAGGTGTGACACAGATGACCCATTTGTGGCTGGGGGCTCCACTCACTGCTCCAAGCTCCCACCCTTTGTGAGTTTCTGCTTTCACCGCTATCCACTGCACAAAGGAACTACTTCTCCATAGCAGCTGCACTAACCTATGGGCAGAGAGACGTGAGTTTAGAGACCATAATGTGATGCTATGTCCGGTTAGCAGAGTAATAGGATTGGTTCACCCCTGGGCCTCTGAGCTCCCCGGCCACGGACTCTTCCCTAGATTTTCCACACTAGAAATGTGTTTCCCCCCCGTGGAGTGGGCCTTCGCTCCTATTGTTCCAGAAAGTGGTTGGTCCCCTATTCACGCCACTATAACTATATCCATGGGCAGAGCTTAATGCTGGCCACAATTGTAACTCAAAGAATTCAAAGCTGGATAGTGACTTTCTCCCCAGGCAGCCTGACTAACACCTTCCAGTACTATAGAAGCTAGCCAACAGGGAGGAAGCCCCTGATCAATGCTGACTCCATGGCTCCACGTCCTGTGATCCATGTGTGTGGTGTCTTCAGCTCTGGTGGGCAATCGAGAGCAAAAGCAATCGTCTATGTTGTTTTGGGGGTTTTACAAAGAAGCCATCATTAACAGAACCCCTTTCTCCACCAGCGAGCTGTGGTCTGCCTGGCAGGAAGGACATGGCGTGGGCATGGTTACATCTTCCTGATGGTGCACATACATAAGAAGTTGGTGAGTTATCCTTGGTTAGCAGAGAGTTCGTGAGCCACGGCACGCCTTGTCTGATGCAGGGCGAGACTCGGGCATCTTTCAGGGCGGAATAGCTGCTTTCTCTAAGCAGTGTTCGGGCTGGCCTCGGGCACAGTGTGGGGGTCACAGAAGTAGCCTCAGCAGATGTGCAGCTCAAGCTATCTTGCACAGGGTAGGGAAACAACGGGAGTCTTCCAGCTGCACTATCTCCCTCTTGTCCCTTGAGTCAAGCTGTTGGAAACGTTTTGTAATATGAAACTAAGGGTTGGGAACACTTGTCTTGTAAGGCAGAAGACTTGAGTTTATGTCAGTCCATCTACTGCAGAGACAACTTAAAACTTAAAAAGCTGGGGCTGGAGAGATGGCTCAGTGGGTAAGAGCACTGACTGCTCTTCTAGAGATCCTGAATTCAAATCCCAGCAACCATGTGGTGGCTCACCACCATCTGTAATGGGACCTGATGCCCTCTTCTGGTGTGCCTGAAGACAGCGACAGTGCACTCATATGAATAAAATAAATAAGATTTTAAAAAAGTGTAGAGGGCCAGGAGAACCTCTGCGTCCCTGCTGTCTGCGCGTCTTTGTTTGCAGAAGAGTCCCGTGAGATCCCCCTACACATTGTCCTCTCTGTTGCTTGTTCAGGTTGCTGTCCTTGTTCACGGTGTTTCTACACAGCCATGCTGTTGAGGACGCACAGGGGAAGCTTCCCTGCCATTGCTAGGAGACACGATTTTACAGTAGATTTCCTGGGCCCCTGGCTCAGAGTCTTTCTTGACTTCTTCCAAGATGTTCTCTGAGCCTTGGGTGTAGGAGTTGTGCTGCTGATATATCCACTGGGGCTGGGCACCCATGAGCAGTTGTTCTTCGCATTTTGGCCAAGTGTGGTTTTATGTAGCAGTCTATTACAAAGAGAAACCTCTTCTATAAGGGTGGGGAGCTACACTTAGCTGTGGATAAGTGTCTGGATAGGGATACATAGGTGAGCAGGGATAGGTGTGTGAGTCCAGTTAGGAACTGTGCTGATTTAGTAAAGTGTTGCCAGGAGGATGTCCTCTAAGATCCTGGCCCTGGGTAATTGGCTCAGTTTAAAGTGCCAGTCATAATTTCCCTCCTGTTGAGCAGTCCTCAAGCCTGGTTGGACTACTACTGGTTACCAGGAAGATGTGAGTGCTATAGTTGCCACCATGAGGGATACATTGTCATCTGATCATTGCATGGCGTGTAATTGTGGTGATTCTAGAATCTTCTGGTTCTAGAAAACCCAGTTCCCTCACAGAAGGCTTTCATGTCAGACCCCGCTCCTATGCTTTGCGTCCTAGGTCTGAAATGTGTGGTGTCTTCAGCAATGAGGACTCACCTTCGACCTCTGGGAGGCAACCAAGGGTTATAGCAATAGCCTTCATTGTTTTGGGAGTCTAGTAGTTTTTCCCGCAGAGGAGCCCCTAAACTGGTTATTCAGTACCAAGTGGTCAGCTCTGAAATCATGTACATGCGACACTGAAAGGACTCAGCTGGTTGGATATATATATTCATGCATGTATGTATTTGCATATAATGAGTCCAGGAATTTGGGGGGAGATATAAGAACAGGCACGGGGGAGGGGGATAAAGGCAGGCATGGGGATGGAAGAAGAGAAGGGAATGGAGGGAAATGATCTAATTATATTTTAATTACAAACAACCACAACAACAAAAGCCCCACGACCAAAGGCTCCTAGCATGGAGGAGACGGTAACAGGAAGATCCCTGGGGCCTGGTAGCCTTCCAGCTTAGCTTATGTGGTAAGTTCCAGGCTAGTTAGAAGCCTTCCAGATTTAAACAAAGAGGACCAGAAAGATGGCTCAGCAATTAAGAGCACTGGGTGCTCTGCCAGAGGAACAGGATTTGATTCTCAGCACCCACATGGCAGCTCACGGCTGTCTGCAGCTCCAGTTCCAGGGATCTGACTCCTTCACACTGACACACATGCAGGAGAACCAACAACTAACACAAAAATAAATAAAATCCTTTAAACGAGGAAACAGTGGGACTGGGAAACAGCTCATAGGGAATGTCACTTGATGTCTTTTGCTCCCACGTATGTATACATGCCTGTGCATGCACACACATGGGAGTGTGTGCATACATGTATAAAGAATAAGAAAACAAAATTTCCCCGATGATTCAAAGGACGGCCATTCTTGCAGCAGACAGACTGACATGAAGGGCGTCTCCGTGCTCCCTTCTGTGAGCACCTGGACACACAGCCCTCTGTTAGCTAGGAAGAAAACCAAGTTTGGAGTCTGTAACTTTGTCTATCACACAGCCTATGCATTTGTAGAGCATTTAGCTTATTGACCTAAATGTTCTCATCTTTAGGGAGGAAAAAGTAACTTAATTAATTCACAATAAAAATCCTCCATTTCATAGAAGATAAACCTAATATAACCCAAACAGAATTGGATGTGTGATAGGACTCAGCCATCAGCATGCAGCAGCCTTAAAAATTACAACATCTGACCTTAATATGTGCGAATCTATCAAGATTCCATTGTCGACATGTATTTTTTTTTTTTTTTTTTGATATTCTTCTCTGAGCCGAAATCATGTCATTTATATGCAAATGGCCGCATCCTCCGCAGCTGCAGAGTCCCAGCTGAAGCCGAGGGACTTATTTGCACTTAATAAAGCCTCATAAACAGCTTTTGCTTCTAAGTGGGTGGGGGAGCAGGAGCCCGGGAGCCCTTTACAGTTACAAGCTCCTTTTTGTTTTGAAAGCAGACCGGCCACCTCTAACAGGATGGTTCTCAGTTGCCAAGAAACAAGATCGTCATGCAACCTCCCCTTCCCGCCTCCACGGATGGCAAATGCTTGACTTGTGGGGAGAAGCCTTAACTCAGTCCACACTCCACGAGGAGCCACCGGCCAAGTCTGCGGGGAGTGGTCGGGAGTCCCGTTGGGAAGACCCCGCTGCAGAGCCAGGGGGCGGTGGATCTGGTCGGGTCGCAGAATCTGCGCTCAGGAGCAGAGCATTCCTCCTCTGGAAACTGCAGCCCTGTTTGGGGAACATTTGTTTACTTGATTGTCCAACCAACCAGTGCACAGCGCTCAGTTTGTAGGTCCCCGCTTTGCCTTTATGGCACCGGAGATTGAACCCAGGGGCTACGCAGGTAAACAAGCACCCTCGACTGAGCTCACACCAGTCCCCCCACTCCCACCCCAAACACAACTAAAGAAAGAAGAAATGATTATGTGTACTTGGGTGCACAGGCCTTAAATTCTAATTTTTTTTTTTTTTTTTTACCAAACAGCCTCACAACCAACCGTGCTTGTACTTCTGAGTCGCTGGAGACATCAAATTTCCTTTTTAAGACATGTTTGTTAAAGATGGAGAAAGATTATGGGCCATTGTCTTCCACTGTTAGATGCACAGCAACCCTGAGATGCCCATGAACAACAGTGATTGGACGCAGGGTTGTTCCCGTTTGTTTTTAAAGCACCAACAGCTGATTTGGTAATAGTGACTATTAGCCCTGTCCAGGCAGCAGGCTGTATCTGAGCTTCGCTTCTGGTGTATAAGCAACTGGCTCAGCAGAGACTCTGACAGATGTGGATGATCACCGAAGACACTGGTTAACAATACTATCATTACATTGTCACCAGCCTGGCAGGGAGACAAACGGCCTGCCATGTCGCCTGATCAGAGGTATTTATAATTGCAAAAAGCATAAAAGCATCTAGGCAACATATTAATCTGCAAATAAAGCCTCTCTCTCTCTCTCTCTCTCTCTCTCTCTCTCTCTCTCTCTTCTTAAGGGAACTTAGAAGTCTGCCTAGTATCACAGGAAGGGATCCAGGGCATTCTTTCTTATATCTCCCAATCTTGGTTGGTTTCTTTAATATGAAAACAGATTGCACCTGTCCTGCCTTTTCACAATACAAATATTGTCTTAGAGTTTCTACTGCTGCAGTGGAACACCATAAGTAAGAAGAAAGCTGGGGACGAGAGGGTTTATCTGGCTTACAATTCCCCTTAGTAGCTCATCACTGAAGGAAGTCAGGACGGGAGCTCAAACAGGACAGGAACCCTGAGGCAGGAGTTGATGCAGAGGGCATGGAGGGTGCTGCTTCCTGGGTTACTCCTCATAGCTTGCTCAGCCTGCTTTCTCATAGAGCCTAGCACCAGGCTGGGCCGTCCCCCATCAATCACTAATTAAGAAAATGCCTCATAACTGGTTCTGATGGAGGCATCTTCTCAGTTGAGGTTTCTTTTTTTCAGGTGACTTTAACTTGTGTCAATTTGATACAAAACTAGCTGGAACACCTATAAAATATTTAACGGATCTAAAATACCAAGTCTCTAATAACAATATATCCCATCTTTCTATTTTTAATTATATATATATATGGACCACGGAGGTGTAGATAGATACCCAGGGACTCTAATTACAGACATGGTTGTGAGCCACCATGTTGGTCTTAGGAATTGAACCCAGGTCCTCTGGAAGAACACCTTCTCTCCAGTCCTCATCCTCCTATTTTTAACTCATGTGTGCCTGTGTTTGTGCTTATCCATGTCCAGGTGTGTGTGTGTGTGTGTGTGTGTGTGTGTGTGTGTGAGAGAGAGAGAGAGAGAGAGAGAGAGAGAGAGAGAGAGAGAGAGAGAGCGCATTGGTCAGGGAGCAGTCATATTGTAAGGTGTTCCTCCATATTGTAATGTGTTAAATGTTTCCTTCCATTTAAAGATGGTATTTCTGGGAAGGATGTATCCTTTCCATACAGAAGCAGAATTTCTGGGATTTGTGATAATTCTATGTTTAGTTTTTTTTTTTTTTTTTTTTTTTTTTTTTTTTTTGGTTTTTCGAGACAGGGTTTCTCTGTGTAGCCCTGGCTGTCCTGGAACTCACTCTGTAGACCAGGCTGGCCTCGAACTCAGAAATCCTCCTGCCTCTGCCTCCCGAGTGCTGGGATTAAAGGCGTGCGCCACCACCGCCCGGCCTATGTTTAGTTTTTTTGAGCAACTAGTACACGTCCATAGCACTGCTGCTTCAAATTCCCATTCACACATCACAACATTTCCAGTTTCTCCAAGATGCATAAGGCAGCTCATGCCTATATCCCAGTACTCAGGAGGCTGAGACAGGAGGATTGCCTTGAGTCCAAGGTCAGTCTGGGTCACAGAATGAGATTTGTCTCAAAAAACAAAAAAACAAAAATCTTCCAATTTCTTTGTATCCATGCATCTTTTATTTGTGTGTACATGTGTGTTGCTTGTGCATGTGTGTGTGTGTGTCTGTGTGTGTATGTGTGTGCACGTGTGTGTGTGCTTGTCCTCATATCTACAACAAAATCTCCCCTCAAACATACCAGGGTGATCAAGTTCTCTTTTTCATTCATCAATGATTTAGTTTCATACACTCAACGCATATTCTTGTGAAAACATCCTTGGTATATCAACTAATCCTAATGTAGAGAATAAGACTCACTGGGAAGTGTCATATTGTGTGGCATGTGAGCTTCAGCTCCCGAAGGTTTTAATTCAACCCCGCCTCTCCATGTGCCTGCCTGCCTGTCTTTCTGCCTGTCTGAATCTTCTTTCTCTACTCCTGACCTCTCCTTTGTTCCTTCTTTCTCTCCCACTAGGTTCTCATTATGTAACTCAGGCTGGCCTTGAACTTTTGATCTTCCTACCTCAGGCTCCTGAGTGCTGGGATTAAAAGTATATATCTTTTGTATATGTGTGCCAGTACTCGGGTGTGGGCACATGAATGCAGGTGCTCATGGAAGCTGGAGACATTGGATCCATAGCCAAATCTGATCAAATGAAAAGCAGGTACTGGCAGGTACTTTATCATGTCACTACGAGAGTCAGAGCAGTCTGCTCCTGGGTTTTGCTTCTCGTTGTGCGGAACTCTCTCTGCACTGTTATCAGAAAGAGTGGTGTTGTTGTGAGACAATTTATGTGGTTACTTCCCCTGGGTTCTGAACACAGTGTTCCTTGGCATCCTCAGGGAATTAGTCTCTGTATCTCTTTTTATCCCACTTGAGGCCCCCCCCCCCCCCCCCGCAGTGGAACATTCAGCAACTTTGTATCTACGTGTGAGAAATGAACCAGATTCCCGAACTCAAGGATCTTCACCTAAAGAAATCCCTTTTGGAGCTTCTTCCTCCCTTTCTTTTTGGGTTATTTATGTAGTGTTTGGAGCCACCGGCCCACATTAGGCCAACTAGTCCACACAGAGCAATTGCCATTCTGATGGCTGTATATATTATCCTTTCCATACAGATGCACCTTGACAAGGAATGAGCAGCTTCTGAAACTCACCGCGTGACTCGGTTTGTCTTTGAGCTGTGGTGAGTCTCCTGCCTCAGTCTCCTGAGTGCTGAGATTATAGGCTTGAGCTAGAGTATAAACTGATGATGTGGCCCCTCCATGGTATAGTATAGTAAAGGGGCTTTTACTGCAAGAGAGAATGAGCAGAAGTGTCTGGAGAGGCCCAGAGCAGAGAAAGAAGCAGGCTGACTCGACCTGCTCATGAGAGAGGCAGGAGCAGACCAGAGGGAAAGAAAGGGAGAGCAGAGAGAGAGACAGAGACAGAAACAGACAGACAGACAGACAGACAGAGACAGAGAGGCAGAGAGAAGCAGAGAGAGACAGAGACAGACTAAGAGAGGCAGAGAGAGGGACAGAGAGAGCACGAGACAGAGAGAGCAAGAGACAGAGAGAGACAGAGAGACAGACAGAGACAGAGACAGAGAGAGACTGAGAGAGGCAGAGAGACGGAGAGACAGAGACAGAGAGAGGCAGAGAGAGGGAGAGAGAGAGAGAACAAGAAAGCCAGAAAACAAACAAACAAACAAAAAAAGGCACACGGCTGAACTAGCATGAACCTGAGGGAAGCCCGTGAGGGGAGGAGGTGAGAAGAGACCTGTGAGTCTGGGCAGAGAGAGACAGAGACAGAGAGAGTGAGAGACAGAGACACAGAGAGACAAAGAGAGTGACAGAGAAGGATTCAGAGAGAGACAGAGAGAGTGAGAGAGACAGAGAGAGATAGAGACAGAGTGACAGAGAAGGATGCAGAGAGAGAGAGACAGAGTGACAGAGAGACAGAGAGATAGAGACAGAGTGACAGAGAAGGATGCAGAGAGAGACAGAGAGAGTGAGAGAGACAGAGAGAGATAGAGACAGAGTGACAGAGAAGGACGCAGAGACAGAGAGACACAGAGTAAGAGAGAGACAGAGTGACAGAGAGACAGAGAGAGACAGAGAGATGGAGACAGAGACAGACACAGAGAGATAGACAGAGACCCTGGGCCTGGCTTGGGTTCTTGAAACCTCAAAGCCCACCCTGAGTGAAACACTTCCTCACCCAAGGCTAATCTCCTAATTCTTCTAATCCTTTCATACAGTTCTACTTCCTGGTGACTAAACATTCAAATATATAAACCTCTTGGGGCCATTCTTATTCAGACCTCAACCCTACAAAAAACAATAAAGCAATGTGTATTTCCACCAACAAAAAAATTAAAGTTATAATAATAACAGTGTCTATAGCACCACTGGGTATATAAAAATCTCAAGAAAATTAAACACAAATCAGTAGGATGGCCATTAGGTAAATTATTCACACCCACAAAAGTACTTTGTGGAAATGATTATGTATATAAATACATTTATACTGTATTGCTGAATAAAGACTAAATGCTTATATGTTCACGATGTGTCTTGTTGACTGCACATCTCATTGTGTGTGCATCTTGTGAGCGCATCTTGATGGGAGAGGCAGGAGCAGACCAGAGGGAAAGAGAGGGAGAGTGTGGGAAGCAGAGAGAGAGAGACAGAGACAGACAGAGAGGCAGAGAGACAGAGAGAGGCAGAGGCAGGCAGAGGCGGGGAGGGGAGAGAGACACAGAGAGACACAGAGAGACGGAGTCCTCTCATCAATACTGATCAAGCCCTGGGATCAATACTGATTTTCAGCTCCTTTGTACATTTCTACATCACCTGAAATTCTTTCATTGTTTTCTACCCACTCCCTGTCTAGAGCACTCAACCGCATCACACCCTCCCTAGACGTCCACATGGGTGGTGCTGCTTAATGTCTAAGAAGAGCACCATGGTTGGTCTGTATGTGCTGTCCCCATGTCTTCCTCTTGGTCCCTCTGCCACCAGATAGCCACGAGGCAAACTGCTTCCCAGCACAGCAGTGTGCCCAGAAGCAAAGGACCGTGGACAAACACTCCTGAAATGGAGACAGAATAAATTCTTTCTCTCTACAGCTGCTTTCACAGTGACAAAAAAAAAAAAAGCCTTCACAAAAACAAAACAAAACAAAACAAAACAAATCTATCACAGCAGGTGTAGAAAGTACAAGGCAAAAAGCAAACATTTCCCCCATGTAGACTCTGAAATCTTTGATGGATCCTAGGAGGCATACATTTCAAAAGACAAAGTTATTCTGAAAGTGAAAAGTATTGAAGTGAACTTATTATAGTGTGTTCTTGCTGTATATGAAAAATGGAATGAATATAATTTAGAATAAAAGAAATGTGACATTATAATGCAAACAAAAATTAAGGAAAATTCCCAAAGAATCGGAGACAGTTGATAGACAGTGCAGGAAAATGAACAGACAGAGGAAGTAATAAAACCAATTGGGAAAAACCTCGAAGTTTATATATTAAAGTTCATAATTTTAAATGTAAGAATCTAATAATAACTGCTAATCCTTTTCTTTTTAAAGTTTAATTTAAGGATAAAGTAGAAGTTCAGGAGTGACTTTATTCAGTCATTCTTTTTATAACATAGCTGTCAGATAGTAAAGATTTGTGTTTAACTTTCAAACTTTCCTTCAAGACAGTATCCTACACTGGATGAGAGGTCCGAAAGCTGCAGCTGACTGTCTGTTGGGAGGAGAGGGTGGTCCAGGAGCTTATGTCAAAGCGCATGCTGCTGGAGTAGACAGCAGGAAGCAACGTGGCACAGGCCTTGGTAGATGCCACCCCCCACCCCCACCGGCTTGTCCTCTCAGAGTCTTTTGCTGGCCAGGCTTCCAATGTGGCAAGAGCTCTTCATGTGTAAATGAACTTGCCACAGGTGCCTGGCGTCCTCTGTTGACCCTGGGACCCCTGCAGTGGAAGGAGAGACCTAACTTCTGTCTTCTCATCCGCTCAGGAGTCATGTTTCCCCCACAGACTGTGCCATCAGTGTTACTCTTACAGAAGAAACATTGTAACTTAAGTGCTGTTCCAAGTCTCCACCCCCCTTCCCACATGTTGGCAAACAACCCCAGCCGATTCCAGGCTCCCCAGCCTCCGCCAGTTGTGCCCTCCAAGATATCCAGAAATCTTAAAACGTTGAAATACCATCACCGGGAATCCCAATGACTGTAATTCCTCTGAAGAAAAGAGTGGCTATCTGAGGGTGGAAAGCTGAATCCAGGAATGGGATTAGACATCTCTGTAACATGATAGAAGCTTCATGTGTCTGCACCACTGTTCCTATCAGCTGATGAAATTCCAGGACTTTTAGGTAAATTACTGGAATATTTGCCTGAAGAAGCCAGCAAAGGGTGTTCTGTTACTGTTTAGCCACAAGTTCAGCTCCTGCCAATTCTGTGGTCTGTGTTCTAGAACGTGCTGAGTGGCGTCTTCACAGCCAAACACGGCCATATGCAGATGCCTGGCACAGATGGGAAACTCAACATGGAAGCTTCATTTGGTGCATATGGGAATTATTACAGGATTTCAACGGAGAGAGGCACATAGGAAGAGAACGAGTGTGCTCTGCAGAAACTCAGTGCTCTGAAGGAAGGAAGGCAGAAACACAGGCTCCAAAGTTGAACCTGAAAGTTGTTCTTGACAACTCCCTTACAATTGCCCACAGCCTGTCCTTGCAACACAGTTTTTGTTTGTTTTGAGACAGGGTCTCTTTATGTAGCCCTGGATGTCCTGGAGCTCAGACTGCCCTCAAATTCACAGAGATCCGCCTGCCTCCACCCCCACCCCAGCCCCCCACCCCCACAGTGCTGGGTGGGATTTAAGACACGCAGCTACACACTTTTTCATGTCAGATTTTTCTTTATTCTTTTTAATCTGTTTCCACTGTTTTGTCAGCATTCATTTTTATATTTGCTGTGGTCTTTATTTCACTTTTATATACTTCTAATACTGAAGAATACTGTGAAAGACTTTCAGAGTTTTAAGACACTTGCTTTGCACATTTGACTCCACAAAAGTATATTGTCACACAACAATGGCTCTGTGTGTGCAGACACTGTGAACATACATAAGAAATATTAAAACTTAATATATTGAGATGTGTCCTTTTTTGCACTTGGGAGAGAGAAAACTTGCCCAGACTTTGACTCCATGGAGTCCTGTGCAGAGACGGCCCATGTGTTTGATGCATTTTATCAGGGCCCTTCAGCTCTTTCAGAGGGCCACATAAAAGCTCTTATAAAAGCTGGGTGTACAATTACCAATCATACTGACATACATATGTATTTCATTTTTTGTCCAATTCCTTTATGCATAGAGTAAATGTGCTTCTAATAGTTACATCTGTGCGGTTATCACAAACGCATCTGAGTGACACACTTGGAAAGTAGTTATTATCATTTTACTGTGTGAAGTTGCATCTTCTCACACTTATGTGTTTGTCAGGTAACTCCTCTTCAAATGTCAGTCCTTAAATATGTCATTTAAATAACTTATTTAATTAATTTTAATTAATAATTTAATTATAATTTAAATTGTTTTTCTCAGGAACTATGCTTTGAGGAGTTTGATATTTCTGGATTGTAGACACGAGATTTTGATCTTTGGATTTCATTATCTTAGATTATGGCATTCAGGATTGTATCTCTTCAGTTATGGCCTAACCTGCCCCATCACGCTGAGATGTCATGTAGAGTCCAGAAAGAACACCTGTCATCATCTGGCTGTGCTACTGAGGCACGTGTTCTGGTCTTGACAAACATTCCCAAAAGTTTGTAGGTGTTCCCTGGTGTTGGAAATTGTCTCTTGTGATGTGTTGTGATAAAATGAGCGGGACATTGGAAGACCTATCCCAGCCCTCTATCTGTCTCCCAGTAAATGACACCTCTGTTCTGACAGGACACAGTGTGATGCACTTCAGCCCTGCCCCTGGGACTCTAAAAGACTGTGTTCTGTACTGCATTGCTTCTGAGTCATTAGCACAGAGGGAACTCTGGGGGTTACCACCATCCCACATTAAAGAGAAAAGCCTGTTCCTGCCTCTTCAGGATCTGCAGATTGGTGCAGATGGAAGTGATTTGTGCTGCTTTACACCAATCACCCTACTTGGAAATAAGTCCAGAAGAAAGCTGTGTGCAAGTTACTTCTCGAGCGCGCGCGCGTGCACACACACACACACACACACACACACACACAGCATAGCACATACACACACCGCACCAGTCTCGTTTCCCCTGACCTCTCTCTTCCCAGAACTACAGAACTGTCATCCCTGGAGAGGATTCCATGGCTTTCACTCATTGGATGTTTCCAAACTCTTCTGTCCAAGGCTGAATCTTGGTTTTTGAAATTGTTTAAAATCAAGAATTCAAACATTCTTCCTTCACGTATGCTTACTGCCTAGTCTATAGCAGTAGAGCAGAAAAACAGAAACAACTTGGGTAATATAGGGAAGTGGATAAAAGGACGTCTGGTTTTGCTTCACAACCAAATCTACAGTTTTGGTTACTATAAGTAAAATAGTTTAACTTTCCATAATAGTCTCCCAACTGTTTTCCTTTACTAAAAATATAAAGGATGGAAGGAAGACCCAGGGTCTCCTGAGTTCTTTCCCCGCTGGTCTCCCAGATACCCTCAGTTCTGCTGCAGCCCGTGTGGGCCCTGCCTCTCACCCTACCTCTCTGCACCCTTGGGGCTCCACCTGTAGGGGCAGACTCCAGGTCCCCTACTTCTTTCTTGCTGCCCCTCTCAGCCTTTCCTCTTAGCCCATCCCATTCCTTTGTGTCACCCACTGCCCTGCAGAAGGACTCTCTAACAGGGACACAACAGCCACCATGCTCTTCTAGGATTCAGAATGGACAACATCCAACAAAAGAACAGACCACCCGCCCAACAAAGACAAGACCAGATAGATATCTCAAGAAATACTTTAAACACCTTCAATCCAGATCTCTAAATCCAACCATAAAAGCACAAATGCGAATGGCCAAAACAATATGCCTCCCCCAGAAGCCAGCAACCCTACTGAAATAGGCTGAGGAAGCAATTCAGCTGACCTATAAGACAAGGACTTTGATTTTATGTGATAGTTGAAATCATCCTGAAAAATGAAACAACTAGAGGTATTACCATCAAGATTTCAAGTTATATCACAGAGCTATACTAATAAAAACAGCACAGGGTTGGCACAAGACCAGACACATTGATTAAGGGCACAGGACTAAAGATCCAGACACAACATCATACACCTACAGACACCTGACTTTTGTTGTTGTTGTTGTTGTTTTAAACGAAGAAGCCAAAAATACATACTGGAGAAATGACAAAATCTTCAACAGACTGCTAGTCAGGCTGGGTGGCAGCACATAGCAAAGTGTAAGTAGATCCACATCTACAACCCTGCGGAAAACTCAGCTACAGGTGGGTCAAGGACCTCAACCTGAGGCCAGACACCCTGAGTCTGACAAAGAGAAAGTGGGAGAATAGACCTGAACTCATTGGCACAGGAAAAGAATTTCTCAATAGGACACAGCATGAGAGCCAAGACCAACAATAGATTAACAGAACCCCATGAAACCAAGAAGCTTCTGTACGGTAAAGGACACCATCATTTGCACAAAGCAGCAGCCTATAGAGAGGGAAAAGATTATGCATCTGATAGAGGATTAATATCTGAAATATGTAAATAACTGAAAAAGGAACATCAAGACAAAAAAAACCTAATTTAAAGATAGAGCACAGAACTAAGCAGAGTCCTCAAAAGAGGAATCACAAGTGGCTGAGCAGCACTTAAAGAAATGTACATCTTTAGTCATCGGGGAAATGCAAATCCAAACCACTCTGAGATTTCAGAATTGCCAAGATCAATACAACAAGTGACAGCTCATGCCATCGAGGACGCGCAGAAAAGGGGAACACTCATGCATGGATGTTGGGAGGGCAAACGTTTATAGCCACCATGCAAATCAGTATGGTAGTTCCTCAGGAAGCTGGGGCAGATCTGCCTTGGCATCCAGCTACCCCACTCTCCTGCATAGATCCAAAGGTCCCACACCCTCCACAGACACACTTGCTCATCCACGGACTGCTGCTTGTACAGGCTAGTCTTGTCAAGTTGATCTGAGAGGAGGGAGAAAAATATTTCTCAATGGAGAAAATACCTTTGTAATGTACGACTGTAGGCAAGGCTGTAGCATATTTTTATTAATTAGTGATCGATAGGAGAGTGTCTAGCCCATTGTGGGTGGTGTCATTCCTGAACTGATTGCCCTGGGTTCTATAAGAAAGCAGACTGAGGGGCTAGAGAGGTGGCTCAGTGGTAAGAGCACTGGCTGCTCTTCTAGAGGACCCAGGTTCAATTCCTGGCACCCACATGGCAGCTCACAATTGTCTGTAATTCTAGCTCCAGGGATCTGACACTATTTCACCAATGCACATCAATCAATCAATCAATCAATCAACCAATCAACCAATCAACCAATCAGTAAAAGAAAGCAGACTGAGCAGACCATGTAGAACAAGCCGGTAAGCAGCACTCCTCCATGGTCTCTCAGCGCCCACCTCCAGGTTCCTGACTTCCTTCAATGATAGACTAATTTGTGGAACTGAAAGCAAAATGAACACTCTTTCCTTCACAACTTGCTTTTGGTCCTGGTGTTTCATCATAGCAATAGTAATCCTACAACAGAAATTGGTACCAGGCATGGGGTATTAAAGTGACAGACCTGGACATATTGTTGTCTTGGGGAGGATTATGGAAGGACTTCAGGCTGTAAAAGCTATCTTGTGTGGAGAGCTTAGTGGGCTGTTGTGTAAGAGCTTGGAAGGCAAGAGTGTTGAGAACAGTTTGGATGATGGTGGCCTGACTTGTGAAGTTTCAGAAGGAAGCAAAGAGTTTCTGGGTAATCTGTGAAGATTCTGTGGTGTCTGGTCAGTTGGAGCGGAAGAACTAGCTATGATTAACGAGAGACCAGAACCACTAAAGTAAAACCTTTGTTTTTGCTGGGACAGTGGACACTGGCCAGCAGGGGCTAAAGGAGCAGATGTGATCAACAAGAGTCCAGCATCAATGACGTCAAGTCTTCTAGAAAACGGTTTTTTTTTTCCACCACACAGAAGCTATGTTTCAGAGGTGGCCGAGATTGTATCTTGTGCTGGCAGTTGAAGCTGGTAATATAGGAGTCACCAGGTGGGACATGATGGGGGTCACAGGGGCGCGGAGGAATAGCTGTGGCTTGGCATGGTGAGAGGTCAGAAAGACCATTGGTGAAGGAGCATTGAAGGCCCAGAATTAAAAGGGTCATGCAGAGAAGTTGAGTCTTGGCATCACAAAGACAACCCAGGAGGGGCTACTGGTGAGAGTGCAGCCTCATTGTAGCAAAAGACCTCAGCATTTTGGAAATGCCAGTACCATGGGCTGACCACTGAGGACAGCAGTGGGTGTGGAGCAGAACCTGCCTGAGCTTAGAAGACAAGCTGTGTGTGGTGCAGAGCAGAGCTGGAGAAATGAGTGATCCAAGCCTGTTAGAGGAGCCCAGAAGATTGTGTGTGAATCTCAGAGACGAGACATTGAGCTATTTAGACTGTTGGACTTTAGTTTTGGTTTGGTTTGTTGGCAACTGAAACCCTGCTCATCCCTCTTGAATTAAGAAAGTATTCAACTTATTTTTTATTTTATAGGAGGCCATGGTTGAGAGACTTTTAAGTGAATTTTTAAAGATTAAGAGACTATTAAAATTTGGAATGTTTATAATATAATGTTGATATTAATGTGTGACCTTGGGGATAAACAAGTAATGAAAGATTGTGGCTTAACAGTGATGTGTTTGTGTGTCAGGTTGACAAGGAATCAGTTGTGGTGGCTATTCATCTGAGAGGGAACCTCAGTTGAGAAAATGCTCTAAAATAGCAGGCTGTAGACAAGCCTGTAGAGCATTTTCTTAATTAGTTATTGGGAGGAGGCCCAGCCCATTGTGGGTGGAGCCATCCCTGGGCTGTGGTCCTAGGTTCTGTATGAAAGCAGGCTGAGCAAGTCATAAGGAACAAGCCAGTAAGCAGCATTCCTCCACTCCTGTAAGCAGCGCTGCATCAGCTCCTGTCTCCAGCTCCCTGCCCTGTTTGAGTTCCTGTCCTGTCCCCCTTCAGTGATAGACCATGATGTGGAAATTGCAAGCCAAAGAAACCCTTTCCTCTACAACTTGCTTTGGTCATCATATTTCACCACAGCAGTAGTAACCCTAACTAAGACACTGCTCTATTTATAATTGCCAGAAACTGGAAACAACCTAGATGTTCATCAACCAATGAACAGAGAATGAACAGGCAATGTTATGAAAAACAAAAATCTCAAGTAAATAGGTGGAGCTAGATGACACCATCCTAAAGAGTAACCCAGATCCTAAAGAGACAAATATATGTATTTTTCTTATATGTGATGTTAAGTTTTAAGCTTTCTATATGTGTGCTACAATCTGATATATGTGTGTGGGGGGCTGGAATTATCATAGAGAAAGGAGCTTCAGTTGGGGAAGCACCTCCATGAGATCCAGCTGTGGGGCATTTTCTCAAGTAGTGATCAAGGGGGAAGGGCCCTTCGTGGGCGGGGCCATCCCCGGGCTGGTAGTCTTGGGTTCTATAAGAGAGCAGGCTAAGCAAGGCAGAGGAAGCAAGCAAGTAAGAAACATCCCTCCATGACCTCTGCATCAGCTCCTGCTTCCTGACCTGCTTGAGTTCCAGTCCTGACTTCCCTTGGTGATGATCAGCCGTGTGGAAGTGTAAGCTGAATAATCCCTTTCCTCCCCAACTTGCTTCTTGGTCACATTGTTTTGTGCAGGAATAGAAACCCTGACTAAGATCTTACCTATGAGCACCTTCAAATACGACCCGGTCATAGTCATCTTTCCAGGACTTTGCAGGGATTCAGCTTGACATAAGCACAGCCATCTTGGTTATAAATGCCATTTGACCTGCCAGGTGACCCAGTAACTCACTCTAAACCCTGATACACAAACTAAGTCATAGATAGTCAGCCCAGTCTGGACTGTCCCTTAACTAATGTTTGACACATTAATGGCTTTTGAAAAAGCCCAGGTATGTTCTAGTTGGCTGAGTCTCAGCTTTGTATAGCCTAGTAAATAGCAGCTGTTTAGTAATTTTTTTACTGAATGAAGAATAAGATATGTCTCTTTTTAAACAATAAAGCACCACAAGCCCACTTGAATATGCAAATACTTATATACTATAGATATCTTAATCTCAAAGCAGTAAGCACAGCTTGGGTTACAGAAAGTTGTGTGTAGAATTGACATAGTACAGTTCACAGCTACAGCATCATTCCTTCACACCTTTAAGGGCAACGAGGGCAGCTGGGTTCAGTTCACATTTCAGACCAAGTTTGTAAGTCTGAGCTCTGAGCGACAAGCTTTGGTGTTAGGAGCTACAGCTGGCTGAAGTTTAATGTATCGGAGTGAAGCTGCCTCCAGGTTCTCCCAGCATCCTTCAGCCCTCACCTGCTACAGGGTCCCCCTGGCTTACATACCCTGCCCTCTACCTTAAGCCCTCCAGCCAGGGGGCTGGGCTGCTTTTCCCTTTATAGACAACCATTTTGGTTGCCTACCTCTTCCGTGTGCTTTTGGCCTCCTGGCTGCTGCACCTCTTTCCCCTCCCCCTCCCCCTCCTCCTCCTTCCCCTTCCCCTCTCGTGGCCACTCTGGACTCTCTCAAATGTGTCTGCCTCTACCTACGCTCTCCCTTCCAACTTTCTCCTCCACCATACCTAAATCAGTCATATCTTTCCTTTTATTTCTTTTTTTTTTTTCAGAACCAACTTGGGTTCCAGTTTTGGGCCTACCCATTATTTGCTAACAATTCGGGGACAAATAATTTAGTATCTGAAGGGTTTACTTTATTTATTTAACCTAAACTGAAGCTTTGAACTAGGGTTTCTAGGTGCCATTTATTGCACCATTCGATTATTTTTCTTATTTAAAAATGTATCAGCTAATGACAGAAGGAATACAAATATTTTTATAAGTAAAACTAATTGGAAATTGGTTGTTTACATTTTTGTTTTTGTTTTTTAAATTAAACAACTGTAGTAAAATCATTTGGGCTTAAGAGTATGGCCTGTGTGCTGGTGACATGGGTGACATAGCTCAGTGGTGCAGAACTCTTTGGGGGGGGGTGGTCTAAGCCCTGGATTAAACTCCAGGGTATATGTTAAGGTAAAGTTCTAACCTGTAAAAGGTGTTCAGTTTCCAAACTGATCATTAGAGAAGCTCATAAAATAAACAAACAAAAAATCAAAACCCAATGACTTTATTGCATGTGCAGTTTCTAAAGAACTGAAGCCATTTACTATCATAAAGAGATAACATCAATTTACTGCGATTCTTTTTTATTATTAAAAATCATTACTTTATGTGTTTGAGTGTTTTGCCTGAACATGTGTCTGACTACCTCATGTGTGCCTAGAGAGGCCAGAGAGGCCATTGAATCCCCTGAAATTGGACTTATAGGTGGTTGTGAGCCATGATATGGGTGCTGGGAATAAAACCTAGGTCCCCCCGGAAGAGAAGTCAGTGCATTTAATGGTTGAGCCATCTTTCTACCCACTAATTTATTTTATTAAATACATTTTTAGCTGTTATATGTGTGTGTGTGTGCGTGTGCAAATGCAAGCTATGTACATTTTCTAAATCATTTGGAATGAACAGTATGAGGATTTTGCTTGTTTCTGTGGGATTTTGCTGAAGTATGTAAGGCTCATTAAGGGATATATTAGGCTAGGGGAAGGTTTTCAAACTGGAACAAAGATAACTCTTCTGAATTATTTACTTTTATTATGTTAATTAAAACAGAACTCTAGAGTCCTCTAGAACTCGAGAGTACCCCTCAAGCTACATACTCAGCTGATGCATGAGAATTATACATATAATTACACTGCTGGTGAAGAATACCTTCTCTGAAAGACAATTTTACAAAGCTATATCATTATAAGTAGAAGCATAAGCAGTACATAGAGGTGCAAGCCTTTAATCCCAGCACTCAGGAGGCCGAGGCAGTTGGATATCTGAGTGCAAGGCCAGCCTGGTCTACAGAGTGAGGTCCAGGTAAGTCAGAACTACACAGTAAGACCCTGCCTCCAAAAGCAATGACAACAAAGTACACAACACACAGAAAATAGGAATAGTCATCACTCTTACATATGTCTTCTGGAATGGATTATCTTAGAATTCTTTTTTTTTTTTAATGGTTTTTTTGGAGACAGGGTTTGTCCATATAGCCCTGGCTGTCCTGGAATTCACTCTGTAGACCAGGCTGGCTTCGAACTCAGAAATCCGCCTGCCTCTGCCTCCCAAGTGCTGGGATTTCAGGCATGCGCCACCACTGCCCAGCTATCTTAGAATCCTGATAATTGCTTCCTTTCCTTTCTTTCATATATAGGAGTTTCTCATACTTTAATAGGCATAAAATCACCAGGACACTTGTTAGCACACAGATTAGGACTCTGACTGGGCTAGCCTCCCCCTCCCAGTCTCCCTATCTGCATGAGAAGCAAGGCCTTGAAGGATGGTTATTTTGTCCGACTAACTGACCAAGGCCTATGTGAGATTCCTAGCTTGATTACCTTGTTTGATGCTAAGCCTCACTCTTATTTGCCCTAGTTTCTTTTAAATTCTCACAAAAGTAAATGTTCGTAAATGCAGACACCAGTTAGAATCTACAGTTCTACAGGTGAATATGACCCCTGTGATCCCAGGCTAAGAGCTCTCAAAGAGTGGTTTCTAAGGTCCAAGAATTCATATATTTATTATACTACCCATATTGTTATAATAATGCAAAATTGAGAAACGTTAGTCTAGAGCCGGGCGGTGGTGGCACACGCCTTTAATCCCAGCACTTGGGAGGCAAAGGCAGGTGGATTTCTGAGTTTGAGGCCAGCCTGGTTTACAGAGCTAGTTCCAGGACAGCCAGGGCTACACAGAGAAACCCTGTCTCGAAAAACCAAAAAAAAAAAAAAAAAAAAAAAAAAGAGAGAAACGTTAGTCTACTAATTAAAGTTTCAGTTTCACCTTAAGATCTTCACACAGTTACATTCTAAACCTCTATAGCATTAACCTATGTTAAAACACATCTGTTCATTATTTCCCAAACTGATGCCTTCTTCCTCAGATCTCTGCTCAGGCTGTTATCTCTGTCTAGAATGTTCATTTCTTACATTTTTCCTCAACAAAGTGTTACCAATTTTTTTCTAAGGGTCAAGTTTTAACTTCTCTCTCAAGGCCATCTTAACTATGTAGCTAAGACCATAGCCCATAGTTCTTAAAACCGTGCTTACGATGTGGAACCTGAACCTATAGCACAGGTTCTTTGGGTAATTTGTTGGAAATATAAACCACTGAGGAACACTCCAGTCCTAAGTGAGAAGCTCTGAGTATGGTCCAGAGTCACCTCAAGTGACTCAGTGCACTGCTGCAGTGTGCCCCGTGCACCATCTATGTGGGTGCAGTGTCATCCCCCCTCCCCACCCCCGCACTGTATCTATGGGTGCAGTGTGCCCCATGCACTGCCTCTACAGATGCAGGGTGCCCAGCACACCACTTCTACAGGCACGTTTTACCACGTTTCTTTCCATTTACTGTCCTTTGCAGATGCTGCACTGTGTAGAAACTGAAGGTCATGTACCCCAAAAGGACCAGTTTATTGGTACCATTTTCTAACAGTTCAGATGACTCTTAGCATTTTTCAGCAATAGACTATTTTAAAAATGCACACATTGTGTTTTAAAGATATTAACACTATCGCACAATAAGAGGCTACGACATAATATAAACCTAACTTTTATACTCACCAGTAAATCAAAAAATTAATACAGCTTGCTTCCCAATGATAGCGACTTTATGCTTGAGGTCTGAGGCATGCCTGTACCTTATTTCATTTCTTACTGTATCTACCAGCATGTAAACTCCGTAAGAGCAGAAACAGTAGTCTCGTCATCCGCAGGACCAAGCAGTGCTTTTCGCTTAACAGATCACACTGAATTAAACTCTTACTTATCTAGTGCCAAAGTTAAGGATAAACAAATTTTAGTGCATCAATTTTTCATCTTAATGGCTCTGAAGAACCTTGAAAGGTTGTGTGATAGATTCAGACACAGACATCAATCATGAAGACAATCAGGGCCGTCCTTAACAGAAGACAGAGTTCTTAGTTTTGTTCTAAGCTTTTGATGGAAGTGTAGTACATATACCTAATAATGTTCATTCGTAATGACAATAATCATTTCACCCAAGAGTTCCTCTTCTTCTCTGGCCTCTACATTTTTACATTTAGAGACAAAAACATCATTCTAAAATTTCTTAATTGGTTTCAGCTTCAGCTATTATTTATACAGTAAATTAGAAATGAGCCTAAACTCTTATTTCTCAATAAGTAAACTTGAGATAAGACTTATGCTAAAAAATAGAAAATACCTTTTTGTTATAGTAAAGGTATCCTAACAGTTTCAGATCTAATACCACTGAAAAGTAATGTAAATGTGACTGGAGAGATGGCTTAACGGTTAAGTCTACTTCCTGCTGTTGCAGAGGATCCCAGTTCAGTTCCCAACACCCACAAGACAGCTTACAACAAGCTGCATCTCCAGTTCTAGGGGATGCAATGCATTCCTCTGGCTTCTGTGAGCTCCTGCACTCACATGGAATAAAATGAACTCATGTAGGATCACACACATATGTATAAATAAAGAAAATACCTTAAAAAGAAAAACAATGTAAATAAAACAACAATCCACACTGATTAGAATTTCATTTATTAACTGCTCAAAATTAAAGAACAGATTCAAAGGCTCCTGGATTCTTAAAACTCCAGAAGACCAAGCCACATAACAGGACACACAAGAGCCATGCCAACAAATACACCATGACTACACATGGTCACCATGACTGCACATGCTCACTGATAGCATTATTTTCTTTCTCAGATACCTTTCTTAATAAAATATAAAAATGAAATATAAGTTTTTATTAAAATTTGTTTAATAACAAATTATTTATGATGATAAATTAATTATCAGTTTACTAAAACAAAACCATTCTTCCAGAAGTTACAAAAAAAAGAAAATATATCAGTTCATATATTTTGTTATAAGAAAGGCAAGGAATGAATCAAATTTAAGAGAAAAAACTCTGAACAATTATCAATTATCTCTAAAAATAAAAAGCATTTTTAGTCATTACACATGTTTATACTTTGCCTTATTAACTATATTTTTTCTTTAGAAAAGTCCATTAAATATTCCCACTAGGGCCTTCATTTCTTCAGCTGCATCATCAGGATAATACTTACTGGAGGGAAAAGCAAATATAAAAGATATTTTTGTAAACCAGTTTATTTTAAAAGTACATAGTAAACAATGTAACATTACAGAGTAGTTACACTTGAAAGTTAGTGAGGTTAGTATAGCAAACAGTACAGTAATATTGTCAGTGGGTAAAAACAACTGACTGTGGGCTGTAAAGGGTAAGGACAGAGCTCCTTAAGCACACTGGAACATAACACTGCTCAGGAAAAACAGGAGCAGGTCTCTAAGGAGAGAGAAATGGGTACAGAGGCTCCCTCTCAGGAATGGCCAGCAGTGGGGTGCTGCTGACATTTATTACTACTGTGATATTGAACCTGTTGAGCTGAGAAGAGCTAACCGGGTGAAACACAGCCTGAGCTTCTATAAGTTACCTGATTTCATTTGTATTTCTTCAATGGCACTACCATTTATTCTGTCAATAAAACAGTCTGCATTCAAATCAGTAAAAGCTCCTTTACCAACTCAATGTTTTATAATTAATAGCATTAAACATATGTTTTAAAAATTAGTATCCCTAATATTGCTGGCTTTAAGGATCCTCAGTTCTCAGGAGATCTACAATTTCCATGCTTTAAATAAAGGTTTTGTTTGATCTTTAAAGTGAACAAAGGAGGATCTGGAGAAATGGCTCAGTGGTTATGAGCACTGCAGCACTCTTCCAGAGTCCAGTGCTAGCACTCATGTCAGGTGGCTCACAATTGCCTGTAACCCCAGCTCCAGAAGGACTAGACTCCTGCACTCACAGGCAAGCGCACACACACACACACACACACACACACACACACACACTAAATCTTTGAAATGAACCAAAAAAGAATATTGAATTTCTTTGTAAAAGTTTTGCTAGTAAAGCCATTAAATGTATTTAAAGAAGCCGGGCGTGGTGGCGCATGCCTGTAATCCTAGCACTTGGGAGGCAGAGGCAGGCAGATTTCTGAGTTCGAGGCCAGCCTGGTCTACAGAGTAAGTTCCAGGACAGCCAGCACTACACAGAGAAACCCTGTCTCGGAAAAAAAAAATGTATTTAAAGAGCTTACCTAAGGTCAATTTCCTTTTTAGAGCCACTGTTTCCAATAAAAATATCCACTTCCTTAAAATTAGGAGACTGTGGTATTTTCTTTGAGTGGGCAAAGCATATCCTCTCAATCACAGGTGAGAGAGTTGGCTGTCTTCTCTCTTGTAAATTGACCTAATGTTTTAATTAAAAAGCAGCAATCACTGAAAGCTATGTATTCAAGCAAAATTTGAAATAAAAACAAAAGCATGTGGCTTACAAGACTCGCATTTCCAGCTTGTTGAGGAAACTCTGCCACCGAGGACGGCCCAAAGTTGGACATGGAACAATCTGGTAAATAAACATCTGGCTTCTCAGGTGATGACACAAAACTAAAAGTTAAAATTAATTATTTATGAAATAGGACAAATGTGAAAAACAAACTAATAATAGTTACTCTGCAAAGAATACAAAGTTTAATATAAAGCTTATTAATAGTGATTCTGTGAACAACATAAAGAATATTTATTACAAAAAAAGTTGATAGTTTTCTATACTCATTGAGAACTTGGTATTTCTTCTTCCTCCTCCTCTTCCTCTTCCTCCTCCTCATCCCTCCTTCTCCCTCCTCCTCCTCTTCTTTTGAAACTGAGTGTCACTATGTAGCTCTGGCTGTCTTGGAATCACTGTGTAGCCCAACCTGACCTCAACTCATATAGAGCTGCCTGCCCTAGTGCTGGGACCACATCCTTAAGAACAAACCCAACTTACACATTCCAGATTAGAGTCTTATTTAAGAAATTTAACAATTTCCTTTAAGATTCAGGTTTATGCTTGATTTTCTATAACCTGGAAACCTGTAAATCTTTTCTAAATTCCCACTGCTTAACCTTTATCCTCCTTTCTGTATTCTGGATTCACATAGAAACCATGGTCCTTCATATAACTACATACAAGAGTTCATAACTTTTTATTAAATTCATACATGAAAACACATTCATTATTCACTACTATGTGCCATGCATCATGCTAGGAGCTAGATACAAAGTGGCAAGCAAGCCATCAGTGAGGTATTATCTAACACAGGAACAGACCATGTATGAAAATAGAAATCACGGCTGGGAAGATAGCTTTGTTGATGAAGTGCATGTGTTGTAAGCACTTGCCCCTTTTGAACTCTAGAGCCCAGGTGAAAACATGATTCGTGCATGGAACCCTGTGTGGGGAAATGGAGGCAGGTGGTCCTGGCAGCCAGTGGATCAGCCTGGTCTACTTGGGATCCTGACCAGTGAGAGATCCTGTCTCAAAAACAAACAACCCCAAACCCCCAACCAACCAACTACCAACAACAACAACACCAACACAGACTAGAGAGACAGTTCAGCATTGAAGAGTGACTGTTGTACAATCCTGAGGACTGGAGTTAGAATTCCAGGACCCACAACAAGCCAGGTGTCCCCCACACCTCTAGCTCCCACTCTGGATAGGGCTTCGGTAAGAGGATCAGGCGCTTTCAGACTTCCGGTGTAGCCAAGAAATCCTGAGGCCCAGGCTCAGGGACAGTGAGAGGACAGTGAGGGTCTCTTCTGGCCTGTGTGTGCTTAACACATTCCTTCCCAATGTGCATGTAAGGTCACACAGATACTCAGACACAAGAAAATAATGATAGTAATATGGACTGTGCCTGAGGAATGAGCCCACGATTGTCCTCTGGCTTTCATAGGCGTGCACACAATTACAGGTTTTGAAGGCACATCAGGTCCTCAGCTCTTATGGCCTTCTCCTGTGGAGCAACTTCTGATGGGGTTTTTTCATGGGCTTCTTGTGAGCACTTTAAACAACCTGTCTTCTAAACTGTTCCAGAACTATTTGTAGTTTGTTAAATGCATGGTGTAGAAAATGGTTTTCATACTGTTTTGTCTTTTCCTACCCACAGCTTTGCTTTCTTTTGCTACTTCTGTTCTTTCTATCGGACTCAGACTTAGAATCCATAAAAGAAAGGGATAAGAGCACAACTTATACTAGATGCTATGCTTATGCTAGATGGTTGAGGAGATCAAACCCCAGAGCACCTTAGGGTGCACAAGCTGGTCAGTGGAGATGCCTGTGAGCACCTTGCTAGTGGTGAGAACAGTGCTCTAAGGCCCAGTGGCAGGAAACCAGCAACATGTGGGCAGGGCCTGGAGTCTGAGGAGCACTCCTGTGGGACTAATGCTCAGTACTGCTAAGTGATCGCTTATGTAGCCCCGAATGGACACTGTCAGCATTTTTGTCTTCTGGCCAAAATTCCTCTCCCATCTTGATTTCTAATTAAGTCTATTATTTCCAAATGCACTTTGGCAAAACTGCTTCGAACTGAACATTTCCAAGATGATTTTTTCTTTTCCAAATCTCATATTCCTGTATTCTCAGAAATATCTTTCTATATCTAGCTGCTATGTATTCTTTCCCCTTCTCCATTATCTTATTTCATTAATTATCAAATTGAATAGCTTATCTCTGAGATATAAAAAATTCTGTGTGTGTGTGTGTGTGTGTGTGTGTGTGTGTGTGTGTGTCTGTCTGTCTGTCTGTCTGTCTGTCTGTCTGTCTGTAGGTAGGTAGGTCAAAGGACAAATTGTGGAAGTTGTCTCTTTCCTTCCAGTATGTGGAGTCTGAAGGTCAAGCTCAGGTCACCCGGCTGAGTGGCATGTGCCTTCACCCAGTCAGCCTCCTCACTTGTCTCCCCATCAGTGCTGGGATGAGTTTTTAATGATTAACTGAATGTCTGCATCATCTGTCATGGAGGTGAACCACTAGAGACCACTAAGCCACTCCTGGTCTACATGGATTTGACGACAGCACTTCAAGAAAGAAACCTCCACCACTAGCAAATTTGGGTTGCTTAACACACTCAGATTCTCTGACACCTAATGGTCTGGGCCCCATCTCCAATTATGTTTCAAGAGAATATAAAGTTCTAGGAGTTACATACTCAAGTTCTAAAGCTTGCCTGTTTGAGTTGTCTCTTTGGAATCTGCTACTTGACTTTTGGAAGGGTAGCTTACTTCTGCCGAGACTTGAATCACGAGTGTCTCCAAATCCTACGGGAGGAAAGAACATTTTGAAGTGAATTTCCAGTTGGCAGCTGATGGATGTGCTGTCCAAGTTTCCCAGGGCGTCTCTCTCAGCAGGACTGTTGAGAGAGAAGTGCAGGGGCTGAGGAGATGGGCTGGCAGGGAGTGTTTTCTGTGTAGGGATGAGGACTGCGTTCAGCTTCCCCAGGACTCAGATAAAATTTGGGCATGAGTTTCTTAGCTGGTAAAGCCATAACAAAAATCAGAAATTAGAAAAAAAATTAAAGAAAGGAATATATGTCCTAATTTGCTTTTGATTACTGTGATAAAATACCATGACCAAAAGAAATCTGAGGAGGAAAGGGTTTGTTCAATTCATAGCTTGTCATCATAAAGGGAAGTCAGGGTAGAAGCCTGGAGTGGGAACTGAAGTACAGACAGTGCCCCTGGGCTGCTCCCCATGGCTTACTGAGTTTGCTGTTTTATATCCCACCTCCAGCCACCTTCCCATGGATGCCACTGCCACAGGGAACTAGATCTTCCCAAATCAATCATTAAGAAAATGCCCTAAGCACGCCTTTAATACTAGCACTTGGGAGGCAGAGGCAGGCAGATTTCTGAGTTCGAGGCCAGCCTGGTCTACAGAGTGAGTTCCAGGACAGCTAGGGCTACACAGAGAAACCCTGTCTCGAAAAAACCAAATCCACCCCCCCAAAAGAAAGCAGATGAATAAAAACATAATACATTTGTCCTTCTCAGAGACCCTAGATGAATTCAGAATGGAAACTAGGATAGTCTGTTTTATGAGGAACAATTTAATAAACAGCCTGGATTTAATAGGACTGTTAACAAGAGACAGGAGGGATGACTCAGTGGTTAAGAGCACCAGCACTGGCTGCTCCTCCAGAGGACCCTGGTTTGATTCCCAGTACCCACATGGCAGCTCTGTCCATCCATGGCACCAGGGGGTCAGACTCCCTCTTTTGGCCTTTGTGTGCACTGCATGCATGTGCTGCACAGCATATAGGTAATAGTGTTCATCTATATAAGACGAAATAATTTTTAAAAATTAAAAAGAGAGAGGAAATAGGATAAGAAAGAAAAACTCACCTTGTTTCTCAAGCCACCAATAGTAAGCAACCTTGGCCTTTGCCCTCAGAGGGGGAAAAAGCTTTTTGTGGAAGAGACATTTCTTTTTTTAGGTTTGTGCAAAATAGAATCTTACTTCAACAAACATATACAAAAAGGCAAAAAAAAAAGGAAGGGAAGAAAGAAAGAAAGAAAGAAAGAAAGAAAGAAAGAAAGAAAGAAAGGAAGGAAGGAAGGAAGGAAGGAAGGGAGAGAGAGAGAGAGAAAGAAAGAAAGAAAGAAAGAAAGAAAGAAAGAAAGAAAGAAAAAGAGCCGGGCGTGGTGGCACACGCCTGTAATCCCAGCACTTGGGAGGCAGAGGCAGGCGGATTTCTGAGTTCGAGGCCAGCCTGGTCTACAGAGTGAGTTCCAGGACAGCCAGGACTACACAGAGAAACCCTGTCTCGAAAAACAAAAACAAAAACAACAACAAAAAAAAACAAACAAACAAAAAGAAAGGAAGGAAGGAAGGAAGGAAGGAAGGAAGGAAGGAAGGAAGGAAGGAAGAGTCGTCTCAGGGACCAAAATAAAACTGTTCAAAGCCTTCCTAATGAAATTGCTTTAAGAAAATAGTTTACCTGATACAGCCATCTTCTCAGCATCAGCTGAGAAGCTCATAACTTCTATTAAGCTTTCATCATCAAAGTCCTCCCAAACTTCACTCCCCAGCTCTAAGTCTGCGTGTGAAGCGTCTGGAGGCGTTCTTTTATCTGCATCTGCAGCTCTGCGGTTTCCAGGTGCACCAGCGTGTCTGCTGAACATCATGGTCTGAGTGGTCTCCTCATTGGAAGCTGTATAACAGCCCCACCCAGGGAAGCCTGTGATGTGTGCACAAGAGCATGGGCACTTGTTGAAGCACAAAAGCATGTATCATTTTACACTGATGTATGAGACGCATCCTCAGCTGCTGTGCAGAGTTGAGTAGCAATTTTCAAGAGCACTGTCAAGTATTGGGTATACTGCTCAGACTGGATATACTATTTACTGGATTATATCATATACTATGTCTATATATAGTATATACTATATACTATTTACTGAGTATACTGCGCAGACTGGATATACTATTTACTGGATTATAGGTACTGAGAGGGTCATGAAATTTAATTTTAGGTAGATTAATTTTATCATCACTTTCACTGAGTCTCTGTGTGTGATACACACATGAGGGTGCACATGCCCCAGTGCATTGGTGGAGGGCAGAGCACAACTTTGTGGATTCGATTTTCTCCTTCTTCTTTATGTATATCCCGAGGATTGAACTCAGGTCTCTAGACTTGAACCACAAGCTCATCTACCCACTGAACCATCTTACCACCCCCATAATCTTAATGGATTTTAATTCCTACTATAAATAACTTTGTAGAAGCCCATTCCACAGTATTTTCCCATACTGAAAAATGTCAAGAACACAGATAATAGCAACATATCATACATCAGGAAGTTTAGTTTTTCAGCACTATCATCTTTGTTTTTAACATAATTTATAGGCTGGAATTTATTTTAAATTATCATAAAATGCTTAGTATAAAATCTACTAGCATTTAACAGTGTTTGAAAATTTAACAGAGTTCTGAAAATTTAACAAGAATTTCTCATAAGACAGTGTGAGCCTGAAAGAGTTTTCCTGAGGCCACCTTACTCAAATGTGCCACCCTCTTCATCTGTCCACTGAGCCTACAGCTACAGTTCCCATTCACACTTCTGTGTGCTGCCACACACAGTAGGACATACACTAAAAACAGAAGTAGTATGAGAGTCCATGGAAATACAGTGAGAAGAACAGTTAGAGTGGAAAAGACCTCTTTAAGATTCAAACCATGGGGGCTGGAGAGATGGCTCAGCGGTTAAGAGCACTGACTGCTCTTCCAAAGGTCCACATAGTGGCTCACAAACATCTGTGATGGGATCCGATGACTTCTTCTGGTGTGTCTGAAGACAGCTACAGTGTACTCATATACATAAAATAAAACGTAAAAAAAAAGATTCACCCCATGTAAAGAACAGCAGTAGCTCTCAGCTTGACAGCTGCGGCTGTGGAGCAGGAGAGACATTCTGTGAAGAACAGCAGCCTGAGAGGCCAGAGCAGGCAGCTAGGAGTCCTCAGAATTTCTGGAGCATAGAGTAAGAGAAAGACGGACACACTGGAGCTGCACAGGCAGGCATGTGTCAGACCTTGTCAAAGTAATTGTGGCCTTAAGATCTTCCTGTTCTTATCAGCCAAGACAACTGCTGAAGATGCTCTCGCATGAAGACTGCAGGATCAGATGCTGTTTGATTACTTGGAATATTTATGGATTGGAGAATAAGAGGCTGAAGCAGGCAGCGTGTGAGGCAGTTACTGAAACAATGCCTGGAGATGAGTGTTAAAGCCTGAGTGTCAGTAAGGACAGCAGATGAGGGAGCGAGTATGTGCGTGTGGTATGACACAGGCGCGGTGCTGGGTCACGTGTAGAGTGAGAGTCACACACTGATCTAAGGAAGGAGAGAAGCAACAGAATGCAGCACAAATGACCAGAGTGTAGATGTGGGCACTGCTAACTCTGACACAGGAGGAATGGATTCGTACTTAGAAAAAGACAGACTTACAGATTTTCAGGAGTTAGCTGGTGATTTAAGATGTGACTTGGGAGGTATTGTGTAGAAGTCTGCAGGAAGGAGAGAGAGAGGGAGAGAGAGGTAGGACAGGAAGCAGAGGAGGAGAAGGAAGCAGGGAGACAGACAGAAAGGGATGGATCCATGTGAGACACCAGCAAAAAGACAAGCCCAACAAGAGTCTGAGATGCGCAACCGACTAACCACAGGCCAGAGCAGAGGTGTCAAGTCCGTCAGAGAGCTCCCATTGAATGGAGCTTATGCCACTCCAGGGCCAGAAGAGCAGTAAATGATGCTCAAAGGAATGATGAAGAGCCTCAGCTTTAGTGAGGGAATAGTGGCCAAGATGGAAATAAGCAAATGCAAATGCTTTTCTCAATACTTTTCAGATTGACAAGAAAGTAAGATACAGATACAGAGACCACAGGACTCTGATTTACTATCATCACAATCATCACCACCACCACCATCACCACCACCACCATCATCATCATCTTTCTGGCATGCTGAACTTTCTATCAGTAGAAGCATCTTTCCTTTCCTTTGGGGAAAAACATACCTTTGTTATCCTATGTGATCCCCAAGGGTCAATGTTCTTGGTGCCCTGCTTTCCCCAGGGCTACAGGGACCGAATGACCAGTCCCCAGTTATAGAGATTTATCCAAGTGACTACATTACTCAAAGTAGACTAATCAGAATGAATTCAAGTCTGTACAACTACAAAAGAAAACTATCTTTTTCTACTGAGGTTGTTAGACTGATAAGATTAAGAATCGGAAGAATGCCGTGTAAGTACGCCTATTTAACAAGTGAAGCAATTAACAAGAAACATAGTAAAAGATCCAGAGAAACCCAGAGATCTGATGAGATCATCTGAGTGCCTGGATTTAGCCAAGGTTAAAGCCAGATGCCTCCTTGGACTTCCAGTGTGTGCAGATAACCGCTTACCTTTGGTGTGTAAGCCCCTTTGTGTAGAGTGTCAGACCACTAACCACACAGGCCATGGTTAGCAAGAGGGAGCTCGCTGTGGCGGAAGAAGGCAAGGCCTAAGCACGCTGACGCTCTGCGAGGAGACACAGCAGAGAGCAGACAGTGCGCGTGGGCAGCAGGCGCATCAGGAGCCACGGGGAAGGAAGGCAGTGTGGACGACAGCTCCAAGCGAGGCAGGGTATGTGGAGAAACATTTTCTCAAAAAACAACAACAACAACAACAACAAAACAACAACAACAACAACAAAAAAAAAAAACCAAAAAAACCCAAAACCGGAAAAAGTAGACAAGGAAAATATTGGATAGAGAAGAGGAATAACTGGCCTTTTAAATCCCCAGGGAAGGCAGGATTACACAGAATTCAGGTGAAGCCTTAATGGAAGAAAAAAATTAATTCTTTTTGAGAGTAAGAAAGGGTTAATGACAAATGCAAAATCAGAAAAATACATGAGCCGGGTGAGGTGGGATGAGATGATGGAGATCTGACAGAGTTCTTACACTGTAAGTTCAACACTCAATTTTCTACTGATAACTAAAAGTCAATTTCATTTTCTAGAAATGGCTTGGACTGGGAATCAGGAGATATGGAATCTATTTCTGGCCCTGCCATTAATTAGGTATGTGATTTTGGGCGAGTCATTTAATCTCTTGGAATCTTGGCTTTCTTTACTGTAAAATGAAAAACTGCACAAAGGTCCCTTCCAAATTAAATTTTATGATTCAAAATGCTTTCTCATATAATTTCTAATACTTTTTTTCTTTTTTTCTTTGTGAAACTGGAATACAGATAGTAAAATTACCATGTTTTTCTTAAAACATTCTCAAAACTTAACATGTTTTGACAATAAAGTCTAATGTGTGAAAATTATAGTAAATATATTAATTGCTACCATTAATAACACTAGATATTACCTTATGAATTTGATAAGCATTATCTCATTTAATCCTAAAATGACTGAAATGATCAGGTAGGAGAATTGAGATGAAGTAGGTAAGTACACTATGAGAGGTTATACTGAATGGCAGACTTAGAAGCTGGGCCCAGGAAGACTGTTTCTAGATCCTGTCAGCTTCACTGTCTTACACATTGTTCCTTCCTTAAAGTGGAAGAAGAATGAGAGTGAGAGAGAGAGAGAGAGAGAGAGAGAGAGAGAGAGAGAGAGAACACCCACTGTGGAGCAAGAGCACAGGTGTTACTGGGCCAGGCGTCTAGATGAGGCCTTTGCGTCAGGCGTCTAGATGAGGCCTTTGCGTCATACTATAATCAGAGTTTAGGATGAGTGGAAAGGGAGTAAGGTGAGAGACTACAGACATGCAGGAAAGCAACCAGAGCGAGCTATCAGCTGTGTGAGGAAGAGCAGAGTAGTGTGGCAGTATATGGAAGAAACAAGTCGGAGGGCTGTGGGTTGAAAAAAGATAAAAATAAAAAGTTTGAGAGTGTTAGCTTCCTGTTTTGTAATAATTAGTTGGATACATTCTCTGATCGTCCCAGTGAGATTATGAAACTTGATCCCACATTAGGAACAATGGAGGTCATGAGTGGCAGATACTCTTGTCCATATTATCTATCTAGTTATCTATTTATTTTGACATGTTGGGATTGAATCTAGTATGTTGCTAGGCAAGCACTGTACCAGTGGGCTGCACATACAACTACCTATGATCTTAAACTGGATAAAGGAAACATAAAACCTCAAAAATGACAAAACCAACGCTGGGTATGAAGGTGTTCTCAGGAAGCTCCAACGCTCACAGTTCCATCTACATTCCATACAGCCACCTGAGCATGGCTCATGGGCCAGGGTTACTTCTCATCACTTCAATACTTCAAGTTTTTAACTCATGAACCAGGGAAATAACACTAGTAACAAGAGAACCCAAAATAATAGTGCTGAAGAACTTGTATGTATTACCGCATTTTTAATGACAGGCACTGATAAAAAGCAAATCTATACTACAAATTTTCTATGCCTCTCAAATTACTATTGTGAATGCATGTGTGTGCATGTGTGTCACATGCCACAGTGTGTATGTGGAGTCGAGGGATAACATACAGGAGTGAAGTCTGCCTTTCCACCATGCAGACTCTGGAGATAGGTCAACAGGCTTGGCAACAAGCACTTTTACTACTAAGCCACTTTACTGGCCCCTAGTACTTTCATTTTAAAGATCAGGCTAAGACCCAAGGAGGTTAAACAATTTCCCCAAAATCACACAAGTATTTTATCAAAATGTAATAATTTCAAATCTATAAAATTATTTAAATTTCTGAAAATATTTATCATTTTAATACTTTGTTAACACAAGAATTTCTAATTTTCCCAGTTCTTTTTCACATTATCTTTAAATAGTCAATACTTGTAAGGAAGATACTTTAAAAAAATCTTTGGTATACAGCAAGACAATTTGAAATAACCTAAAAAATTTGAAATTGGTTCAATAACCCAAGAGAAAACTGTTGTTAGTTAATATTCATAGTCCTTTTAGATGTTGGGTTTTCAGTTAAACAACGTATTAACCTTAGCAATATTGAACTCCCTCCCAACTCAACAGCAACAGCAGCTTACCTTTGTCACAGTATTCAGATGGTCCCTGCTGAACTTTTCCATAGAGTTCATGCTCATTTCTCTGTTCTAATATTGGCAAGTCAGGGATGTTTAAATATTTTGACCTTTATGAAGATAGACAAAATAATAAAAAAAAGAAGAAAGTATAATGAATTTGGCCTTGAAAACTAATCATATAAACAAAATAGCATGGTTTATTCACTTCACAATTCTGTGATGAACTGTAATTAGCTTGGGTAAAAACAAGTGTTTGATGGAAAAGGCCAATACTAAGTCATCTTTACGTGCCCCACCCAGGGCTGGGTCCTCTTTACATGCTGTCATCATACAGTCTTCAGAAATCTGATATGGCTACTGTCAGTTTGACAGCAGAAGTCAAAATCTCTGGAGCAATGCTGGCATCTAGACTTCTGATTGGTCAGCTCTTGCTCTATAATGGTTGGTAAATAAATAGAAAGTCATCCTAGCAATTACAGTTCTTTTATCTGACCCCTCAGTGAGGCAGGCATGGGTAAGTTGTCTGTGCTTCAGTAAATAGCTCCTGCCCATGCTCACGCAAAGGATCCTAGTTAAAGCAATAGATCACACAGAGAGCTGTGAAAGTAGGGGAGGGCACGTGGGAAAGAGTGTCTCAGAGGGAGAAGGGCGTGGGTGAGAGGGGATAGGAAGTGAAGGTACTGAAATTCATTCTACATTGTTTAAAATAATGTTTAAAATAAGTTTAAAATGCAGGAAAGAATATCCTAAGCTGAATAGGAAATTATATATACAATATTCTCTTCCTTGCATCATGATAAAAGAAAAGAACAATAAATTATCTATCATATTATTTTATTTTATTTTTTATTTTTTTATATTTTATTTTATTTATTTATTTATTTTATTATTTTATTTTATTTTGGTTTTTTTGAGACAGGGTTTCTCTGTATAGCCCTGGCTGTCCTGGAACTCACTCTGTAGACCAGGTTGGCCTCGAACTCAGAAATCCGCCTGCCTCTGCCTCCCAAGTGCTGGGATTAAAGGCGTGTGCCACCACCGCCTGGCCAAGGTCTAGGTTTTTATTAATAAAATTAAATAAATATCATGCATTGAGGTATACAATTATAACCTCAGCACCTGAGAAGTTAAGGCAATAGGATGATGAGTGTGAGACAAGTCTAGACTATATAATTAATTCAAGGCCAGTCTGGGCTACATACTGAGATACTGTTTCACAGCATCAACCAGTAAATAAACAATATAAAATAGCATTGATAATATTATTTTATGAGCCAGGTTGTTATGACGGTTAAAAGAGATATTGCTCAAGCAAAATTTCACATTATAAAGCATTTTTCAAGTCCTAGGTATTATTGGTATGGAATGAGCACTTGCAGGGAAGACTAGACTGGGTATACCAACATGAGCTTCCTTGTAAAGCACATCTTGTCTCTAAGAAAGCTGAGAACCAGGGGATGACATAAGGGATGGATGGTTTCCTAGGAAAGAGGAGATTCAAGAAATGGTAACATGAAATACTAAAACCTTATGATAGTGTTGCTGTATTATGAAACTAAATGATTAGAGTGATTTTCATCAATTAGGGAGTGACTAACTCCCCTTGAATAGGTGGCTATCTGGAGGAGCAGCACTTAAATGACTACTTTACCTTAGATATTAACATTGTGTTTATACCTTGATATACTGGAAATGGAAGGCCTTGGAATAAAACCAAACTCTTTAAGGTCCACATTTTGAGATTTGTTCATCTGTATCTGTGAATTAAAAAAAATGCTCTTCCAAGTTCAACTATCACTTTCACAAATAAACAAAATAGTAAAGTTATTGCAGGTAAATAAAGCCCCCAGAAGCCCAGAAATCAATGAATTAGGAGAGTCTTGAGCTAGTTCTCAACTCAAATATTCTTCTCAGACCCTTCTTAATAACAGTTTTCATGTTTTTTGTTTGTTTTAATTTATCCTTCTCTTCTCACTCTCTATATATGATATATGATATACTGTCAGAAAGATCTTTTGACTTCCACGCCTTAAATTACCACATTTCTACAGATGACTCTCAAATTTCTATTTCTGTTCCTTTTCTCTTCTGATTTCCAGGAACAACTAACTGCCTCTAGGACACCTTTATGTGGATATCTTGGGTTTGTGTGTGTGTGTGTGTGTGTGTGTGTGTGTGTGTGGTGTGTGTGTGTGTGTGTGTGTGTGTGTGTGTGTTTGTATGTGTGGTGTAGTATTTGAAAATTGAACCCAGAATTCAAATGAGAATGCCCCCAAGGCCCATGTATTTCAACACTTCGTCCCCAGCTGGGGAAATTGTTTGGGAAGGTTTACAAGGTGTGGCCTTGCTAGAGGAAGTATGTCACTGGAGGCAGGCTTTGAGAGTTTAAAGAATCCTGCCATTTCATGCAGGATTGTGCTCTCTGCTTCATGTGCAGTTCAAGATGTGGGCCCTTAGCTTCTGCTCCAGCTTCCATGACTACTACCTGCTGCCACACCTCCCCTCATGTTACAATAACCCTCTGGAACCATAAACAAACACACTCTTCTGTAAGTTGGTATGGGGTTGGTCATGGTGTTTTTATGACATCAATAGAAAAGTAACTAGTACACATACTTTAGGCAAGCACCAAACCACTGAGCACTTTATACTTCTAGCTCTAAATCCAGTATTTCCTAAATTGAGTCTATTCTGCCTTCCCCAACTTGATTGCCCTTCACTCTCCCTGCTCTAGAGAGGCCCAGCTCTTCCCCCAGTTGATCAAGCCAGAAAGATGGGCATTGACTTTGGCTGCTTCTTTCACCTTGTCCCCACTACCACTGAAGTACCTGTGAAAAAATGTTTTAAGTCCAGTCACTTCTCCACTGCCTACCCACTACCCTAGATTACCACCATTTGCTTCAATTCCTGCAAAACAAACTAATGAGTTTCCATGTATTTTAGTTAGAGTTTTACTGCTATATAGACACCATGACCAAGGAAACTCTTATAAGGACAACCTGACTTACAGGTTCAGAGGATCAGTCTATTATCATCAAGTGGAGAACATGGCAGCATCCAGGCAGGCATGATGCAGGAGCTGAGAGTTCTTCATCTTCATCTGAAGCCTGCTAGCAGAATACTGACTTCCAGACAGCTAGAGGGTCTTAAAGCCCACACTCACAGTGACACACCTACTCCAACAAGGCTACACCTCCTTATAGTGTCATTCCCTGGCCCAAGCATATACAAACCAGCACACTATATTCCTATTTTAAAAAATCTTTAACTCTTTCTCTTCATTGTAGCCAGAATGATCCAACTCTGGCCATGTCATTGATTAAAGCACCTTTATATTTATAAATAGTTTGAGTGTGAAATATAAATCTCTAAAATAACAAAGTGGTTTGCATGATGTCACTATTCTCCTCTTCAGCCTCACTGCTCACAACATTTCCAGATATACTATGTTACTTCAGCTACTTGGAAGATCTCTCTGCTACCACCAAATACTCCTCTAGACCTTTAAAATTTAATCTACCAATCTCTATCACTATTTTGGCTAACATTCTCTGTACCTGCATTATTCTCTCTGCCTCAGTCACTTCTTTTAGGATCACTTCCTGGTTCATCAAATATGCATTGAGTGCACTTTTGATCTAAAATCAAGTACCGTATACTTCTGTCACAGAGTCACTCACTTATTTGTATTCTTTATTCAACCATAAATCCGATGAAGATTGAGACTAAATATGTCTTACTTTTCCATATACTTTGGCATGCTGGCATATCCTCTATTCTTAAAAAGATGGGCCAGGCGGTGGTGGCGCACGCCTGTAATCCCAGCACTCTGGGAGGCAGAGGCAGGCGGATTTCTGAGTTTGAGGCCAGCCTGGTCTACTGAGTGAGTTCCAGGACAGCCAGGGCTATACAGAGAAACCCTGCCTCGAAAAAACCAAAATCCAAAAAATAAAAAATAAAAATAAAAATAAAATAAAAAAATAAAAAGATGGAAAGAAATAAGAATATTGAAGAATAAGTAGGACTGAAGGAATGGAAAGAAGAAAGAGTGGAGGGAGGGGAAACATAAGCCATCACAAAGTCTTCCTTTCCTTTCCTTTCCCTCCCTTTCCTGTTTATTTGTTTGCTTGGGTAGCCCTGGCTATGTCCTGAACTAGCTCTGTAGATCAGGGCTTAAGAAGAAGCTATGTGTGGCTAGCCTACCATGTAGTAGACACTCGCTGCTTCATTCCTTGGAAGGAAGGCTCTTGTTCATTCACAGCCTTAGGGGCAAAAATCTGAATTTACTTCAGAATTTCCAACCCAGTCCAGCTCAAAGCCAAGACAGGGCAACATGGCCTAGTTCCAACAGCTGCTGAGTAAAGTCAAGCTCTGACCCCTTTTCTTGTTCTCTAGCTTAAAGTCACTAGACTTGGGGACAAAGGGGCTGCATAGTTATGTTCCAAAAATAGATTTATCAAGTGATTATAAATTATGAGCATTCCTAGTTGAGACCACAAAGACTTTTAAAGAACACTGTAAAGTTCCTGAACAGAACACCAATAGCTTACGCACTAAGATCAAGAATCGACAAATGGGACCTCATAAAATTACAAAGTTTCTGCAAAGCAAAGAACACTGTCAGAAGGACAAAACGGCAACCAACAAAGTGGGAAAAGATCTTCACCAACCCCACATCCGACAGAGAGCTAATATCCAATATATACAAAGAACTCAAGAAGTTAGACTGCAAAGAAACAAATAACCCTATCAAAAAATGGGGCACAGAGCTAAACAAAGAATTTTCACCAGAAGAAATTCGGATGGCCGAGAAACACCTTAAGAGATGTTCAACATCATTAGTCATCAGGGAAATGCAAATCAAAACAACCCTGAGATTCCACCTCACACCAGTCAGAATGGCTAAGATTAAAAACTCGAGAGACAACAAGTGCTGGCGAGGATGTGGAGAAAGAGGAACACTCATCCACTGTTGGTGGGATTGTAAAATGGTAAAACCGCTCTGGAAATCAGTTTGGCGGTTCCTCAGAAAATTGGGCATGTCACTTCCAGAGGACCCTGGCATACCACTCCTGGGCATATACCCAGAGGATTCCCCTGCATACAATAAAGACACATGCTCCACTATGTTTATAGCAGCCTTGTTTATAATAGCCAGAAATTGGAAGGAGCCCAAATATCCCTCAAAGGAGGAATGGATACAGAAAATGTGGTATATTTATACAATGGAATACTACTCAGCAATTAAAAATAATGAATTCATGCAATTTGTAGGTAAATGGTTAGACCTGAAAAATATCATCCTGAGTGAGTTAACCCAATCACAAAAGAATACACATGAAATGCAATCACTGATAAGTGGATATTAATGAGCCCAGAAGCCCTAAATACCCCAGACACAATTAGCAAGTCAAATGATTCCCAAGAAGAAGAAAGGAGAGGACCCTGGGCCTGTAAAGATTGCATCCAGTTTAGTAAAGAAACCGAGGGGGGAGGGGGAATGATTGGGGAATAGTTGGGGGGGAGAGGAACTATGGGAAGTATGGTGGGTGGGAACTGGGAAAGGGGAAAGCCTTTGGAATGTAAACATAGAATATAGAAAATAAAAATTAAAAAAAAAAAGAACACTGTAGATATCTACTTTCCTAAGTGACACACAGGACAAGTGACATTTGCATTCAGTTAACTGCAGAACAAAGGATAAATGCTACTAAAACTGACCTTGAGACGCTTTGCTGGAGGAAGAGAAGAAACAGCATCTCTGCTTTTTAAGTCGGACAGATAGGAAGACACTGCTGACTCTCTAACTTCTGGCTTTTGTGCAACTCCAATTTTACCTATTCAAAGAAATCATAGATTCCTTTCTGGTTGCTTTTGTCTTTTAAGGCAGGATCTTGTTATACAGCTCAATCTGGCCTTCAACTCAATCTTCCTGCCTCAGCCTCCAAAGTACTGGATGATAGATTTGACCAGATGGCCAGTGAAATTTTAAATTTTATGTATTACATTTTTGGTAGTATTAAAAAACAAAACAAAACTAAATGTCTTTGAAATGTCAAATCTAACATTTAGTTTTTTCATGTTGTTTTCCCATACCACAAAGGAAAACTATTTGAAAAGTTTTAAGTTAAATGATATAAATATAATACATAGAAAATTAATATATGATTATTACTAAATACACTTAATTTTTAAATTCATTTTTATCCTAAAGGGTGTGTGTAAGCCGGGGCGTGGTGGCGCATGCCTGTAATCCCAGCACTTGGAGGCAGAGGCAGGCGGATTTCTGAGTTCGAGGCCAGCCTGATCTACAGAGTGAGTTCCAGGACAGCCAGGGCTACACAGAGAAACCCTGTCTCTAAAAAAAAAAAAAGTGTGTGTGTGTGTGTGTGTGTGTGTGTGTGCGCGTGCGCACGCGCGCACACACACACACACACACACACACACACACAAACACACACATGCGTGCATGGGCACACATGAGTATAGACATCCTTAGAGGCCAGGAGAGAGGGTCATAGCCCCTGGAACTGAAATTGTAGACCACTACTGTGGTGATTGGAACTGGACTCAGATCCTCTGCAAGGATTTTGAAGTAATCCTAACAACACTCACAGCAGTCATGTCCACATGCATGTTTATTTTTACAATGGTGATGGCATTCTCGGTTTCCAGGTTTTTTGCAGGTAGTCATTCCTAAATTAATGTAAGAAAGAAATCCATTTGTTATTATAAATACTATTATAAATTTAATAAAACACTTTTAGTACATTCTTTTGTACAGGGTAGTAGCAAGAATAGGACTTTCACACTTTTTCAAATATTAACCTATACAGTTTTTAAAAATGATATTTTAATAACAGTCTCTGTCCCACTATCAAGCCCATTCCAGCTTTTCATATGGAGCATCTAGTCACCTATAAGCTGCTTTCAACGTCTCTAATGTAAGTACAATCAAATACAGCAGAGTATCAACAACAGATTTTATCCTTATGGAAGTAAGAATGAAGACAGGGATTTTAAATTTTGTTCTATACTTAAGGCTGAGCATTTGGAAACAAGCAAGTCCCACAGCATTTTGAGGGCATCCTGACTGGTTAGTAAATAGGATGTCATATAAACTTAATGAATTATAAATAAATGCTTCAGGGACATAAAATTTGCTTTAAGAATTGAAAGAAAGGAAAGAATACTTCCAGCTTGGTGTCTCTAAGCTATAACAAATGTATCCACATTTATAATTTCTTAATCACATAGATTATATTGATATAAATTAATATCTATATATGCATATAAAATTAATATCTGACCATATGTGGGTTTTCATTATTGTTATTATTATTATTATTATTATTATTATTACAGTACTAGGGATTGAACATAGATTCTGTGCATGCTAAGTAAGCACTCTACCACTGAGCTGTACCACAGCTTGCTTTTCCTATCTTTTGTTTTAAAAAGGCATCTAAGTTGCCTGTGCTGGCCGTGAACACCTGAGACTCCTGCCTCAGTTCCCCAACCTGAACTGTTACCAGGCCTGCCACATTTACTATGTTTTAAATATATTTTTCTTGGTCTTAGCTCTGACTAGTAACATTGAGGAGGGAAGGATATGTTAATTGTCCCTAGAGGATAAAAGGGTCTGGACACAGGAAGGAGACAAAGAGAAGATATTCCATATAGCGTGACTGTAGTCAAAGACTGTGGAACACAGTCTTTGCCGGAACACAAATGTTAAGTGACCTGGAATACTGCATAGCATTGAAGACCTTTACAACCTTCCTTGGCCTTTTTTTTCAGTGTCCTTGTTCAATCCTTTCAAGTCATGGCACAGCTAGACACTTAAAGTATATCTGTAGCAGTCTGAAGAAACAGATGAGGCTTCTCACTACAAAGACAGGTGTCTGATCTCTTTGAAGACTGAGGTGGTTGGTATGTTGGATATAAAATGTACCCCCAAGGCTCAGGAGTTAGTCCCTGACTAATGAGTGCAATCACTGTGAGGTGACTGATCCATGCAGGCTCTTGCATTAGTCTGTGGACTAATCCATCCAGGGTTTTATAACCCAGTGCCATCAGGAGTAGTGCTAGAACATGGGGTCCAGCTCCATAAGCTTGCAGAGGAATTGCTTTGAAGGACTTATCTTGTCCCTGGCTCCTATGTTTCTTTCTGCTCCTAGATACCACTGATAAGCAACTCTGCCCTACCTTACCACAGGCCCAGAACCACTGCAGCCAGCTAGCATGAGCAAGCTAAAACTGCTGAGCTGAAATAAATCCTTCCTCAGTTAAATTGTTTCAGGTGTCACAGAAACAAAATCTGTGTAGCAGGGTGTTAGTCATTTGTCTTGTGACAAATGTGACAAAACATCTGACAACTGGGGACAGACAGTTCAGTGGTTAAAAGCATGCACTGCCTTTCAGAGAACCCAAGCTCAGAGAAGCCAGAGTGACTCAGAATTGCCTGTAATTCTCATTCCAAGGAGATTCAATGCCTCTGTCTTCTGTGAGCACCTGCCACTCACATGCACATACCCACACACAGAGTACATATACTTCCTGAAACCAGAAGTGTGTTTCCTGTGTGATTGTAAATGCAGTCAAATTCAGTGAAGACTCACCATCACATACAAGTGCCAATAAAGACTCAATACTAATAATAAATCTGAAAGTAAATTGTTGTACTACAGTGTTCTTAACAGAACATGACTTGGAAAATACAAACAATGCTCAGATAAAGCCATTGTGTAACCATAGTAAAAGACAGAAAAAATTTGTGTAATTATTTCTGAAATTAGAGATAAGAAAATCTCAAGAACTAAAAAAATAATGGAACATCTCCATCTTCTGGCTAATACAGATGTCTACTATACTGCAAAAAAATCTATTTCCAAAATAAAAAGTTTTAAGGCCAGGTATGGTGTGTGTGTGGCCAAAGAACAACTTGCTGGAGTTGGTTCTCTCCTACCACATGGATCCCAGGAATCATTTAGATTACACTGTCTCTAGTGTGTGCATCTAATCACAGGCTTGCTTTCTCTGTGACTATTCTTGTTCTTTTCATCTATGGCCAGTTACATTTAGTAGCAAATTGATGCTTAATTCTAGGAGGCTGCTCTTGTTTATTATATTCTGGGATTATCCCATTGGCCTTTAACCCACTTTTGTTTACTTTGAGGTTTTTTCCATGTTCCACATTTTCCTCAACTATCTGGTCATCCTTAGTTGTCCTCTATGGTGTATGTGAGAAACCTAACTCACAGCAGATGTAGAGTAAATGCTCAAACTATGGGCTTAATATAGAGAAAATTGGGAGATTCTCTGTAGTCAACTTCCAGAGTCTTTTTCTCTCAAGCATTCTGCCTCTAGAGTTATGGTAGCTGTGCTGATTCTGCCCCAAAGGGTTCATTTAACTCACTCAGGGAAAACCTACTCTTTAGGAGATGAGACGACTAGGAGGAAATGCCTTGTATATTGTTCTGTTCTCATAAAGCCTCTTTACCTTTTGAGATCTTTGAGAGCTGTGTTTTGAAAAATGGCCACAAGATGGTGCACCAGGACAATGTATGCAACTGTGCTCCCTTAGCAGAAATTAACTGGGGTCTAGAAACTTGACAGGAATTCTGGGGACTCCTCAGTATTTTATGGTAGGATTCCAAGGTCTTGTCAGGAGTGAGGAGTATATGCTCTATCTATTGGTGAAATATTGTTTAGCTATCTCTTAAATGCTGTTGACGGCAGTGTAATTTGTTCTGAAGTTCCATGGCTGTGTTTTAGTTTGAAGAGCCTCTGTAGACATGAGAGTAGTTAGTGAGTCTCCTACAATTACTGTGTCAGAACCCATGTGACCTTTGATGTTATTACTGTTTATTTCAGAAAACTGTGGGCCCCAAGATTCAGTACGTGTTGAAGTACACTGTGTGAAGGTGTGTTTCTGTATATTCAATTATTAATTCTGTTCCAGCAGAGAGCTAAATGCTGGCCGTATCTTGGTATTGTTATTTCTATGGTTCATCACCTGTCTCATTCTGTAAATACTGGTTCTTTCTCACCTGCCTAAGGCAGTCTAGAATTATATCTAATTGGCTGTAATAAAAAGCTAATGGCCAATAGCTGAGCAGGAAGTGGAGGACGGATCTTCCAGGCAGAGAAATCAGAGATGGTTTGTATGTGTGGCCCAAGGAGTACCACTAATAGAAGGTTTGGACCTGTTGGAGTAGGTGTGTCACTGTGAGTGTGGCTTTAAGACCCTCATTCTAGCTGCCTGGAAGCCAGTATTCTGCTAGCAGCCTTCAGATAAAGAAATCTCAGCTCCCCTTGCACCATGCCTGCCTGGATGCTGCCATGCTCTCGCCTTAATGATAATGGACTGACACTCTGAATCTGTAAGCCAGCCCCAATTAAATGTTGTTCTTATAAGAGGTGCTTGGTCATGGTGTCTGTTCACAGCACTAAAGCCCTAACTAAGACAGAAGTTGGTACCAGGGACTAAGATATTGCTGTGATAGGCCTGACCATGCTTTTGTTTAGAAGAATGTGGATTTGGGGACTTTGGATTTGGAAAGCAGTGAAATGCTTTAAATGGGGCTTAATGAGCTATTCGAGTAAGAATATGGAAGACTTTGTTACTGAGAGTGATTTGAATTGTGTGAACCTGACCCAAGAGTTTCAGTGGAGAATTTCAATATGTGGCCAAGAGACTGGTTTTTGTGATATTTTGGCAAAGAATGTGGCCACTTTTTGCTCTTGTATAAAAAGTCTACCAGAGGCTAAGGTGAAGAGATTCAGATTAATTGCATTGTCAAAGGAAGTCTCAGAAACACCCATCATAGACTTTGTTCTCTGGTTAAGTCTTGTGAAGAACAGTTTGAACAAGTGTAGCAAGCTTAGAAAGGAAAAAGATAAAATATATGGTTTGAGTATTAGAGGACACCAAGAAGTGAAATGAAGCTGAATCCTGTGTTCAAGGATATTAAATTGAATTAAGGGAGTAGAGACCTTGGGGCAAACTCCCAGTTAAATTTAGGTCCGGGCATGGTAGTACAAGCTTTTAATCCCAGGAGACAAAGACAAGCAGATCTCTGAGCTCAAGGCCAACCTAGAACAGAGCAAGTTCTAGGTGAAGAAAAACTTAAATACAGGTTTGGTGAACTACACCTTTAATTTCAGTGTTTAGAAGACAGGCATGGAGATCTCTGAGTTCAGTTAGTCTACAAAGCAAATTCCAGGACAGCCAAGCTTAGGCAGTGAAGAAGTTGGAAAACATAAAGCTAGTAATAGTGCAATAGAAAAGGAGGCCATGTTCCAGCCCTAGAAAGTAGCAGAATTCAGCAGCTTTGGTCATGTGGCTCTAGCTTTAGAGTTCAAAATAGAAGGTACTACTGGTATAACTGATGCTGGTTAGCTGGAGCTAAGAAATTAGTGGCAATTAAGAAGAGGCCAGCATCACTGAGGTGAAATCTTCCAAGAGCAGAAAGAAGCTGTGTTCTAGACATAGCCAAGGTTGTATCTTGTGCTGAAGCTGTACTTGGTAATGTGTAAGAGTCACCCAGGTGGTACTGGTTTTGAAGGCATGAAGTGGTCATGAAGAGCAGCTGAGGCTTGGCACTGTAAGAGGCCATAAAAGGTGCAGCCTCAGTTGCACTTGACAGCCTAGGACTAAAGAGGTCATGCAAAGGATTTGAGGCTTGGCACTATGAAAAGAGCCTATGAGAGGCTATTGGTGAAGTCTAGTTGCAGCAGAAGACCCCAGTGTATTGGAGATGCCAGTACCATGGAATGATCACCAAGAATAGCAGCAGCAGTGGAGTGGATCAACTGGAGCTTTGAGCATCACAGAGGGTGGATTTGGAGAAGTGATTACAGTCCTTTGGAGGAGCCCAGAAGATCATGTATAGATCCTAGACATTAAAACAAGAAGCTTTAACACTGAAGTTGCCTTGGAAACCCCAAGATATTCAAGATGCCAGAGCTGTGGGCTGTCTGCTGAGGAAAACTGCTAACAGGGAATGGAACCAGCCCAGGAGAAAGAAGTTTATTACAGTCAACAAAGATGAAAAAGGAGTTGGAGATCTGAAGACTGCTTTGACATTAGATATGGAGATGCAGAGTTTGGTGTTTGCCCAGTTTGTTTCCTGTCTTGCTTTGGGGATTACAGTTAAGTGATTGGATGAATCTCAGAAGAGACTTTGGATTTTTAACATTGTTGAGATTGCTCTAGCCTGGGAACTTTGGAAGTTGGACTAAATGTATTTTGCATTATTCTATGTTTAAGTATGGCAGACTCATATGTTTAAAAAAGCTTATGGGGGAGAAGGAGTAGAATGTGAATGGTTTGTATATGCTCCAGCCAGGGAACAGCACTATTAGAAGGTTTGGCCCTGTTGGAATAGGTGTGTCACTGTGGGTGTGGGCTTTAAAACCCTTATCCTAGCTGCCTGGAAGTCAGTATTCTGCTAGCAGCCTTCAGATGGAAATGTAGAACTCTGAGCTCCTCCTGCACCATGCCTGCCTGGATGCTGCCATGTTCCCACCTTGATGATCATGGACTGACTCTCTGAACCTGTAAGCCAGCCCCAATTACATGTTGTCCTAATAAGAGGTGCTTGGACATGATGTCTGCACACAGGAGTGAAACCCTTAGACAGTGGGAGATCCAACCAGCAAACAGAGGAATCAAAGCAGAGCACAGAGGTAGACCTGGCCACATGGTGGGATGTAGTACCAGGATTGGGTTAGAGTAATCAAGAAACTACCCAGCAAAAGGCCTAAGTTTTAAAATATTAATAAGCCTCAGTGTCATCATATCCCTGGTGGATCCAAGAAAGTCTCCCCAAAAGTACATAAATATTTATAATGCTTATAAACTCTGGATGAGTGGTTTCCTTTATTAATATGTTGATGATTCTTGTTTAAGGTAGCTAGTGAGTACCGCTAGGTTCATTGAACACTTCTGTCTACATCATATATGCTTAAAATTACTCCTAATACAAAATTAAATAAAAAGTTCACTTTCACTCTGCTCTGCTTTATCAAATCTGTGGATTCCTACACATTGATGTTCTTCTCTAGACAATGGTCCTAGAAGTGCAGCACACATGAAGAGGAAAAATGCATATAACAACTAATAATTTGTTGCCCAACAATCATTATTATTATTATTATTATTATTATTATTATTATTATTAGAAGCCTAAATATGTAATTCTAGAGAACAACAATTTGAAGTTATCCTGAGTAACACTCCTCCCTGTTTGTATTGATGTTTTAATAGAAAGCAGAAACTAATAGTGCTATTTACCTTTACTGGACCCTGCTGCAGTAGTTCTATCTGAGTATTCAGGATGAGAAATACCTGTTTCTGAGCTTCTTTTTATAACTGTTTGATTTACAAATTTCCTGGGTCCTAAATAAAAGACTGTAAATTTCTGGTGAATATCAAGACCAACTGGAAAGATAAAAAGATATATGCAAATGCTAATTAAAATCATATTAAGTCCTTACACAAAGCTATTTATTTTTATATCTCATATGGTCGTATGGTTGTAGCACTAAAGCTAAGAAGTACAGAAAAGTTAAAATGTTTTGGAAAGAGTAAAATATGATAAATGAAAATGTACACATCTAAATAAAAGCTAAAATTTGCCGAGCGTGGTGGCGCATGCCTGTAATCCCAGCACTTGGGAGGCAGAGACAGGCGGATTTCTGAATTCAAGGTCAGCCTGGTCTATAGAGTGAATTCCAGGACAGCCAGGACTACACAGAGAAACCCTGTCTCGGGAAAAAAAAGTCAAAAAAAAAAGTTAAAATTCTATAATTGAAATGTAACTGTCTTAGAAAACAATGGTTTATAAGTAAACAAACAGAACTGAATTATGTTATCTACATATATGAAGTTATCCTCAATGCTTATTCATAGTAATTATATCGTTATTCTCTACCAGCAAGCATAAAGGAAATAATTCTTAAATGCTGTCACATTTTTATATTGATATTGCCATTATTTCAACTAACTTACCATAATCGGAACTAATTAGATTTATGTTGAGATCTTCTGATATAAGAGCTCTCTTCACATCAATTTTTTTAACCCAATTTCCACTTTTTAACAAGACAGAATCCCTAAAAAACAGTAATGTACAATTTAATATGATCCAAACACTAGATGAACTAATATATTGATTTCAAGGACTAGTTTTTCTTAAGATAGGTCCTGAATAGTAGTAGACAATTTCTGAAAACTACTTTCACCAAATTCTGAGAGGAAAGATAATGTGTCCGTGGAGATTTTTTTGTTTGTTTATTTCCTCTAGAACTAAAAATGACCTTGAACTCCTGATCCTCCTGCTTCCGCCTCCCAAGGGCTGGGATTCTAGGCATGTTCGACCACAAATGACAGTGGAACTAACTTGAGCAAAATTATTTAACCAGTAATCGATCCCACGTTGCACTGATTCATTTGAGGACAAATAGAAATATAGAGTTGTTATCAGTAAGACATGAGTTGTTTCTAAATCAATACCATTTACATGTGATTGTGTACAATCACTTTAACAATCTTTTAAATTGAATTTGAAATAGTTTGTATCTGATGTTGACACAAACAAACAAGAAGAGACTTATATTGAACTGAATTCATTCTCATAGTTCCCAGAAGTAAGGAATTATACAGTGGTATGTTCTAAGTGTGGCAGAGTTAGTTGAATAAGAGCAGTTACTGTGAGAACAATGTCCTGTTGTTCAACTCATTTAGAAATCTTGCATGCATCCTCCTGTATCCTGACAACTAGAAGAGCCTAGATTTAGAGTCTCTGGCATTCCTTAGTACTGTAGTAGTGTAGTGAGTGCAGACTCTGGCGTGAGAACACTTAGGGTCAATCTCGATTTGTTATCAACTAGCTACTAGATGCTGGCATATGTGACTTAAATGTTTGTCTCAATGTCCTCCCCTAAAACATGTGGATTATGGTGCACCTATGTCATACAAATGCTAAGCAATTCAGTATTTGGAGCCTATTAATACTAAAAAAGGATTAGCAACCAAAGAAACTATTATCTTTATAGTTTGCTTATGACATTCTGAGGGAATAAAACTATCTAAAAACAGCTGAAGAGAAACTTATAAAATGGCACACTAGAGGACTAGGCATATGGTTTCTGCTATGGTTGATCTGATTGCCTGTATTCTATAATGGAGTAAAGCTGTAATACTGAAACTGAGTTACAGTAGCTGTTTACATGTTAATTTGGTGAGAGGGATTATATTCTGAGGTGAGTAGAAGTCTTTATTCAAGGAATAGTAAGGCCATAAAGGAAGAGAAGCTGCAGAATCAGAAAGGCCCCAGAGATTATCTGTTCTCTTGTTACAAATCCCTCCATGGTGACAGACTTTATAATTTCTTCTTTTAATTTTAAATAGAATGACCTAAAGCAACACACCCAAAGTTAGTATTGCTCTTCCTTCTCTTGGGGGAAAACTTGCCTCACTGTTATATCAGAAAACTGTAATTTAATTGATTATGTGGTGATCTAATTATTGTATTTCCTAGTAATAATTTCATGTACAATATATTTAAAAATAAAGTCAAGTAGTTATTTCATAATTACTCACATAACTTTGTGCTTAAAAACGACTTGGTTATCTGCGTCACCTATGATTAAGGAGGCATAGTGAAAGTCTGGCGCTGTTCTTTTAGTTTGCAGCTGCTCAAAGTTTCTTAATATAACGGTCACCAATATTTCTGCCTTGGTATCACTGTATCTTTCAATCTTCAAAAAACAGAGTAAGTATTAAATGCTTTAAAGTGATTTCACTATTCAGAGTCTGCATCAATTGTAGCAATGGAAAGCTTTACTTTAAAAAGACAGTTACATGCTTAAGGAAGAGAATAGTCACCTGCTTCACCTCAAGCTCATACTTGGGCAGATACATCACAGCTTCTTTTATCTGGGTCCCGAAGGGCGGGTGTCTATTTAAAATCTAAACATATTTACATCATTACATTCTTATCACAAACACTTAAAACTCTTACTGAAATAGTTCTTAGACTTTACAGGTTTAACAAGGTTTCCCACCCTGTCTCTATAATTGAAATACTTATGACTATGAAGAAGAAGATACTTTTGCATGTGTGGTATATGGTCACATATGTACATATGTAGGAGTCTGTGTGTGGTGAGGAGACCAAAGATCAACACTGGGTGTCTTCCTCAGTTGCTCACCAGCTTTGTTGTTAGGAGACAGGCTGCACTCAGTGCCCACTGACTACACTGGCCCACAGGACCACCACACCCAGATCTTCCTGCTTTCCCCTCCTAAGAGGTGGAGTTATGGGCATGTGTCTCTGGGTTTAGTGTCTGACATGGGTGCTGAGCTCTGAACTCGGATCCTCAGGCTTGTGCAGCATGGACTTTACTGATTGAGCCAACTCTCACATACAAATAGTTTTTAATAGATATTACACACGGGTTTGGAATTTAAATAGAATTCAATAATGCTGGGAACACAGAATACTACGTACCAGTTCAAGTTCTCTTGCATTTGCTTCTTCTATTTTTTTAAAAGAAGTCAAGCCTGCATTTACCATGGTATTTGACAATGATATGCCTGTGGGAAATTAATCAAAGGGCAGTTTTTAAACTGTTTTAAATGAAATCTAAACAAGCATTTAGTAACTGCATTAGTAAATATTTCTTTTAGCTGGAGATGTAGGTTGGTGGTAGAACTTACCTAGCACATATAAGAGCCTAGGGCTGCAAAAATTAGTTGCAAATCAAACCTCTTTAAAAAGATTCAGTCAAACATCTAACGGCTGTGGTCTGTCTGTACATTGTTGAGTGTGTCCTCCAAAGATGGTGTCTGAAGTCACTGTTCCTCACTGAGGCAGTGCTGAGCAGGTGGAGGACTTGGACGGCAGGTCCTGTGGGAAGTTACCAGGACCCTGGGTTCTACCTTCCTAAGTGGATTCACGCTAATGTACTGAACTGCCTGGGGCTGCCCAAAGCAAGTGGGCTATTACATAGGGGCAATGCAGGCATCTCCCCCAGCCTTTTGCTTCCTGTCTTTCCATGTGATCTCCAAGAAGACCTTCACTAGTGAGAACTTGATGACAGTACCATGCTCTTGAAAGTGCAAAAGGCAAGATGAATTACTTCATTCCTTTAAAAGTTCCTAGCTTCCAATGTCTTGTTATAGTAACATAAAATTGACTAACAAATTAATTTATATTTAGAATTCAGACTTTTAATAGAATTTATGTGTTTTATACAAGAAATAAAATCTCTCTGGTCTACATAATGATTCAACCCTCAGTTTTACTACATGTAAAGTATGGCATTTCTATTTCCTTATTCAAATTTTCAACTATTCTTGGAAAATTCTCATACTCATTCTTAAGACACAGTCATGTCAGTAGTGAAAGGTGCCACCAAGCCTGACAATCTGTTTGATCCCTGGGACCCACATGGTAGGAGAAAAGGGTTAGGGTTAGGGCTAAGGTTAGGGTTAAGTTGCCCTCTGACCTCCAAATACTCAGTGTGACATATTGTAGACACACTCACATACACACTTAATAAATGTAATTTTTTAAAAAGACTGCATCTAATATTTACAACTCCTTAATGTTCATTTTTATACACTGTAATCACCAATAGACAAATGTACTCATACTTGGATTTAAAAAACAAGGTGGCATGATTCAAGATAGTTTTATTCATGAAGCTATGGCTTTCTGAGCTTACCTGAAATAAAGCGCACTGTTTCTGCACCTAACCTAGACAGCTGTCTTTTATAACTCTGCCCATAACTTCCCATGCATTCACAATGAAATGGCAGCTTTGTTTTTACAGCTGGATTCTCTTAACTGCATGACTTGGCCCACATTAACTGCTTCCATTTAGTGTCCTGCCCTGGCCTGTTACTGAGTGTTCCTCAGTCACATTTGTTATTCTTTTGTTTGTTTTATTTATTTTATTTTGTTCATTTTCCCTTTGGATTACTTTTTCATGTATGCTTTCAGAAGCTATAATTTCAAATTCATACCCTCTTATGATAAATGTATGCAAATCCTGGTTAAAGAATACTTTAAGAATTGTGTGATTCCAAACCATGACCTACTTCTCTAAGATATGCATTACTGATGAAGGTGAGACAGACATCTGGTTCTTTACCTCCTGGGAGTCTCTCTTATTCATTCTTGAATCATACCGTCTTGTATAAATAATTGTTTAATATTCCTTTGTTTTCTTCAAACCTATTCCTGATTTTTATTTTATTTTATTTTGTTTAAATCACTATTGAAATCAAGTTTATCTTGTGTTTTTCATGATTCTTGGTATGAACTTAGATTTTTATCTTGTGTTTAGATTCTCTCAAATTTGGTTTTTGGACTTACTTCATCTTTTATGTTCAGTGGTGCTGAATACTATGTGAAAGCTGATTGAGGTTTCATAAATCTGGGAAAGATAGAATACAACGGACACCCAGGCTAACACTATTCTAGAAAGCCAAAAAGAGAACCTGAGCAGAATAAAACTTATCAGATGCCATTTACCTAACTTCAAACTTGCTGTTTTCTAAATGGTATGGAACCTCCTTTTCAAAACTAGAGTGGAGTGCTTGCCATTATAGATGACAGGACATTTAGTTTGCTAGGCCTTCAGTGTGACAGCTAATCTTTGGTGTTAAGTTGACTAGAGCAAGAATCACCTAGGAAGAGCTGAGCAAACCCCTGTGGGGTGAGAGAGCACTGGCTGCTCTTCCACAGGACTAGGTTTCAATCCGCAGCACCCGCTTGGCTGCTCACAACCATTTGTAACTCCAGTCCCAGGGGAGCCAACACCCTCCTCTACCTCCAGGGGGCACTGCAAACATGTGGTACAAGACACACACAAACCACCCCAAATATACAAAATAATGTAAAATGCCACACAAATCTCATAGACACTGTATGATTTCCACAATTAAACTGCATTCGGTGGACATTGTGTGATAATCTTTACAGGTAAAAGCTTTGTCTATGATAAGGTTGTCTGCTGAGGAACTCGATTGTGGAATTCTTTGGCCGGAGGTGATGAGCTGAATTTCTCATGGCAAGCCTTGCCTGTGTAACTTTTCTCTAACCTGTTTCTTCATTTACAAAATGTTCCTGGTAGCCAGAGCTGTGAGCATCCAAGCGTTAAAGCTAACAGGGCTCATTCTTTGAACGACAGCACTGGCCATGATTTGTCTTCTAGAGATCCATTGCTTTGCCTTTTGATCAGTTATACAATTATTACCTAAATACATTAAAGAATTAACCTCCCAACAATATATATAATTGTATGGCTAGGTGGCTTTGGCACCCTGACATGGAAAGCATCAGTTAAGTAAAGTTTCAAAGCTTAAAAGAGTCTCACAAGAAGGAAGCAGGATGTTAAGGACTACACATAAACAAAGGGCCTAGTGGTATAACAAAGTGTTCCCAAGGACTCTTGAACTACTAGTTTATCATTAACTACAGAGGGACGTGATGCTTTGTGTGTGTTCTCTGAAGTTCATACCTGATTGATTTTGTATTTCCCTGTGCCAGAAGCTTATGTTAGTCATTCTTTGTAACCACTTCACTGGATACATTTTTTCTTCAGTAATGTAATACCAACTTATATGTATATAAAAGTTCCTGCCTCAGAACAGTAAAGTGCATTCAGACTCAACCTATATCTGGTGTGTCTGTCTGTCATTCATTGGACCAGTGCCTTCCTGCATACCAAAGACCTTGGTTCCCCCACGGGTGTGTGTCCCAACTGAGTGGGTCCGTGGCAGTAAAAACCCAAACCCAAACCCAACACCTAGGAAACATCTATGGGTGTCCATGAAGATAATTCCAGAGAGGCTTAACTGAAGAAGGAAGATCCATTCTGAATACAAGACTGTCACAAAAGCCAGGGTCCCACACTGAATTAAAAGGAGGGGGGAAAAAGCAAGCAAGCCAGATACCAGCATTCCTCTTCCTCTTTTCCTGACTGCAGATGCCATGAGAGCAGCCACAGCACACTCTGCTGCCATGCCTCGCCCTCTACAAAGGTGTTTATCTATCAAACCATGAACCACAATAAAGTCTCCTTTCTGACAGTTATTTTGACACAGCAATGAAACAGTCTCCTAACTGTCAGTTATTTTGACACAGCCATGAAATACGTAGCTAATATAGTGAACTTTTCCAATAAGAATTTCTACTTGATTTTGATTTTACTAGCTAATCCCACCATTATCCCAGCTTCCAGAACTTTATGGTCAGCTCTGTTACTCCCGCTGACTTTGAATTTCACAGAAATTAAAAAGTGGGACTTGTGGAACATGGCAGCTCAGAGTTTTAATCCCAGCACAAAAGAGGCAGGAGGATCTCTGAGTTAGAGGCCAGCCTGGTCTGTATAGTGAGGAATACGCTAGCCAGAGAAACAGACTGAGAGAGAGACAGAGACAGGGGCAGGGACAGACAAAGACAGACAGACAGAGACACAGAAAGATTTTAAAAATCTGCTTGAGACCTTTGTTCAGAAACAAGAAAGCTGTGGTTAGAGGGATGGCTCAGCAACTAAGAGCAAATACTGATGCTCTTCAGAGGAGCTGGCTTGGTTCTCATGCTGGGCAGCTCATAGCTCCCTGCAACTCCAGTTCTAGAGCACCTGACACTAGGCACTCTCCACTGTAATCCATAGGCACTGCACACACCCGGCATGCATATATCAAAAATATACATGATAAATATGAGTTTTAAAAAGTCTGTGATGGCGAATGCTTGCCATTTCAACCCCCAGGAGACTGAGCCAGGAGGATCACAAATTCCCAAAAGCAGAATTAGCTACATAGATAGATCCTATCATTAAAAACAGAGGAGACATAGGGGTTGTGGAATACACAATGCAGTTTGTCTGGACCTGGGTCTGATCTATGGCACTTAAAAATAAATAAACCCAAAGCAACCAAATGGTAATCCCTAAAGATCCACCACATAATTTTTTGTTTGGTTAGGTGTTCTTGGTTTTTGTTTGTTTTTATGGTTTTGTTTTTTGGGATCTTTTGAGACAAGGTTACTCTGTATAGCCCTGGCTGTCCTGAAACTCACTTTGTAAATCAAAATGGCCTTAAACTCAGAAATTTACCTACCTCTGTATCTAAGTGCTAGGATTAAAGGCACACATAGCTGTTTGGCTAGTTTTGAGACAGGATCTCATGTATTAATAGTCCAGGCTGTCCTTAAACTTACTACCATAATAAATACTGGCCTTGAACACCTGGTCCTTAGGCCACTGTATCCTGAGTGCAGGAATTATAGGAGTGTACCACCATAACCAGCTTCCATTATATATACGTTTTAATGTTCCCAAGACACATATAAAACAAAACTAATGAGGCTGTCAATTTTGGCATTATTTAGGAAGTAAGGACACAAAGTTAAGATAAGAAACTGGAAAAAAATATCAGAATTCTTTGGTCTGGGTCCAGTTTTTATGGCATGTTGCAATATTTTGGGCATGCCCTGCACTATGTCCTAACAAAAAATAGTCAGGAACAGCCTTCTGTCTGCAGAAATGCTATGATGGACACTAATATCTTGCTATTACTGAAAACAGAAATAAGATACAAATAAGTGAATTAATTTCCTAGTGTACACAGACCCTGGGTCTGATCTTAATAGTTTTATATCTTGTCATTAAGGACATAGTAAATTATTATTTCTACCATGTGGCTGTGAAGGAATGAACTCAGGTCATAAGGCATGGCAGCAAGTACCTTTACCTACAGAGAGAGCCACCTCATCAGCCCTCTCTCACTGGTAATCATGAAAATAAGCAAATAAAACTCCACTTCTCTAATACAAGCACAGTACTTTTAAAAGACATATTTTCCTTAAAAATGTACAATCATCACAAAATAATATTAATAGTAAAATGTAAAAGAAATTGCAGACAGTGACAAACAGCTTGTCTGTCTTGATACCTACCAATTTTATCCAGCTGTTTAGATATATGTTGAGAATTTTCCCAGAGTTTACATTTAAAACATTTCGCTAAAATCACACTGTTTAAAAGCACAGCAAACTTCTTTTCCTGAAGAGCCACAAAATCTGACAACCCTAAAATAAAGTTTTCAATATTAAATATAGTATATTAATTTACTGGAAAAATATTGAAAATCCATTAATGATTTAACATACATCTTACAATTCGTGAGCCATTTCTGAAAATCTTCGAGGTATCTTGTGTCAAAGCAAAGTCTTGTATAGGAATGCATCCTAGCTGAGCCTGAATAAGACTAGGAAAACATGGTTCATTATTTCCTGTTAAAGACTGCAGTCACAGAGGACTTGACATTGACTGAGTATTCCCTAGGCAGGATTTCTCTCTGCCTCAATTTGTACAGTCCTATGAGATTCTGTTGGTTTCACTATTGTTGCAGGTCACTTGTGACTTCCCTTTCCCAACCACAAACATTGAGTTCTCATTATCCTCTTATACTTTTTTATTAAGGCAGTTTCTCTCTGCTCAAAAATCTCAAAATCTTTAGCAAAGAACTGAGGAGGTGCTTTTGGATGCTGTATAAAGGTCATTGGGATATTTGTTAAATTACTGGAACAAACTACTTTTAGAGTAACATTCACATTAATAACAATGCTTTATTAGTAACTGGAAAGCTTTTTAAAATCATGTTTTCCTATTGGAAACCATATTATAACCAGCAGCAATAAAGCAGGATGGGAGAGAGGCAAAGAAAGGTGGATCTTGATGAGTTTAAGGTCAGCCTGGTCTACACAGCGAGTTCCAAAATATCCAGAGCTATGCAAAGAGACCATGACTCAAAAGAAAAATTTAAACCATAATGCACTGTGAGTTTACTTTCCGGTGTCATCTTCAGTAGAAAAAGAAATGTCACACCCTCAGGAGAGGTGCATGGCAGGTAGGTAAGGACTGGCTGAGGTATGCAATGTATGCAATGTATGCAATGACTGGGATAAAGTACTGATTCAGTGAGGACTGGTTTCAACATGCCAAACCACACTGGTTTTAATACAAATGGTTATAGAATTAGTAAGCGTTGTGTGGCTCCCTACCGTGTCCTAGCAGTCCATCGAACAAACACCTGTTAAACAGAGTTGCGAGTGTTGAAGAGGGAAGACTTAGTAACTAAAGCTGTAAAATAGAGTGAGGTTAAAAGCTTACAACTTACAGTCATGTCAAAGAACACGGTTAACATCTACTTGGTGGTCAGATGTGGAGTTCAGCAAAGCAAAGGATTTAAGTAAGAGAGCTGTGGAAGTTGAACAGTTAGATACCAGCCCTCACTCATCACTGGTATATAAGCTTTGAATTAGGAGAGGACATCTGCACACAGGCACGCCATCTTTTCTTGGCTACATTCAAGTAAGATGCACAAAAGTAGAGCATATACATATGTGTGTATGTATGTGTATATGTGTAATATATATATATATAATGATATGTGTGAAACTAACTGCAAAGTCACCAACTTTCAGCATCATTGCCTTAAAAAGAATATGTTACCTAATTTAAGAGTAGGCTTGGTGGACGTGCTTCAGATACAAATAAAGTACTCTTAAAATATCTGTGAAAAATTATCCTGACCTGATTTGACATAGAAATTGATGCAACAGAGTATACGGGGAAAACTGCCCAGTCAAGAGCTCTATTTCTAGCTTAGTTCTCACAGCAACACCCTTTGCCAAGCCTTTGTGCATCTGAACGTCATTTCATCTGCACATTAAGACTGGAACATATGATCTACAGCTCCTGAAGCTGTTTAAATTGCTTTAGAAACATAACTAAGAAAGAGCATTAATTTCTGTTCCAAGCTACAGATCTGCATGAAGAATTGCAGTGAGAAGACTTTTATGAATATCTGGGACATAAAATTGACTAAGAGGTTGAAAGATATCTTAAAGAAGAAAGCAAACTTTCCTAAGTTAAAAAGAAAAAAAGTTCCTGAGTTAACTAGCTTTATGGGGCTACATTCAAAACTCATTTTACTGGCCAGGCATATGGTCCACCCCTCAGCACTTGAGGCTGAGGCAGGAAGATCTCTGTAGGTATGAGGCTAGACAGGTCTATAGAACAAGTTCCAGGACAGTCAAAGCTCCACAGAGAGACCCAGTCTCAAAACAAATGAAAACAAAACTAACAAAATACAAAAAAACTTGTTACCTTGACTCACATCATTTAAATAAAAAAATAAAAAAATAAAAAAATAAAAATAAAAAAACAACCCTACGTACCAAGGCCTAAATACCCAGAAAATCAACACTTCATAGCAGAAAAGTATATCATTGCATTTTCAATTACAAACTGGGCAAAAGTCACAGGCACCTTGTGCCTTAGTTTATAAACCCAGTTGTTCCCCGTGAACTAGACACACTAACCATCCAGTCAAATCTAACTCATGCTCTTGGGGATTCTCTCTTACTGCTTGTCTCTCCTAGAATCCATTACTGCTGATTTAACAGTAGTAGCTGTGTTTTAATGGTGCCCATTATCTTCATGAGCTCTTCATCCTTGCTAACTGGTGATCCCATTTTCTTTCTAAATGAAATCTACTTTGCCTCAACAGAATATACTGTCAACAAGTGAATTTTTTAGTTAAAATTTTTCTTTTGTTTCTGTCTTTGCTTGTCTGACCGTCCCCCTCCCGCCCTTCGCTCTCCTTTCCTTCCTTTCCATAGCAGTGGGGCTGAAGGCAGGGCCTTGCACAAAAGAAGCAGGCAATCTACCACTGAATTACATCAAATAAAGTCTGAAAGATCTTGGAAATTGATTTAACATGTAGTTCTGATTCCTTATTTTCTGTAAACACATTTTAAAAAAAATTAAATTCAATTAAAGGAAATATATTTTAAAACTTAAGAGGAAGCTGGTCATGGTAGTTTACACCAGCAATCTCAGCACACAGGAAGCAGAAAAGGGGTGTATTTTGACAACAGCTGGAACTATACAAGGAACATTGCCTAAAAAAGAAAGAAAGAGAGAAAGAAAGAAAAAAAGAAAGAAAGAAAAAGGAAAAGATAAAGAAAAAAGAAAAACTAAATAAAAAGAAAACCCCTCAAACATATGAATCACATGCAGTATTTTAGTTCATCAGAAAATAAATTTTTATTACCAGTTTACTTTCATTTCTCTTGTTTTAATTCTTCCTTCCATTGGAAATCTGTAAATAAAACACACAGAAAGCTTTTATTATTTAATTAATAAAACCTCTCAAGTTCTGTAAAGTACATGTAACTTCTGTACCTGATAGTTATCCGGTTTGGGTCTTTGTTTAAGGTATTCAGTGTTCTCTTTTCACTTATCCTCAGCTGTACATCTAGAAACTCATTGCAGCTGGATATCATTGAAATCTATAAAATTTAGGCATTTCTCAATTTAACAAGTCACATTAAGATTGTTTTACCCTCTTTCTCTGAATTTACATATTTTTCATGCTGCCCAGAGACACCTTGGCTTCACTTGTTAGCAAAGCAGAACTTAAAGCTGGTTTTATACATTTTACTACTTCTGTAAGGATTCATTCACTAACAAATACTTAGAAATGGTGTCTATGTGCTAGACATTGAGACAATGTGATCAGCCATCAGAATGATATCACTCAGACTGTAACAATGGCCAAGATCAAAAGTATCTATTCAGGGCAGCGAGAGGCATAGTGCAGGCTGTTCTTCTCTCTGCCTGTTATGGCCATTGCTGTTGCTCTTCATCCTTCTGTAATTTGCAGATCACCATCCCAATGATTTCGCAATGGAAAGATGCCTTTAAAACTAAGAAATTTGGATTTGTAGACTAGTTCTGGAAGATGGAACTTGGTGTTGTAAATCTCTCACACAATAAACTCAGTGAAATGGTGCTGACACTGAATATTTGTTAATCTCGATTTCTTCTTAAAGAAGAATATTATTTAGATGGAAATATAAATCTTTTACTTTATCAAAGTTTGCTCACATGACTCCTTAACAATAACCAGAATTGTACTGTGCAGTCTTTAATACTCACGTTTCCAGCAGAAGCCTACGGTCTGTTCAGCACAGCAGACACAAAACTGTTCCCACTGTTACCTCTCAGTACAACCTATTTATTGGTCCCATTTTCTCCAGAATCAGCTTTTTCCCCACCCGGGATGACATGGCACTATTCTATTTCCACTGTTGTAGCTATGCTTAGGCAAATCATCTAGGGAAGGGATACAAGCACAGGGCAACATAGCAACATGCTGTCCTGTTGTACATGTGAATGAATGAATGTTGTGCCATTCATTCATGGCAGACTCTGCTAACATATGATGCTATACTTGAAGTAGTCCTCATTATTGAGTAAGTTGTACGATAATTGCCACACCTATTTGTATATTAGTTTTCTTAGCTTTGGTGAGTAACACAAATGAACATATAATGTATCAGAAGTTAAATTCTCTATCTCACGATCAGAGGAAGACATAACCATTCAAATGATTTGTCCTTTCTGCTCATTCAATATTAAGTTATAGGAGATAGATAGATGAGATATCTCTCTAATATTATTCTTATTCTATAATTATTAATTTCCAATGAAACTTACTAAATCTGATAAAGTTTCTTTTCCACTGATTGCACAAAATTTCTTGACTGTCTCAAATGTAATATAATACCATGCCATTAGTCTTCCTGCCTCTGTTAGAAAAAAAGGAAAAAGAAATTCTCCATATTAGCTGATACAACTTAGTTTTTAAGAAATAAGTTTAACAAGCATTTTCTTAACATCCACCTAATGTGTACTGTGTGCTTGTAATGACCCCCACAAAAACACCCCCCAGAATGTAGAAAGCACAATGTATGGAACTTACAGTTGGCTGGAGATAACCACAGGAAGACAGAAAACAGAATCCACTGAATGACAATATTTACATACAAGCTGAAGTTAAGAAGAAATTTATCTAAGAGAATGGTCAGTATGGGATGACCTAATAGGAAAAATGAGTTTTAAGTAATATTTTAAACGTGGCTAATGTGACTTGGCAGACAGGAAACAAAGCCATTGTGACCTTGGGAAGAATCAAGATTTATTTATGAGAATGGGAAAATAAAGAAGACAGTCTTTAGAACAGTTTAGAAAGGGATATAGCTTGATGATCATGAACTCCCTTCAGCCTACCTGGTATGAACCCCACTTTCTTCTTAGAAGACTGTGTGTACAGTTCTCAATGTACAGGGGTAATAAAAGTACATACCTAAAATTTGGCTGTGGTGCCCAATACTTCGTAAATGTTGCTTATTTTTTAAACTTACAAAATGATGAATGACAAGCTACAGCTTCTCACGGAGCTCAGAACTTGGATCTGATTTGTAAGATTAATAGGATCACATAATTCTTGAGCAACTTTTAGTTAAATTGGAGTTTCAAAATAAAATGCTTTGAAAATAGAACAGCAGGGTGACTGGGAAGAGGGGAAGAGTGAAACAGGGTGAAATGAATGGAATGAATTCACTTCAGAGGCTGCTGGGTCTAATTAGTACTTGTCCAAAAGTATCCAAAATATTCCAGTCCTAACAAACACACACAGAAAACATCCAGGAAGAGCAAAGTGGTATACTGGGTCTCAAGGGAGCCATTGGTATTTATGTGTGGACCATAGGTTTTCTTGAAAAAAGAGACTATATCTGGCATGCCAACAGAGAGCGCAGCATTAAGAATGTTCTAAAATGGACAGAGTTAACTAAGAGAGCCTGGGAAGGCTAAGAGTGAGGTCAGCTCAACCCACTGTCCCAAGCAGAAGCCTACTGTGTGTGTTCAATGAGAATGTGGTACTGCAGTGTGTCAGGAGGAGCTTCTGAAAGAACAATGTGCAATGTAAAACACAAGAACATTGTTATTTGGGGAATATATTTAAAAATGGACATTTCACCATCTGTTTAAAAATTAATATAGAGTATTTCCCTACCCCGCAAAATATTAAAAAATTTAAGAAAGCACTTAGTATTTGTTGGTTTATTGATAGAAATAAAGTTTCTTAGGTAAGAAAAAATAATCTAGAGAAAAAAAACATAAAGAAATGACCCAAAGTCAAAGTATGGAACCAAAATGGGAGGAAAAAGACTTAAAAGTGAACAGGAATGCAAAGTGACTTGCTGCCAATAAATAGTTATCAATTGATAAATCCAGATAATCAGATATATCAATCCAGATATATCAATTGATAAATCAACTGGAAGTCCATAAAAGCAGAGTCTGCAGGGCAGAGACATGGAAGCTATGAGAAGGCATCTCTCAGACTCCCTACTGTAAGAAACATCATGGCTGATGGCTCCATTTGCACTTACTCCAAATCAATCCATCACCATGAAATCATCACAAAATCCCACTTTCATAAGACCCTCCCAGCCAGTGAAAGGACAGTCAGCTAGTGTAGGCATACCAGGTAGGAGCCTGCCCAACGGACAACTTTATCTCCGACTTACCTCGCCCTCATTTTTGTCAGATGCACCTAGGCTTACAGTGAAATGGATGCTCAAATTTGCCCTCCTCCATTCTTCCACCTACCTACCTTCCTTTCCTTCCTTCCTTCATGGACTATCTACCTCCCATTTTAATGACTGCCAAGCTTCTTACAGATACCAGCTATTTTTAAATGATCAATCTTTCTTAAAATAGAAAAATATTGATAAGCTAACATATAAAACTAGCTAAATATTTGAGTATTATGACCACAAATTAAAAAGCAAAAACTATATGAAGCAGAAATATTGGAACATATAGATAGAATTTATATACAAAATAACAAACTCTAGAAGATAAAATATTAGTAACATGAAAGAACAAGAAAATCATAAAAAATAATTAATTGAGATGTGATGACACAGACCTGTAACTCCAGCATTCTGAAGGCTAAGGCAGGAGGATCATCTTTCGTGTGAGGCCCACAATGGGTACAGAATGATACTATCTCAAAACAAAATGATTTTTTTAAAACCCAAAGAATTGGAAATAGCATTTAGGAACTGCGCAATCTACGTTAATGACAGTCTAAATAATTATAAAATAGCATTCTGCTAAAGTCAACCAAAATAGTTAACAGAAACACAGCTATCATTTATAAATCCTCAAAGAGCTGGGTGGTGGTAGCACAGGCCTTTGATCCCAGCACTCAGGAGGCAGAGGTAGGCAGATCTACATCAGTTCAAGGCCAGAATGATTTACAGAGTGAGTTCACTACACAGAGAAATCCTGTCTTGAAAAGAACTACATAGATAGATAGACAGACCGATCCCCAAAGAACTAACAAGATGTTTTACTTGGATAGAGTTGAAATTCAAAGGATTCCCTTGAATCTTGTGACCCTATGAAACTATTCTATTCTCTAGCTTACCAAAAAGGAAGAAAAATGGAAGGAAAATGTTCCTTAGAAATTTTTTGAACAAAGTAACTTCAAAAGCCATGAAAATCATACCCGTGACTACTAAAAGAACACTCAAGTGTGACTCTCTTGAGAAACACATGCACATCATCCTTTCCTAAGTACTTGTCTGTTCTTAATGTCCATGCCTAAGCTTATAGAGGCTGTTTCCTAATTCCCGTCCTTCCATCCTGACTCATCTTGACACTCTCTTCTATAGTAAAAGTCAATAACACTGTTTCACCTGTACAGAGTTTCTGAGAAACAGGAGCTGCTACGCCTGGCAGCACACAGCCTTGTTTCCTTTACAGCTCTGCTACTGCCAGCACACAAGACTGCAATTCTTAATGAAGTTACATAATGTTTATAGCTGTGTCTGTGAAGCTAAACTGTAGCTCACAAGAAGCGAAACTGGAAACAGAAACCCAAAGACTGAAGCTCATAGTAAGAAAGCTCAAAGAGGCTCCCATTTACCAGAAGAACCAGCACAGCAGTGTCCAGAAGAGAGAATCAGGCAGCAGCCACTGATACTGAGAAAGAAAGCGTGTTACCTGATCATTTACTAGATGTGTCTAATAGAAAAGGAAATGATGCCTATAGCTATAGATGATGATACGCTATTGAAAACAAAATCACAGTTTTGTTTCACCATTGCTTAAATATTAGTAAAACAAAATTTTAGTCTTAGTAAGCAAATGTTAAACTCAGTGACACCATAAGGAAAAATACCTGTTGGTTTGAAATTAACATCTTCATCCATCTTTATCAGGTCTAGTGATGATAAATCTTTCAGATTCTTCAAACATAATTCTGTTCAGTTACAGAAAACATTTTTTTTAAGCTGAGTAAAATAAGGAATCAATGAAAATAAAAATTTTCTATTAAATATATTGAAGATGTCTGCTAGCATAATTGTTCTGGAAGAACTGGAGTTTTTTAAATAGGAAGAATAAAACCTCTGGAAACATAACATCCAATTCATACCATTCAGCACTTGGGACATTTGAAATGATATATATGTATTACTTTAATTCTCAAAAAATAATAAAACACTCAAAAATATTACTTACATATACACACTGGGAAAGTAAGAAATTGAGGCTGATTTACGTGTTCCAAGTCTAAGGAACTGTTCTGTTATCTGTCCTCCATTATGGCATTGTTTTTCTTTTAAACTTTTATCAAACATTTTATAGCACAAAATGACACTGACTGACACCAGAATTCAAAGGGCTCCTGCTCATGTGTTCAGATCAAAGAAATGCACAGACATGTGGATAGGATCCAGAAAAGTGACAGAACTTAATCAGTAAAGTTACACTACTCCCAAGGAGAAAACAGGATGGAACAGGAAAAAAAGTATAACAGCTCCACTGCCTGGCTTTACAGGGGGCTGGGCCCTCTGCCACATGTGCATAGTGGAGCCCAGGGCCCTCTCCCCTGTGTTCACAGTGGAGCCCAGGGCATGCTCTATCAGTTGCATGTAGGTCCACATACAACTTCACATGTGCCATTAACATCTTAACTCCACCCAGTGGTGTGCATTTCAGCATATTGAGCCATTTGCTGCTCTCTGTACTTTTGTGTGGTTTCAGGGGACTGCAGATGCCCTCAGCAGAAGGGGTCATTACTGCTTTCTCTTTGCCACCCTAATTTCTCATAGTTGCCTTAATAAGGCTTATACAAGATTCTTGGACCTCACTTACTGCCCATTCTCTTGTTTCCAAAGTATAGAGTCAAAGAGTTCTATGAGATTTGTTCTCAAGCTTGCCAGTCTCTTCCCCTCATCCTGTTTGCCACTTTATTGAGATAATCACTTAATTTTTTCTAGCTGATGCTTTTTAGTTTTTCACTTCTGTTTCTCTGGAAAGGCTGCCATGTTGCCTTCAGAAACCTCTGAACAGGAAGCAATACGAATTCATGCAAGTAACTGACAGGAACTAGTGACGCCTTCCAGTCATACCCTACTGCTTACTATCCCCACTGCCTGGTGCAACAGCCCAGAAGGGAGACAGTTCCGAGCAGAGTGAGCAGTGCATCTGCCCAGTCCTAAACAGAGGAGCAAAACATAAACGTCCTCGCAGTCCTCGTAAGGAACAGTGTTATGCAGGCAACTGGACACAGTTCAATGTTTGATAATTATGGCTTTTGAAATATTTTCAATTACCTTCATTATCAACTATTAAGTTAAAATTAGCTTATTATCCACTAATCAGTCACTCAATCAGGGAAGTTTTTACTATCCTATATGCTGAACATCAACATCATTCTAAGGTTTAAGTTTATAGTGGACAGTATACTGTCCACTATAAACTTTCTTCATATATGTAGAACTTGCATTTTAATGGAAAAAATCAATACACAAATAATACATTTTGGATGTTAGAAACTACTATAAAAATTAAAGCTGAGAAAGGTTTTTAAAAATAATAGTTTTTGGAGCCGGGCGTGGTGATGCACGCCTGTAATCCCAGCACTTGGGAGGCAGAGGCAGGCAGATTTCTGAGTTCGAGGCCAGCCTGGTCTACAGAGTGAGTTCCAGGACAGCACAGAGAAACCCTGTCTCGAAAAACCAAAAAAAAAAAAAGTTTTTTAAGCACTTAACTAAGGTTTGTGTGCATTTCTAATTTAGTCATATAATTTTTGTATAAAATGTAGATAACCCTAATTTTCATAATAAAGGAATTTTTTTCCAAGAATAAGAAAAATAGTAATAACTACAACATGAAAGTCATTTCATCTTTAAGTGAATATAGATTTAAATAAAAGAGCAAGGAAGCACTCTCTGATAGGTTAAGTATTTGAACAAAGACTTAGATGAAATAAAGATATAAGCCATGTAAAATACTTAAGAATGTTCCAAGAGCAAGGAGCAGACAATGACAAGATCCTGAGTAACAATGAGCAGACTGTAACTAACATACAAGGACCAGTTTGGAGGTAAGAAATAAAATGGAGACAGGGACAAGCTATGGAGTCAGAGACAGAGGCAGGAGCTATCGTGCTGTGTCTTGTAAGCACTGTGAAACTCTGCATTTTATTCTCGGTGTTACTGCACAGCTCTTAGAGACTGTTGCTCAAGAAGCACAGTCAGGTTTGGAACAGCAAACCCTGTGCTGCTGTCCTTCCTCCAAGGGAGATGTCAGGGCTCAGAACACAGTGGGCCCAGCACACTTGAACCTGAAAGAGCTGAGAGCCTCAGAATGGTCACCCTGGCCTTCAGTCTCTGCCCATACTAGTTCCTAATATATTTATGCTCTAGGTGAGGTAATTTATTACTTTATCCTTATTTCTTTTTTTTTATTTGCCACATATAACTATTCGGAGAACAAATTAAAATTAATGTTACTGGATCCAAAATTCTTTATTTTTACTGAAAGTCTCAACATAATGAAGGCACAGCAATGTTTAATTCTAATAAGTGCTTTTTGAATTTTAATAATTTAAAAGATACATAATGGAATATTAAAGTTGAAGTTCAAAAGGGAAATATTGCACAGACTTGAATGAGAACCCACAATAAATCCAGGATTATATTTCAATTAAAATTAATATAAAAGGGAAAATAGTGGTTAATCTAATGGCGATGTTTTCAGAGATCAAGGACATTTAAAAAACAGGACCAAAATAAGCCAAGTTAACATTTTATACAAAAACAGATATTCTGACAGAATTAATCAATAAATATAGAAAAACTATACTTGCCAAGTTTTGTGCATTAAAATATTTTTCCAGACAAGTCTACCTTTTAAAATAATTTACAAAAGCACATTCTTATTTCTTTAGTAACTGATATTTTTCATCAAAATTTATTTTATAACTATTAAATATACATATTAGAAGGAAATATATCTAACCTTGTAATTTTGCTTCAATTCCATCTTTGTTCAATCCAGACACAAAACCTGTGTAAGTGATAAAACTTTTATTTAAAAAAAATCAGAGTATATTTAATGTCTTTACAGGTTCAATTTAAATATTACATAAAAATTGCATCTATGTTTCATATAGATTAATAGCACTTTAATGAGCTCAAAAAAGCTTAGCTATTCATAGAACACAACTACTATTTTGAAATCTTTTCAATATCAAGTGGCTATATTTTGTTTTCTTAAACTGTATTCAATAATCTGAAACTATTGAGCAAGAACCCTGTAGAATCAGTTTAAAGATTTATTTTATTATATTTAGTTGTGTCTGTGTGTCTATGTGGGGTTAAGTGCGCTTGAGGCAGGTGTACATAGTCAAACTTTGGAAATGATCTATATGCCCATCCACAAAATAATGGTATGTTGATACAATTGGGCCTATACTGTAACAACAAAAGGAATTTGAAGCAGTCTCATGAACACTATGAATTAAAAAAAAACTGAAGAAAAAAAGGAAATACTTCCATTTACATCAAATTAAAAAATATAACATGAACATACTTGTTGAAAATCTTCTACATACTGGAGTGTGGTATGTGGGTGTCTGTGTCTATGTATAGATATTTAATTTTACTTTTATACCTATGTAATTTAACTTTTATACCCAAGATTTCTGTCATTTACTATAATACAATATAAAAAAACCACTAAAAAATAAATTACTCACAAGAAGAAAGAAGTGCAAAGTGAGACATAGATGATTTTGAACACCACTGATAAAAAGATGCAAGTATACCCGCAGGGTCTATGTGGATACAGCGCTCTCAAGAACTGCTGACAACCATGAGAGCCACTAAGGACAATAATTTAGCAACAGGCACTATATTTAAAGTGATGTACGCTCTGACCTAGAACTTCATTTCTAAGAATTTGGCATGAAGATAAATCTGCACATGTGAAGATACACTGATAACAGCGGTAATTTTTAAGATAAGCATACTCATCAACTGGAACTGCTTAGACATGACAAGTGGGGCTGGTTAAGAGTCACCTTCTCTTGCAGAGGGAATGAGTTTGGTTCTCAGCACCCAGGTCAGCAGCTCATACCTGCCTGTAACTCTAGCTCTAAGGGAGGTGGAGACAAGAGGATGACCAGGTGAGAAAGCTGGAGCTTCGGGTTCAGTTAGGAAACCTCCCTCAGGAGTGTACTGAGTGACAGAGGAGGACACGTGCTGCTTTCTTCTAGACTGCACTCACCGCTACCTAGGTATACATGTATACTCACACAGACATATATACACAAATAAACAAATAAAATAAATCCTTAAGTATTAAGGATTAAGTAAAACAAATCCTTAAGTATTTATTTTAAAAACAAAAGTTATGTTATGGCTCAGTTTTACCACTCCTAGGTAAACAACCACAGGGTGCTTACTCCACAGGGATGGGTGGCATCCATGTACACTGCTGCATTCCTCACAACAGAAAGAAACTGAACCAGTCTAAATGTTCTTCAACAGATGAATGGGTAAAGAAATGGACATATGGATTCAATGGGTTATTTCTAGTCATGAAGAAAAATGAAATCATGAGATATGCAAGAAAATAAGTGATAATGAGAGAAATAAGCCAGACTGCCAGACTCATGTATGTAATACAGTGTGTGTATTCATGTGTGTGTGTGTGAGAGAGAGAGATGTGAAAGCAGGCTCTGAAAGAGAGACCTTACGGATGATGGAGAGGGTAATGGATTGGGTGACATAATGGAACATGTTTGTGGGGATCTGAAGGTCTAGTCAGAGGGGCTGTGGAGGGCTGGAAGCAGTGGGAGGAAATTAATATAAGAAAGTACAACTACAGGCATGGTGAAAAGGTCACAGTGAAGCCTGTCACTTTGTACAATACCCTAAGAATTAACTAAACACAGTCTCCAAAATATATTGGGGGGAACTACAAAGTAAGGGGCAGCACAGTAAAACAGTAGCAGCTTGAAATACAATCACAGTCCTGGCATAGCGCTCCGAATGCTGAGAGGCCAGGACAGGAGACTTCATAGTTTGTCAAGGCCACACAGCAAATCCTTATCTTTAAAAAAATGTTTGTAACAATTTTGATACTCTTCCCTACCAAAATTGAATTCAGTGCCTCTCCCCTGCAGGTGGCTAGGACTAGTAACTTGTCTTAAAACAAGTGACTGTGTGTGACTAAGTTACAGATAAGGAAATGCAGCTTTTATTTAGGCAGCCTGTCTTTTATTACTCTTCCTGCAAGAAGAGAGACGCAGGAAAAGTCCGTGTTGAAAACAGTGAGCCTCAGTTCTTAAGGCTGTCAGTGCTTAAGGCTGACATGCTGCCAGCACCTCCAGAGAGACTCTGACCCAGACCTGCTAACTGAGACTCTAGGCTTCATAAGCTGTGTGAGAGAATTAATAAATGTCAGTTATTCCAAGATGTTGTGTTTGAAGTTATTTGTTAGAAAACTAACATAATGGGACATTGTTTGCATAAAAATGGAAAAGTACACCTTATTTACTTTTATGATCTGCTTTGGATTCTTATAAATTAAAAAATGAACAGCTACAAGTTTAGAATAAGAGGGAAGCTGAATGATAAATATGAGAAAAATTCAAAACTTTAAAGCTTTAACTTATGTTGATATAAGCTTTATTAGTTGATATACTTGATTTTTTCTTCTATTGAGTCTGTTTTTAAGAGTGTTGGTTTTAAAGCTTATTAAAGGACTAGGAGTAAGGCAGACAGTGTTTTCTCATTTTGCCTCCTTTTACCTCTGAATATATTGGTGACTGCTACTATTTTTTCCTGGCTTATTAGTTTCTGTAATTTTTTTTCTAAACATTATAAATAGAAACCCTGATGGTTTGAAAAACAATCACTGTATTTCCAGGTCAAAGTCACAAACCATAGTGCGACGGGTTTTTCAGGGCTCTGATATACAGCAGTGTTGATCGGATCCAGTCCAGAGCAACGTTCACATCTGTGATGGTGTGCAGTACTATCTCTGCATTTAAATGCTCAATAAGATGTCTGTGCAAACTAATGGGGGAAAACTGCATGATTAATGTGAACTTCAAGAACATAAATCTTACAGCTTTAATAATATATATGTCAGTTGTTACTTTAATAATCAATGAAAATGTAAAAATATAAGAAAAATCGTTAAAAGACAGCTCAAGATCTTAAAGAATTGAGGTCTCTCCCTGCTTCACAGTTCTAGAAGACAGGTTTTTGTAAAGGTCAGTGTGGTGACATTGGTGTGAATTATGTCCCACTTTCCCAAAGAGGAGCACTTATGGCACACTGAAAACCATCCTAGATATTATTCTCTCTCATTATAAAAGAAAGCCTAAAGTGTGAAAATATTTCTCTTACTAAAAGTTAGAAATTACAAATTTAATTCCCATAAGTTATAATATAGTAATAATTAACAAGACCTTATTATCTTATTAGGATTTTATAACAAAGACATGTAGTATTGTGTGCCAAGAATCACCACTAGATAACTCTGTTGTCTTTGAATAAATCTATTTAATTCCTAAAATTACATAAGTTTTATAGTTGAATTGTTACACTATTTCAAGAAAATGGCCTTAGGAAATCCCCAAACCAAATTTCCTTTCCATACATTAAAGGAAAAACAAGTCATACTACTTTAATTTTCTTTTGGAACTGCTCTCTGTTACCTGCTTTCTACAGTGTCGTTACAAGCTAGCATCTGAACGTACTTCTCTCTTGTACTTAATCGAGTCATGATAACTGCAGTAGCTGTGGTGTCAAACTGCAACAGAGCACAGAGACTGGAAAGGTTAGAGCACACATAGGCAGAGCCTTTTCATCAGAACTTTCATTTCACACTGAATGGAAAGGGCATAAACTAAGTCATGTCTTGACTTCCATTAATGACAGTCTGATGTGGAAGTGTAAGCCAAGTAAACCCTATCCTCCCTAACTTGCTTTTGATCAAAATGGTGTTTCATCACAGCAATAATAACCTTAATTACAACACAACATAATTTTATATACTTAGTTTATGCCCTAAAATTAAAAACTTGTGTGACATAACATTTTTATATCATGTTTCAAATGATATCATACAGAACATGTAACATCTTCCAGGATGTTCTCTTAGTAACTGTATGAATGACTTCCTCATTCAAACACTTGTCAGACATATTTTGAGATATATTTGGACTTGTAATTATAACATTTAATGCTACAACCCTGGGATGTTACATGTTCTGTAATGCACAACAGCCCTTACTTAACAATGAAAAACTGCCTGTTCAAAATGCCCAGACTACCTGACTGTGGCTGATGCCTGCAATCTTAGTATTTAAGAGACAAAACCAGAAAGATGGCAAGTTCAAATTCAGCCTCAGCTACATAGAGAGATCCAGTTTCTAAAATAAACAGAAAAATGACAAAACATCTTTATTCAAATAAAAAGACTAACACTACCCTCATCTACAGAGAGCAGCTTAGACAAAGCCAGAATGTGAAGTGTCTATATCCCAGCTAGTGAGTCTTTTTATGTTTATTCCATCATTAAAGTTGATTCTTAAATTACATTAATTTTCAATTTAATTTGAAATGCAAATTAAAACCACACAACCCTACTTCTTTGGTATATTTAGAATGTCAAAAACAAAGGAAGATAAAAGCTATTGTCCCTTACCTGGGGTCTGCCAGCTCTCCCAATCATCTGCAGAATGTCTGTCTCGCTGTACTCTTCAAACATACCTCCACTGTAGTGCATGGTAGACTTTATAATGACCAGGTGAGCCGGCAAGTTCACTCCCATAGCTAGAGTACTGGTAGTAACTATCAAATTGAATGATAACCAAGCCTTATAACTTTATTGCCCTGGGAAGATATTTGCTTATAAAACATATACTAATAAAATAGACTGAAAACTCTAATAAGTTTAGGAAAAGGCATAGAGGACTCTGTAATATAAAATAATGATGTACCTTAAAAACAATTAGTAAGTTCTTTTCAAATAACCCTATAGTCAATAGAATGATAAAGAATTAAACCTTGCCAAAAAATTACTGTAATATGAATGCACAGTTCTTTTTAAGTTCTTGGAAGAAATTAATTAGAATAGTTAAGCTTTTCTCTCTTTCTCTTATTTATTTATTTATTTATTTATTTATTTTTGTTTTTTGAGACAGGGTTTCTCTGTGTAGCCCTGGCTGTCCTGGAACTCACTCTGTAGACCAGGTGGCCTCGAACTCAGAAATCCGCCTGCCTCTGCCTCCCAAATGCTGGGATTAAAGGTGTGCGCCACCACCACCCAGCTAACTTTTTTCTCTTAAAATAGTCTTTCAAAATATTTTTACTATCTATAAGAAATATGTTTTACTCACAAAGAACTGGTAGATCTCCAGAGGTAAACAATCCTTCAACCAATTTTCTATCTGACAGCTCCATTCCAGCATGATGGTAACCAACACCATATACCAAGGTATCTATAGTAGGAACACACTGCCTGTCAGCCACCATTACCATGTCACCAGCACCGACCCCTTCTGTCTGTATTTAAACATGCTATTCAAAAGTAATCTCTAGGCTGGAGGTGTGGCTCCATGGTAGAGGACTTGACTAGGCATTTCTGAGCTCCAGGTTCAGTTTTTAGAACAAAAAAAAAAAAAGGAAATATGTCTTTAAACCTACCTTTAAGCTTTGAATCCCTTATAGAATATGCAGACTTCTGCAACCTATTAAAATATAAAATTAATGTTATTCTCCATAACATCAGGAAATCCTGAAATAGTTTATTATTTTAAAAAGAGATTTTCACAACACCATCATCTGAAAGCTGTCTTTTAAAAAACAAAACAAACAAAACTCCACAAGCTCTGGCAAGCTTTATTAAAGGAAACCTTCTTCACTTACTTATTACAAGTCTGTCCTGACATCTTCCAATAGTATGGGAATCCCCTGGGTAGTGGCAGCCAGTGTGCTTCTGGAGCAGGAAGAAGCACTGAAAGCTATCTTTAACTGGCAGGGACTATCTCTAGGGGAAGTGGAGTAAAGCAGGGAAGGACTATGGGAGGAGAAACAGAAACAAAGGACATGGTATGAGAAGTCCCTACAAATACATGCCAACAGGGGCAGCATGGAATACTTAGCTTTCCTCTTCAGACCTCTAACATTACAACTCACTTCTAAACCAAAAATTTAGAAAAAAAACTATGCAAATACTTATTATGTGCATGGGTTCAGAATAAGAAACCAACCCCAGAATTTGCCTAATAATGTTTCTAAGAAATAATAAGTTTCAAGCCCGCCTTGGTGACTGCACAGAGAGGGAGGCAGAAGGACTGAGGTACAGCTGTGTTGGTGCTGCGAAACAGCAGCAAAGACAGGGCTGGGGAGCTTAAGGAGAGGAGGAATTTATGAAAGAGTTTTGATCATTTTAAAAGGAATTCTGGGTAGTCTTAAGTATATCTAAGAAACCTGCATTGTTTTCTATGCCTTTATTGCAGCTGTGTAACTATGAGGTATAATCTTCTCACAGTCACAATTTTCTTCAAGACAAAACGACATGTCATATCACTAATGATGTAAGCTGTGCTGCACACAGGGACTTTAGAAATGTTGCCTTGCGTAACTATCACATTATTGTGACCAGGTGAGTTTATTCTCATTTATTGAGACTGGTTAAGATGTTGAAGGTGGTTGATGCTAAGTATGTGGATGGTCTCCTGTAATCCCAGCCTTCAGGAGGCTGAGGCAAGATGGCAAATTTGAGGTCAGATGCAGCTATACAGCAAGGTCCTGCTTAAAAAAAAAAGTAAAACAAACAAATGAAGCTCGAAGGCTGAGCGTGTAACTCCTGACAGCCTGAATGCCTATGTAATAAGCCCTGGGTCTCATCTATAGTGCTGAAAAGAAATGCAAAAAATAAAGAAAAAAGAAAGTTACAGAAGTTGAAGCCGAGAGAAATAACATGTCTGATGACACCTAGGTGGTAACTGTGGAGTGCTATAATTTAAATCTGTCTTTAATGTTACACTCCTTCCAATGCTGGCATTTCATTGATGAAAAAAATTGAAATTATAAAGAGATTATGTACTGGCTGGTTTTGTGTGTCAACTTGACACAAGCTGGAGTTATCACTGAGAAAGGAGCTTTAGGTAAGGAAATGGCTCCATGAGATCCAGATGTGGGGCATTTTCTCAATTAGTGATCAAGGGGGCAGGGCCCATTGTGGGTGGTGCCATCCCTGGGCTGGTAGTCCTGGGTTGTATAAGAAAGCAGGCTGAGCAAGCCATGGGAAAACCAAGCCAGTAAGAAACATCCCTCCATGGCCTCTGCATCAGCCCCTGCTTCCTGACCTGCTTGAGTTCCAGTCCTGACTTCCTTTGGTGATGAACAGCAATATGGAAGTGTAAGCTGAATAAACCCTTTCCTCCCCACCTTGCTTCTTGGTTATAATGTTTGTGCAGGAATAGAAACCATGACTAAGGCAGATAAGGATAAAAAAGTACTTAGCTTAAGATATATGTGAATGTGGATGGTGCTAAATGTAAGTTTATTTATTTATATTCTTTGCAAGTAAACTTTGTTTCTTTAAGTATATTTTTAATTAAAATATAATTGTATAATTTCTTCTTTCCTTTTTCTCCCTCCAGACCTTCTCATGTTCTCTCTTTTGAACTCTTCCCATGTCTACCCACTTTTTCTTTGATTGTTTTATATATAAACAACCATATATGGACAATTATATAAATACAACCTGCTGAGTCCATTTATATTATTTATGTATATATAATTTCAGGGCTTTTTCGTTGTTTTATATATAAACATTAATATCTGCATATGTAATTGGTTCATCTGAGGGATGTTACTGGAGACAAGAAGTACCGTAGCCTCTTGTGCATGTTATCATTAAATATGTCCATGGGGGTGGGGCAGGAAGAGTGAAGAAGAAACTTTCCTTGAGTAATGAGGTAAGAAGAGGAAATGGGAAGAGGAAATAAAGCACTGCACTGCACATGCTTCTGTTGAAGAGAATGATCATATGAAACAAACAACTGCACTGTGTGCAGCAAGGGGTGGTAGAGACTGGGGGTGGGGGGCGGTGGTATGTGTCCTGGCTCTAAGGGAGCCCACAGCCTGTGTATCTCAGTCTCTCAGGGTTCAGCTCAGCTAAAAACACAGTAGTATTTGCCTGAGAAGACAGAGTCTATGCAAATAAACCTCCTATAGCACAAAGAATTCCACACACCTTCCAAACTGCCTTCATCATTAGTCTGTGAGCAAGGAGACACACTTGTGGTCACTTCTTTTTCTGACTAAGGTGACAGCACAATCTGACCACTGTGTTCACTCCCAGCAAGCAGAGGCTCCGAGTTATTTACAACTATCCAGGTTCTCTTTCCCCTATACCGACACTTTTATTTTTAATTCCACTTTTACATTTTCTCACTAAACCTGTAAAGTCACTATTATTTTTATTGTGCACATAAGAAACTAGGCTTGAAGATAAGGTTAAGGGATGTGCCACATTCTCATTTCACCTAGGCGATCCCCTAAGTCCCCCCCTTACGCACACACCGTAGTTTCTGCTCCACGGTGATGATAAACTTAGCATCCTTCACAAGAACAGAAGCAGCCTGCTGCACACCTTTCCTTGTTGCACAAAACTGAAAACACATCAGAGAATTATATATCAATCAGGTAAAAACTGGCCATCACTCCCCAAACCAGCAACTAAGAATCCGTACCACAAGTGTGGGCTTCTGATTGGAGTATGTTCGAATAACACTGTACACTTTATAGTTGAGAGCTAAATCAAACTTAAATTCAGTTTGGTTACTACTACAGGGAAAACCCAGGACCACTTTCTGAAGTTTCACAGGTCTATGGCTCTCATCCATTTTCAGACATACAGCAGGTCTCTCACCATCTGAAAGCCATTCTGCGATCTGAGAAAAACAGAAGCATGTACATTACATTTTTTTTCTAGTAAAAGTTCTATTGCTAAAATAACATAATTTTAAATCACTTCAAAGTCAAGGTCTGAAAGTATTTAATCAAATCATCTTTTTTCAACATTACATATTTCACTAACATTACATTAGTAAACACTACCAATATCAGTGTTTCAGGGCTATAAGTCCTTTCATATGGTAGGGTTCTGATTAGCCACTAGTATTTTGTTTTACATTCACCCATAAGAGCCCAAACTAGAATTTAAATAATTTTGATCATAAAAATCAAAGTTCCTGTAGTATCTTAAGTCCTGGTTACTGTTCAGATATACACCTGAAAATGACCGAAACCTTTGAATGTCCCTAAACATTAGCAACACAGTAGCAAAGCAATGACTGTCTTATGTTGGTCTTCTAATCAAAGAATATGTGTGGGGGCCAGAAGAGTGCATCAGATCCCTTGGACCTGGAGTTACAGCAGCTGTGAGGGTCCTGACATGGGTGCACCGACTGAACTGTGGTCCTCTCGAAGATCAGGAAGTGCTCTTAACCTCTGACTCATTCTCCAGACCCCAAATAAAGTCTTGAGAGATGGCAGTGCCAAAAGCACATTTCAGATGCAATATTAGCATCACTGCTCAGTTACTGCTTCTGTGGCAAGTGGTTGCACTGTGTTTACATGCGCTGACCCAGGTGAGTAAAGTCAATGTGGACTGAGTTCTTACTCTCAGCTTTGGGGATCATTGCTAGCACAGACCGCTCAGGGTCCCAGCAAACAGCACATTTAAGACATGTTTACACTGAAATTCTTCACAAAGGTTTCTTTCACAAAGATGGGTACTGTTGACTCAGAAAACAGTGCCCAAGATTTAGGGTCTAGGGAGAATGACCTAGGTAAACATAATGTCTGTGGGTGTCAGGATTGGCCTGGCCTACAATAACACAGAAGTCACTAAGGCTATTGTAAAGCACTAGTGACATCACTCAGAAGGATGTGTTTTCATGGCCTAGAACCAATTCTCAAGATTTAGGTGGAAAGGGTCTAGGAAAGCAAAACATAAATTCTGGGGGATATGAGTGGAGCCTGACTCTACAGATAGTTAAGAATTACCAAGTTGTAAAGTACATTCTTCCCCAGCAGTCTAAGAAAAACACCTAAGCACCTCATACCTTTGAAAAGATAATCCATGTGTTTGACTTTTTCTGGTTTCTCCAGTGCTTGTCTCTGTGCCCTCTATACCCTATCTACCCATTTAAAAAATAAACATTCTATATTGTTTTTGAACATGAACAAAACAAGTTGCAATTTTAAGAATAAGAAATTTAAAAATAAAAACAAAGTTTCCCATTGGAAGAGACAATATAGCAACTATTTACAAAAGTAATTTCTAAGTACTACCAAAACCATAATAGGCTGAGAAGTAAATAGGAGTGAGAAAATGTAAGACTATACAACTAGCTTATAAGAAGTTTGCTTAAGAGCCTGGAGAGATGGCTCACAGTTTAAGAGCACCAGCTGTTCTTCTAGAGAACCTATGTTCAATACCTCGCACCCACATGGCAACTCAAAAGCATCTGTCTACTGGCCTCCAAGAGCACCAAGCATGTACAAACATACATCATGCAAAACATATAATATACATATAATAAAATGAAAAGTTTGCTTAGGAATTAAAGAAAAAGTCACATATGATTTTTTTTTAAAAAGTTTAATAGTTGGGTTGGGGATTTAGGCCAGTGGTAGAAGGCTTGCCTAGCAAGGTTCAGTCCTCAGCTCTGAAAAAAAAAAGTATAATAGTGCAAACAACTATTATCCTGTAGTAATTGTCCTCTCTGTGACTTACTGGCTCTCTCTGCTAACCTAGGCCTAGTCCTAGAAGCTTCTACCCTCCATACAATCTAATCTAAGCCTAGAATGTTTTCAGCCTCTGAGACTTGTTGCTGAATCAGCTCACCCTTTCTAGTTCTTTCTGAACACTGGCAGGGCGGTCAACTTAGCTGTTCTGGCTCAAACTCCTCTCCAACCTGACTGATTCAATCTGCTTCTCTCAGCAAGTCTGATTTACTCTGCTTGGCCTCAAAATAACTCTGGCAATCTGTTCTAATCTTCTGGCTCCTTTTCATTCTCGACTCGTTCTTCTGTCTTTTCCTGTGTCTAGTTTGTTCTCTCTGCAACCTGTCTCTGTAAAACCCTCCCAGTAAAAACTAGTCCTTTCTCTCTCTGTGTGCTCTTCTAAATAGCCTCTCTTTCCTGTCTGTTCTCACAAGAGTTGGGCATATCCTATTCTGTCAAATCATACATGACACATTACTAGCCAAGATATCAGGTTCCTGATGTAGGTAAACTCATGAATTTTAGATAAAAGCAAATAACAGACTTGTACTAGAAATATTTTATTAAATTTTATCAAGTTTTAGGGCTTTAACTTTATTACATCAATGAAATCTGGCATTAATTTTCTACATACACCTTTCTACTAAACTTAAGTGACCAACAGAAAATATCATCTTTTCTGAGATCAAATTGACTAAATATCCCACAAATAATAAAAAGCAAAGCAGGTGAAGATTCTGACTTACATCCTCAGCATTGGGAATTGTTGCAGATACAGCCACAAACCTCACTGGAACAGGGCTAGCACTTTCTAAGGCCTTAGATAAAGATTGTACAGTTTTCATTCTGCTAACTACAACCTCAAGAGTTGGACCACGGTTTTCATCTTTAATAACATGCACCTAAGCAAGAAATCAAGAGAGAATCATTAGGTATAAAACTAAAAATTTATTTAATCAATTAAAAGATACAATAATATTAATACTTTTCCTTGAAAAATAAGCATTTTACATTTTGAGGGACTAAATACAATATTTTACTTAAATGTCTTTTCTTTCTATCCTATTTAAATATCATCTATGTTTATCTCAAAGTGAACATGTTTATTACCTCATCAATGAGAAACAGTCGAACCAGTTGAATGAAAGAATTATCTCTCCACTTCCTAGTCATACTGTCCCACTTTTCCTACAGAAAAGAATACAAATAGTTTAATCTAACAAACCACATGTATTTAAAGTATTTATTAAGATACTGATAAATTTTATCAGACATTACAAACAAACGGCAATGTTTTGGTTGAGTCTTTAAGATCTCCCCAAAGAGATGAGGATTAGAAGTTACTTGGATGATTTTAAGAGTCTTAAAGTATCAGGTCCAGTCTTTGAAAATTATTTAACCATATATATATATATTTATTTAACCACAAGTCACAATCTTTTCATATTTTGTGTGTGTGAATACTCTGCTTGAACACATGTCTATGCCATATATGCATGCATGCATGACTGTGAAGACCAGAAAAGGACATCAGACACCCTGAGACTGGAGTTACAGATGGTGTGAGCCACCATGTCAGTGCTGGGAATCAAACTCAGGTCCTCTGGAAGAGTAGCAGTGCTCTTATCCACTGAGCTATCTCTCTAGGCTGCTGATAATGCCTTGTTAAGTCCTATCAAGGTACTTCTCCTATAATACATACTTGGACAAATGAACATAGGGATAAAAATGACTATAAATTATCCACAATTACAAATTGGTTTGTCTTACTCATTGTTCACATATGTCACCATTTCTCATCCATCTTTTTATTTATGGATATTCTCTCCATTTCCTGAATACTAGAACTTTTATGGTTTTGTTTACATTGAAAATACATGCTTGTGCTTTGTATTTCCTTTTAATAATTTTTTGAATAAAGATAAATATTTTCAAGTAAATAATGAAACATAAGTAATACTTACTGGAGTTGTCATAATTATATTTGCATGCTGAATCTCAAACAGGTCATCCATAACTGTATCACCAGTAAGTTCTTTACAAGTCAATCCTATTGGTCCAAATTTTTCTTTCCAGTCATCAAACCGCTGACTGCAAAGGGCTTTTATTGGTGCCACTAAAATAATATATTTATTTTGATCACCAGTGTAATTTAAAATTTTTTTTAAGTCTAGTTAATAAAAGTAAGCTAAAACACACATTGCTGTGTAATATTGATAAAGTAAAAACTAACAATACAAACTTAGTAATATATAAAATTACCAAGAACAACTAAAAGTTGAAACAAAAGTGATTGCTCAGGCAATCTAAAATGGTGAGATGGAGCAAGTGATTCTTGCTTTTCATGAAAAACCTTTTGTGATTAGTTATTTCTTCAAATTGTATGTATGCGTATACTATTTTAGGGACATTTACAAAATATATACCTGAAAAAGGAGAATAGATGTTTCTATGTTAATTTCTAAAATTGTAAAATATATGGTTATTTGTTCATTTTGACTATCCTCTTTTAATAAATGTAAAGTTCAAATCCTTGATTCAAATATTATTTTTTATGTACAACTCTAGAAAAATGTTTCAAATTTAATTAAGAGATGAAACCAATTGTGGCGTGTGTTTACTAAAGTGTACCGAGGGCTAGAATTACAGCTCAGTGGTAAAGCTCAGTGTCTAGCACCACATACACACAATGAAAATAACAAAGGTGTGGGGAGAGCTTGTCGGCTAGTCGTGCTCAGTGGTAAAGTGCTGTCTACAGGGTTAGTCACAGCACCACAACTAAATAAATTGATGTTTTTAATGTATGAGCTACCAAATAATGTCTATGCCCTGAATTAACTTTGTTTCTACTTCAGTCTTTGATTATAACTAATCATAATTTTTACAATATATACTTACTGTAAACAATTTTCATGTTCAGCCATGGCAATGGTACTTCCATTAACAATCTTGTTATTGCTAGCTCAAACACTGCAGTTTTCCCAGAACCAGTGGGTGCACAAATCACAAAATTCCTATCTGTGTAAAGAAGCTGAGATAAAATTGAACCAATTAACATATGGGAATTTTTTATACATTCTCAATTTTCTAGAAAATGTGCTTTAAGAAGATTGGGAATTGCTTCAAGCAAGTTAACCTCTAAGATTCCTAAGTGTAGTCCTGCTTGAGACGTCTCAACCTCAAGAACAACACATTTTCTCATACTGTACTATTCTGTCAAAAAGATATGCTGTACCTAAGACAAAGTTATCCTTTACCCTTCAATGTAATTCTTATAAATTTAATAAGTACATTCCAACCCCCCTATATGACTCATATGCACTCACTTAACAAGTATTTTCTAATCTCTTAAGGCATATAAGACCACAGCTAGTGAGAAGAGGAAGATAATTAAACAAGTGTAAGATACTTACATCATCAAAGGCTTTGGACTGTATATAGTTGAAGTAAGGGAATTCTTTGAATATACTTCTAAATTTTGCCGCTTAGAATGATATTAAGGAGTTAAATATTTCATAATTTTAAGATGTTAACTTTTAATTTAAATTTTCAGTTTTGGTGCTATTGACCCTCACAGTATCTAATAATATGGCATCTTATTAATTAATCATCTTAAGAATTAATGGATGGGAACTGGAGAGATGGCTAGGCAGTTAAGCGCATTTGTTCTTGCAGAGAACCTGGGTTTGATTCCTAATACCAACATGGTGGCTCAAGTTCAAGAGGATCTCCTGACCTCTTCAAGCACAAGGTATACATCTGATACAATGTGCAGGCAAAGCACTCATACAAATAAGACTTTTTTAAAATAAAAAATGGAAATTATTCTACTCTGCTTCTACATTTGTTATTCTAAAAAGAACTTGTAAAATCCCTGTGGGAAAACAAAAGATTGCATAAGGGAGTAACTTGAGAGTTAAATAGAATGAAGATCTGAATATATGGAGACATGCAGATCAGAACTATTTTTAGTTTATTCTTTTCTTGTCTTGACTAAGACACTCAATTCTTATATTTTAATGCTCAAATTTTCACTTATTAGTTGCTGATTTTGGCTGCATTTCATTAGTGGAGGCATATTTCTGGTTAGTTAATCTTGAATCCCCTCATTATGCATATTTGCTTTATAAGATGAACTTGGATCACCCTTCCCTGTTAGAAAATTTAAAGATAGGAATAAGCTACAAGGAGTAATTAATTATCCCATTCTGTACAGCAATGGTTCTCAGAAAACACAGATACTTAAATTATGATTCATAACAGAAGCAAAATTACAGATATGAAGTGGCAACAAAACAGTTTTATGGTTAGGAGTCTCCACAACAGAAGGAACTGTATTAAAGGGCCCAGCATTAGGAAGGCTGCAAGCCACTGCCCTAAGGTGAGACTCTGCTGCCAGCCTCGAGGCTGTTTAATGGCAGTCTTCTTTTGAAGTTGCAATTGATCACCTACATTCATTACCACTATATGCAAAATGTATTACTAGATCTAGAAATATACAAAAAAGAATGAGTTTCTATCACTGAGGCCTTTAGAGCTTATTAGAGGGTGCCAAGATGGTTTAGTAGTTAAGAGCAGTTGTTTTCTTGCAGAGAATCCAAATTCTATCCTAGCACCAACAGCAGGCAGCTCACAAACACTTGTGATCTAGTTCCAGTGACCCTTGAACTCCTGCATGCAGGTAGTACATATACAGGTACACACATACAAATAAAAGTACATTCAAAATTTTAAAAAATATATATTTGAAAGCACAGCTGTCTAACAACTATTTTATAAGGTATTTAAGTTCTCAAGAGTTGTTGTTAATGGTTTTAAAACTTTTACATCATATTTATATGACTTCTCTGTCTGAATTTCCCCCTTTCCCTCCAAGAAAACGGCTATAAGGCCCTATATCCTATTTCCCAACTCTTTCCCTTCAATCTACTGTGAGCCTTTGTTGCTGATTTCAGATCCTCCTCTGACCTTTAACCCCATACTCTTCTCCTCTGGTTATAATGGGTTCTACTATTCAGAAAAATCGCCATGTTGCTGCCATGACCTCTTCCTCAGCCTTTATGCTTAATTCTTCTCCCACAGTTCCTTCTCTTTCACCTAATTGCTTATGTCTCACCATATTAAGGCCTTCCCTGCTTATTTTATTAAATTCAATATCTTGAGCCTTCAATTCCAGTCCCGATTTCATTCTCCTTTACATTTTCTTACAGGTATTCAGATCTAACTCACCCCTACCTTTTATTGCAAGAACAGTAACTCAAGGACAAGGATTCACTCGTTTCTTAATTGGGATATTCCACAAGCTCACAACAGTGCCTAAGTTAATGTAGGTTTGCACTTATTAAACCATATAGTTAATTTCTAAATTATTACTCATTTTACATTCAGCATGTCATAATATTGTCATAATATATAGAGAGACAAATAGGCACACATATGCACACAAATGAAAATAAAAACTTTAAAGATATATTTGAAACATGTATATGAAAATATATGTGTGACGAAATAAAAATAAAATTTAGTTTGTCAGTCAATCAGCTTTTGAAAGAATAACAGTTTTCCTTAAGGAATGTTTTCCATATAAAATATTTATTTATAACAAGTGTAGGAGAAGCCTTTCATGCTGGCTTTTCTCTCATCAGATAGTTCTACATTAATTTATATTCACAAAAATGAATTTTTGATAGAGTAGATATGGATTCAGTCTCCTAGTGCACAATAAACCTCAGCCAGTAGATGCATCGTCTATTATCACTGGGAACACTCAAAAGCAAACTTGTCTTTTGTTCCACACACTTTGAGCAGTGTGCTGCACTTATCTGTTATCCAGGAGGATGTTGGCACATCTGCACACTGCAGCTCTGCAGCCAGAGAGGTCTGACAAGAGTTGGTGTGTCCTGAAGATCTAATTAGAGTTGAATACTAAGAAAGAACTTGCAAACATGTGTAGAGAGAATCTCTCGTGTACTGTTTGGAAGCATCACCTGTCAATAAAAAACTGATGGCCTATTAGCAAAAGGCAGGAAATAGAAGGTAGGAATTCTGGCAGAGAGAGGAACTCTGGGAAATAGTGATATGTGAGAGATTTGCCCAGACTCTGAGGAGGCAGGCGTTCTTCCAGGTTGCTGTGCATCATCTGGCTCCTCAGGCCAGCACATGTGTATGGTGGCTAGCTCTGGCCCCCTCGGCTCAGGCTAGCAAGGCTGCCCTTGCCAGTTTTGGGGCTGGAGCTGCTGTTTGACTTCTGTGGAAGCTGAGCCTCATCATGCCCAGGGCACCTGCTGGGAGCTGAACCTATCAGGCCCAGGTCTGGGAAGTCTTTTTGTCTGCTGGCACACGTTGAAGCTCTGGTTCATCACAAGCTCTCTCTTAAAGGGACTTAGCCTCTTGCCTGGCCAGGAAACTGATCCAGGAGGTGTTGGTTTATGCCTTTCATCCAGGGTTTTTCTAATACCTCAATTTTTTGTCTTAAATCTGGATTTTTTTTTTTTTAGCTAAATTTAGATTACATGCCTAACAGCATGGGCACCATTTGTAACCACACTCTTTTCTACCTCTGCCCAAGTTCCTCAAAAATATCTACTCTGAGACTTAACTATTTATGAATAAATGCCTAGGCCATAAGCTTGGGCTTGTTCCCTGACTAGCTTGTAACATATAACCTGTTTAGTCTATTCTGTGGCCACGTGCCACACGGAGTACTTTCTCCAAGGCTGCCAAGTGTATATGTACTGGACATTGTGAATGTAATTCTTACCTGATAGCTTCCATAATTGTTTTTTTGTATATAGTTTATTGATGTTAGAGAAAGAGCCTTTTATTGAACTAAATGGGGACGATGTAGAGAGCGTCTCTTGTATAGTGTGTGGAAGCATCACCTGTCAATAAAAAACCGATGGCCTATTAGCAAAAGACAGCAAATAGAAGGTAGGAGTTCCAGCACAGAGAGAGAGGAACTCTGGGAGATGGTAATATGCTAGAGATTGGCCCAGACTCTGAGGAGACAGACTTATGAAACTGAGGAGAGGTAACCAACCATGTGGCACATAAAATAGAATAAATGGGTTATGTAGTTACAAACTTGTCAGGAACAAGCCCAAGCTTATAACCTAGGCATTTATTCACATATAATTAAGCCTCAAAGCCATTATTGTGGAACTGGAGCACCAGTAGAAAAGACCTTGTTTACATACATGTGTCCAAGCAATCCACAAACTCTTCTGTCTTTTACTCTGAACACATACTTTTAAATATCCAAGTACAGAAGATCAGTGAATTTGGCAATATATTAAATTGTTAAAAAACAAAAACAAAAACAAAAAAAAAACCAATGCAAACAATTTAACAATGACATCTAAACAATAGAACCACATCAGTGTGCTACTATAGCATGAAAAATCCTTAAAAATCTTCAAGGGATAGCTTTAAACTATCAAAATGCTTCCAACAAAAGAACACCCCCACCATACAAATAACCAGACAATGTTTTTAATTATATTTTTGAGATATAATTATATTTCTCCTTTTCTTCCTTTCCCTCCAACTCCTCATATACTCCTCCCTGCCCCCTTCAAATTCATGACCTCTTTTTCTCTAATTGTTCTTACATGCATATATTTAGGAATATAATACACATATTAGATAATATGTTATATATTATTGTATCTATCATGTTATTATATAATGTATAATATATAATATACATATTATATTATATAATACACAATAATATATAATATACATATTATAATCTAAAATATAACCTACTCAGTCCATATAATGTTTCTTGTATGTGTATTTTCAGGGCTGATTGCTTAGCACAGGACAACCATTTGGTGTGCTCTTCCCTGGAGAAGACTAGCTCTCTTTGGTTGCCTAGAGTTCTTTCTGTAGGATTGAGGCCTCCTGTACTTTTCTCATGCATGCTGACATGCTCATTGATATCATTCATGTTTCATGGGTAGTCATGTTGCCCAAACTTTATGCATATAGTTTCCAATGTTAGGAGGAAATACGTTCTCATGGCAAACACTCTGATCCTCTGGTTCTTAACCTCCATACCTCCTCTTTTGCAATGTTTTTTGAGCCTTAGGTGTGGGAGTGTTTATAGTGTATCCATTGAGATTGAACTCCACCAATCTGTATTTTGATTGGTTCTGGTTTTCTGTAATAGACTCTATTACACAGATGTTTCCTTGTTAAGGGTGAAAGCTACACTTATCTGTAGGTGAAAGGACACATGTTTAGAATGTTGTCAGGGATTCTGCTGGCTTAGTGAAATGGTAGTTGTAGGTTCTCCTCTAAGATCCATGATTTCACTAGTACTGAGCCGTTAGTTATGTTTCCAGTACCAGCATGGTTTCTCTCCTATGAGTGGATCGTAAGTCCAATTAGGGAACTGTTGTGGCTCTAAGGTATACATGCCACTACTGCATCCTTATGATTGTCGTACCACACTGGCTGTGGATGCAGTTCACAGGCATCATAGCTAATGGTTGGCTGCCTCCCTCCTTCGGAAGCTTGAGTAGCACTTTCTATATTACTTCTAGTAATATAGAAGCTAATCCTTAGAGATGGGGCATTTAGCTCTATTAGACAATAGTTAATTGCCTATTGCTGAAGTATTTCTTACGTTCTTCTTCTACCCCAGATGTTGATCTCGGGTGTCTTCCCTTAGCTCTCTATTTCATATATTGAGGCAGGCTCTCTTCCAGCTTTAACTGTTTCAGGCTATTCTAGCTAGTCACCTTGCTCTGGTGACTCCATCTTATCTCTCTAGCTCCATTACAGGCTTCCATGCCAGCCCAGCTCTTACTGTATTCTAACATTGGTTCCCAGTTTATGGAACCATTTAGGAAGGATTAGGAAGTGTGGAAAAAGTATGTCAGTGAGGGTAGGCTTTGAGGTTTCAAAGGACTGCTGCTATCCTCAGGCTCTCTGCCTTCTACTTGCAGATCAAAATGAGAGCTCTCAGCTAACTGCTCCAGCCAACACACCTGCTGCTTGCTGCCACTCTGCCCTTGCATGATGGACTCTTCACCCTCTGAAACCATAAGCCAAAGTAAATGCTTTCTTTTGTAAATTTCTTGGGTCATGGTATTTTATCACAACAATAGAAAAATAACCAAGACACTACTCAGTAATCTTAAGTTCATTTTCTTCTTTGCATATATAAAAGGAGTATTACTACAAGAATATTCTGAATACATTCAAGTAGTCACATTAGAAATGCCTAGGTATACAAACTTGATTTTCATAAACTTCAAATGAGATTCCTTCTAAAATATTAGTTAGTAAAATGTCCTCAAATCCACAAAAATCTGCATTTGCTTAGAGTTCCTTAATTTGGTTTATATCTATATTTATATGTAAGTCAATATATCAAAGTTCTTCCAAGGCTACAAATCTGATTTCTGTGTTTATATTATCACAGGCTGAAAACAGTTCATAAGTTGGAAAGCCTGTAGACCTCACTTGGAATAGCTCTAACGTTCATAGTGTATCTCTTACATGACCCAAGACTTATTTTTTTTTATCTTTTTCAATGCTACCCAAAGTAAATACAAAAGAGTACAATGAAACAAAATACTTTAAATATATGATTTCATAAATGTAAAGTGGTTATTGTAAAATAAAGGATACGGATTTCTGTGACAGCCTTCAAAGAACCTAAGCCATTTGGGGTTATGCCTAAAAAAAAATACCAAAAAACCCTACATAATTATATGAATTTTTAAACAATTTCCATAAAACAGCTCCAATAAAATTTGCATAACATTTACTGAAAGGTAAGTTAAAAATGTTAAATTAAGATAGAGCTAAAAAGTAATAAAACATATAAGGAAATCCATAAATTGCACATGGTAAGAGAACTTATTTACTCTATTTTGTATTATTCTTTATGCTAAGAAATGAAAATTAGTTTGCATTTTCATAAAAAGCTTCTGAATAGGCAAATAAATAAGAAATCACCTTGAATATCATGAGGCTGAGATGCAGCAGAAAATGATGGTGCTTTGAACATGTCTTTTTGAATTCCAGAAGCAGAAAAGGCATCATTTGCTTTGAATTTGTTTGTAGAATACTGAAGTTTCTGCTTATTATTGCTACACTCCCATGATTTCTCTTTGCTTATTTTTGTTTGGGTAAGTTTCACTGGGCTAATACGAGAATTCAAGTTTAAACTTCCATTAGCATAGTCACATTCATGTACATTGTCACATGTTCTAGATAATCTGAAACAAATAAATCACCACATTTTCTGCTTCTAATATTTGCTTTAAAAGTAGCATAAAATTATTCTCTTAAAAATACTCATAACTATAGTTTATCATTTTCCTAAAGCTCATCTAAGTTTTTGTGGCAGCCTGTCTCCAAGTTGGCTCCAATGGTCCTTGTCTCCTCGTAGTCAACAGTTGTTTATAATCTACAACTGGAGTCACTAAGTCAGAACTGACCTGTGTCACTACATACATTCTAGTATGTAGTACTGTAGGCTTAGTTCATGAAGATGCTTTCCCTTCCACAAGAATTCTTGGATAGATTATGCTATAGAGAGCTAGTCAGCATACCATGGAAATACATTTTAAAACCCTGGAGAGGCCCATGTGGAGAGGCTCTGGAGGCTCCTGTCAACAGTCAACACCAACTTGACAGACAAAATGAGTAGTTGACAAAAGTGAACCAAGATCTTTGGGAAACATCAGGTAACTATATACAAAGGTGACTTTGATTGTGGTTGTTTGTGGCCAATTATGCTTTTTTATGGAAGACCTCAGGCTCAAGCTACTAATTTACTTGTTCCTAAACATAAAAAACATTAAAACTAACAAAGTTTACTATTGGTTTAAGGCAGTAAGCTTTGGAGTAACTTATTCACAGCAACAGATATCTAATCAAACTGATGAAAGTCAGCTAAGTGCTAAGGTAGGGGACTCACTAAAAAAATCATAACAGTAGTTTCTCTAATCAAGTTGATATAGGATGCAGAGTCCCTGTTGTAGGGTCCTGGCCTTGTAGCTGAATTCAAAAGGAGCACAGAAGGCAATGTCAGGATGATTCACTGTGTTAGGGAGAGAAGAGGCAGCCATGCATGTAATCTCCACAGTTGTGAGAAAGAGGAGGGAAAGGAAGTAACATTTTCTGAGTTTGAAGTTAGAAAGCAGACAAGCTCACTGGCAAGTCTATAAACAAACTGCATGGAAAGAAGGTCCTCAACCTACCTAACTCTGTAACCCTGAAATACAGATCCTCATGCTGTGGTGAACCCCAACTATAAAATTATTTTTGTTACTACTTCATAACTGTAATTTTGCTACTTTTGTGAATTGTGATGTAAATATCTGTTTTTCTGTGGTCTTAGGTGACCCCTGTGAAAGGGTCATTCAACCCCCCTCCCATAAAGGGGTTTTAACCCACAGGCTGAGAACTGACACTTTAAGGGACAGTTTTTCCTATTTTCATATCTTGCCTTCAGCTCTGTAATATTTCTTTTCATTTTCAGCTTTAGTTTGATATTTAGGTTATGAAACCAGAATTTTGTCTTTAACACAGTCGTGTGTGTGTGTGTGTGTGTGTGTGCGCGCGCGCGCGCGTACCTATCTATCTGTCTTTTCTCTGGAGAGATCCCTGGACATGACCGGACATGGAAGGCGCCTTTTGTAAAGGGTATTACTAACTAGCAAAACTAATCTTTGGGAAAGCATATTATTATCAAGTATGCCATTTATGCTGCATTCATATGTATAGTTCCCAATCAACCGATTCTTCCTTGGCCCTAAGGTTCATCATTGTTTACTTGAAATCTGGTGTTCATGTTAATTTTGAGATGTAGTAGTCTCAACATGTAGCCTGGTTAGCCTAGAATATGCCGTGTAATCCAACCTGGCCTTGAATGCCTAGTGATCCTGTGAGTACTGAGGTTACAGGCTATCTCTGGTTTTGTTTGCATCTGAAGCTATAAGTGCCCCCTCTCATGGCCACAGTCAGTGTGTCACACAGGCCTGGGTGTGCTGTGCTGTCTCATGGACAGTCACTGTGTCACACAGGCCTGGGTGTGCTGTTATCGCCCTCTCGTGGCCACTGTCATTGTGTCACAGTCTGTGTGTGCTGTGCTGTCACACTCTCATGGCCACTGTCACTATGTCACACAGGCCTGAGTGTGCTGTGCTTTCATTTCACATGCCTTGTTTGTTGTTTGGTTGGTTGGTTGGTGGTTTGTTTTCATTTGACTCAGGGCTGTTTTGTGTGTTGTTCAGTCTCCATACATTTGTGTGTGTTCTTTAGTTTCTCTTACTGTGGATTTGTAATTATTCTCTTGTGGTCAGACAGAATATAAGAATTTATTTAAATGTTTATACATTTGTTTCACTGGCTGCTGACACTGTATATTCTGCAGTGTTTACATGGACTTTCTGTAGAGGTTTGTGTGGTCTCTGATCTTTGATGGCATTTAACTCAGATGATTCTTTGTTCATATTTTGTTAGAAGGACAAATTTATTGGTGAGAGTAGAGTCACACACTTATTATTTTGTTATCCAGTAATGTTTTATGAAACTAGGAGCACTGATGTTCAATGTTTAAAATTTATGCTTAGAATCATATATTGCTTCCTTAACTGGTAAGGAGTGTCTTTTTCTCTCTTCTGATTTTGGCTTGAAATCTGTTTTGTCTAGATTTAGAATGGCAATACCTTTTTGCTTTTTAGTTCCATTTGCTTAGAATACCTTTCTCTGTCCCTTTACCCCAAGATTGTACCTGCCTTTGATGGTATAGTGCATTTCTTAAAGGCACCAAATGGATGCAGTTTCTCTTTTCTTTCCTTCCCATATTATGACTACTACTACCACAACTATTACTGTTATGATGATGATGTTTGCTTTTCAAGATAGGGTCATTTCATGTAGCTCCACCTGTCCTGAAACTCACTATGCAGACCAGACTAGCCTTGAACTTACAGAGATCCACCTGCCTCAGCCTCCCAGGTGCTGGGATTAAAGGCACATGCCATTACACCCACCTCTGGATCCGTTTTCTCTTTTTATCTAGTCTATTTGTCTTTTGATTAGGAAATTGATAACATTAATAATTATTGAAAGATATGCATTAATTCTTTTCATTTTGTTTATTTGTGGTGTTTGGTGATTTACAATCCTTCATTTACTTAATGATAGTTCCTGTGTGGGTTTTCTTCCTATAACCTTATAGATGTGTTTGTTTTACTATATCTAGAGAATTCCTTTAAGTATCTTATAAAGTGCTGTCTTAGTGGCATGCATCTTTTTAGTTCATTTTCATTGTAGGAAGTCTCTATCAATTATGACAGACAGCTTTTCTGGATATAGTAGTCTGTACTGGCAGTTAGTAACTTTAAGAGAGTGAAATGATTCATTTCATGTCCTCTCATTTAAAATTTTATTGAGAAATGTGCTATTACTCTGATAGGCTTATTTTTTTATTTCTTTGGGTTTTTTTTTTATAGTTAATGGTTGACATATGATATGGCACAGGGAGTCAAAGCACAACCTTGATATGAAAATACAGTAATAATCACTTAAATAGCAATCTCCTCAACTCTGATCCTTTTAGGAAATAGAAAAATACTGACAGTCCTGCAAGTATTAAGATAAAAGCTACTGCAGTACTGAATGGCAGAGAAAAACAAGTGGTTAGACAAAGAACTATAGGAGGTAAAGTAAATAAAGACAGGTAACAAGCTGGATCTGACCTGAAGTTTCCCTCCCTAGAACTAGCTTTGGAGGATACTACAAGGTGCCATGCAAACTCCCACAGGAGGGAGGCGGCCAACAGCCTTACCCAGCTGTGACACCTATGAACCACAGTAATGACCAGCATGGCATGGGAACCCTAAGGGTGCAGTAGTGGCCTCATACTTGTTGGCAGGTCTCACATCTCTAGCTGGTTGTAAGACCCACTCACCAGAAGAGAAATGATGCTGTTACAGGAAACCTAACCAACTTTCCAGAGCTAGTGAAGTCATGGGTCTTAGAGGAGAACCTACAACTGCCACTTTCCTAAGCCAGCATAACCCCTGACATCATTCAGAACATTTGTCAACCCTTATGCCCACAGATCAGTATAGCCCTCACTCCTCACCAAGAAACTTTCTCTTTGCAACACACAGAGACATTACAGAAGGGTGCAACTAATCATGGGTTGTGGAGTCTAGTTCCCATGGCTGCATCTACAAAACACTCCCAAACCTATGTCTCAGAGAAAGCTGTGGAACAGGGGTGAGAAAAGACTGTGAGAGCCAGAGGGTCAGGGAGCTTGTTGTGAGATTGTGTTTCCTAGGAAGGTCAGACCAATATGACTGCTGAAGCATGAGCTGAACAAGGATGACAACACATGCTCAGGGATACGGGGGTAAAGAAGCCCAAGAGGCCTCATTCCTATACAAAGAACTACAGGCAACTAAGGCATGCTGAGGATGGGACAAATAGTCTTCCCAGACAAGAGCACACCAACTAGTTATCCAATACCAAATGGTAAGCCCTGAAAACACATACAAGTAGCATAATCAGACTCAACAGGTTGCACTTATATATTTAGGAACATATATGTATATGCATATATGTACATAACAACATTTAATGAAAATAGAGTCTATGCTTTTAAAAGAGAATAAGGAGGTGTCTAAGTTAGGGTTCTACTGTGGTGAACAGGCACCATGACCAAGGCAGCTCATGTAAGGACATTTAATTGGGGCTGGCTTACAGGTTCAGAGGTTCAGCCCATTATCATCAAGGCCAGAACATAGCATCTAGACAGGCATGGTGCAAGAGGAGCTAAGAGTTCTACATCTTCATCTGAAAGCTGCTAGCAGAATACTCACTTCTGGGCTGCTAGGACTAGGGTATTAAGGCCCACGCCCACAGTGACATACCTACTCCAGCAAGGCCACACCTCCTAACAGTGCCACTCGCTGGCCAAAATATATACAAACCATCACACAGGAGGGGTATATGGGAAGGTTTAGAGGGAGGAAAGGAAGGGGAAATGACATTATTATAATCTCAAAAAATACAAGAAAAAAAATTTTTTAAAAAGAAAAACAATCAGAAATGTAACCTAACATAATCCCAGCTCTCAGGAGGCTAAGGCATAGAAACTCCCAAAACCAAGAGTTGGGCCTGCTAAGGTAGGATTTTTTGTTTGTTTGTTTTCAAGTTGTTTTTCTCAGGTATGTTAGCAGCAGTAAGAAGCTAACACATGTGAGAACATACAATAATATGTAAGAATATACATACTTAGTCTCTGCCCCTGGCCTGTCATTTTACTGTTAATCTATTCATCTTCAGATTTATGAAAAAGGTCATTTTGGAGTGTAGCCAAAAATATATCATTTAGAACCAAGCATGGCAGAATATGCCTTTAAAGCCAGTAATGAGGAGGTGAATGCAAGATGTCTGTACTTTTGAACTCAAGCTGGTCTACATAGTAAGTTCCATTTTACCTAGACCTGCATAATGAGATCCTGTCTCAAAATAAAACCACCAGTGGGCGTGCGTATGTATGTATGTATGTATGTATGATTGAATATATGTATGATTGAATGTATGTATGCATGTATGTGTAAACATACTTAAGGCTAACTAGAAGTGGGTTTAGCATTGTTTTATTTTAGCGTTCAGCTTTAATTTTCAATATGGCTAAGTATTAATAGACATAATTCACCTAAACAAAAACTGAGACTCCTCAGTAAATTTTAAGTATTAAAGGTTACTAATAAGAAAAGCTTGAGAACCTTTGCTCTACCAATAATTGTTAAAATAACTGTCACATTATAAAACATTGAATGAGTTAGTTTTAGTTATTCACTATCCATGCCTTCACAGTAAATTTTAAGCTCCTGGGGCTGGAGAGATGGTTCAGCAGCTAAGAGCACTGACTGCTCTTCCAACAGTCCTGAGTTCATATCCCAGAAACCACATTATGGCTCACAACCATCTGTGATGAGATCTGACGCCCTCTTCTGGTGTGTCTGAAGCAACAGTGTACTCACACATAAAATAAATAAATCTTAAAAAAAAAAATAAATAAAAGAAAGAAAGAAAGCCTGGCGTGGTGGCGCACGCCTGTAATCCCAGCACTTGGGAGGCAGAGGCAGAGGCAGGTGGATTTCTGAGTTCGAGGCCAGCCTGGTCTACAGAGTGAGTTCCAGGACAGCCAGGACTACACAGAGAAACCCTGTTTTGGAAAAAAAAAAAAAGAAAGAAAGAAAGAAAAGAGAAGAGAAGAGGAGAAGAGAAGAGAAAAGAAAAGAAAAGAAAAGAAAAGAAAAGAAAAGAAAAGAAAAGAAAAGAAAAGAAAAGGAAAGGAAAGGAAAGGAAAGGAAAGAAATGCTCTGGGCTCAGCCTAAGCCATGCATTTACACGGCTTAGGTACGGCTCTCCCCTCATCTGAGGAAATGAAAGCAACATTTACATTTACATAACGAATTAAGCTCCTGAGGGGCAAGAACCTGTGGATCCTGTGAGTGGAATCCCAGGTCTGATTCCATATAAACCATTGTTATTACTGTTCCTCTCATCCACCTCCTATTATATTTCTTTTCAGTGTACACCTAATATTTAGATTAGATCACTGAGTATTATTTAACTTATTTAGTTACCTTTTTTGGAATGCTGATGTACCCTCTCTGTCTTCTGCAGCATTATGTAATTTTATATCACCAGGACTACTCTTTGCAGGTGGACTATCATTGCCCACATGGTTTTTATATTTCTGAGAAGAACCATACATCAGCTTCTTCCCAGCTCTATGTGACATGTTGCTGTTACTTGCTCCTCCTAAATTTAGGTAATCCTGTTCATGTATGTTATAAGGAAAATGGAATTTTTGTGTTGGTGAAATACAATTTGTGTCTTCATTAATGATCTTCAAGTTTGATGTTAACATTCTTGGCATCTTTCCTTCTCCTAGGAGAAAAGAAATATACTAATTATTAATTATTATATGTTCTTTGTGGAAACAAATTTTCTAAATGATAAGTTTCAATTACAAGCTTCTAAAGAGGGCTAGTGACATGGTTTAGCTGGTAAAAATATTTGTTGTCAGGCCTGCAAACCTGAGTTCTATTCCCAGGACCCACTTGGTAAAGAAGAGAACTGATTGCTACACGTTGTTCTCTGACTGTAGAAACACAGTGATCCTACCCACCCCACATGCAGACATACTAAGTAACTGTAACGGAACTGAAATATGCAAACATATAAAGTATGAGTCATAATAAAACACTAAAGTCTCGAATATTACATGAGCATCTTGCCTTGGGAGAATGTTTTCTAGCATGGGGAATGATGCAGGCCCTCCTGTATGCTACTCATATGCTTTGCTACATTACTAGCCTGACAATGCTTAACAGAATCCCAAACTATAGATAATCTTCTGAATCTTGTTATTTTCACTGAATACACTTCAGAGATTTGGCTTTCTGAAAACTTTACCGTTGTAAAGAACAAGGCACATGTGTGGTAGTGAGAATGCACTATGTAAACATGTACAAACAAGTGTGTGGTAGTGAGAATGCACTATGTAAACATGTACAAACAAATGTGTGGTAGTGAGTATGCACTAGGTAAATGGGCACAAACAAGTGTGTTAGTGAATATGCACTAGGTAAATGGGCACAAACAAGTGTGTGGTAGTGAGTATGCACTAGGTAAATGTGTACAAACAAGTGTATGTTAGTGAATATGCTCTAGGTAAATGTGTACAAACAAGTGTGTGGTAGTGAGTATGCACTAGGTAAATGTTTACAAACAAGTGTATGTTAGTGAGTATGCTCTAGGTAAATGTGTACAAACAAGTGTGTGGTAGTGAGTATGCACTAGGTAAATGTGTACAAACAAGTGTGTGGTAGTGAGAATGCACTAGGTAAATGTTTACAAACAAGTGTATGTTAGTGAATATGCACTAGGTAAATGGGCACAAACAAGTGTGTGGTAGTGAGTATGCACTAGGTAAATGGGCACAAACAAGTGTGTGGTAGTGAGTATGCACTAGGTAAATGGGCACAAACAAGTGTGTGGTAGTGAGTATGCACTAGGTAAATATAGGTGTTTGTAAAGAAGGTGAATGTTTATATCTTGAGATTTGATGGGCATATGCAAATCTTTGACTTTTATGCTATTAAAAAAGGAATTAATAGTTTAATATGTTGTATTTTTTATGCTGACATAAACTGCAGGAGTTTGGCTTCACAAGAAACATGACAATTTACCTAATAGCTTATAACTTTCAATTTCTTCCTCTAACTCTTGAATATCTGGAATTTCTGAAATCAGTGGAGCTGGAGGGAGCAACCAATCCAGAGACTTTTCCTTAACTGGAAAGCTATACAAAATATAAAATGTAAGTATATGTTAATAAAGAGGGCTATCACAAAACATTTATTTATTAAACACTACTTGGATACAAACTCTTAGACAAACATCCCGTAGACAAACTCTCTGTCGTGGTTTTGCTTTATCTGTGTGTCAATGTTCTCAGTATTTTCCAATGAAAGACTATGGCACACTATCTATGTTTGACAAACTGCCAATAGGCAGAACATTTGAAAGTAAGGATGATATCAAAGGCGCTCAGGAATACATGCCAGAATGAGTCATAAGATTCTGTGCATAGTCCTACTTGCAGGTATAGGATCAGCTTCTGAGGAACCCATACACAAGTTTCAAAGGTCCTCTCCTACTAGAGTCCCTCAGGCATATTGAATTCCCTAAGTCATGACCCGAGACAAGATACATGAAGTCTTACCAAGGAATAAAACCCATTAGGGACTCAGTGCACAGGGTTTTAATTGAAGACTAATCACATAAGTACCCCTAACTGACACATGCATTCTAGATTCCAGAAGAGAAGCAGGTTTCCAGCCAGAGTCATATTACTGGTATAAACACTTTCTGCACAGTGAGTCACTGTTACAGTTAATGGTGGGGAACTTCCTGAAGGCTAAGCTCTTAAACTCAAGTCAGGGCAAGGCCTGCAGGCAGACCTTTGTAAGGAGAGTGCCTCTTTTGGCACAGGAACTATCTCAGAAAAATCTAAGGAGATAATGATTACAGGCAGACATCTAGCTCTACTACTCAGTCTCCTCATAAAATTAAATTATACTTATGATTCTTTTCCTAGAGGTACCATCTCCTAACCAGCAAGGCCTAAACAATAGTGCAATATTTTCTACTTACTACATACACATCGGGTCTTCTCAAATCTTTCTTATAAAAATTCCTAATAATTTCTTTCCATTTCTATTTTTACTGTTCTAACTATGCTTTTTTTCAATCAGTCTAGGTCCCTGCCCAAGATATGGTGCTTCTCTCATTCAGGGTGGGTCTTCCTACCTCAACTGAGCCTTATGAAAATCCCTTGAAGGCATCCTCATAGACCAATCTAATCTAGACAATTCCTCATTAGGTTTCCTTTCTCAGGTTATACAAAACTGTGCCAACTTGACGAAACTAAACAGTCCAATGTCCACAGAAGGCCATATGTTAAAGGCTTGCTTTGGTTAGGAGAATGTGAAACTTTTATAGGCAAGAGTTCCACAGGGTAAGTTTGCTCACTAAGGTGTCATCACACCTGGCCTCCAGCACAGCGCTGGCCCACTCTGTCTCCCTTCTCAGCCTGAGCTATTCGATCATTACTTCTAGTACTTATCTTGGCCTTAATCTGGCAAATCAGATATGGAAGCCAATAAAACAAAATTTATTTTTAAACTGTAACATTCTAAATAATAAGCGTTAGTTACTCCATTATGTCTGAATCCTGTGTTTTCTAAACATAAAACTGAAATATCAATCTGCTCACTTTTTATTTAGCAGAGGGAACAATTAAAAGTCCTTAAAAGGAGTGGACCCTAGATCTGGAAAGGCCAATGCATCAGTGTAGGGGAATACCAGAACAGGGAAGTGGGAAGGGGAGGATGGGGGAACAGGGGAAGGGAAAAGGGCATATGGGACCTTTGGGGGACAGGGAACCAGGAAAGGGGAATGAAATGTAAAGAAAGAATATATCCAATAAAAAATTATAAAACAAAATAGTACATTAGATGAGTAAGGCATACTTACTTTTCAGTTTCATCTGGGCTACTGAAAAACAAATTATCCATGGGAAAAAAGCAATCATTTGACTTCGGCATTTTTGAAAAACAGACTTTGTCTGAAATCTGTAATACAAAACAGGTGATTTATATTTGTTTACAGGAATCTAAAATATAATTTCTGGATAAGTGAATCAAAATCATTAATTTCCCAGAATACTCTCTTAAATATAGTCACAGACAATTCTTTGAACTCTGTATTCTGTAAATTCCTAAATGCCTTAACAATGGAACATACTATTCTCTGTTCATTCCTGTGTTTTCCCACATGCCCCTCTCTTAACACTGTACCAAAGCTTAGAACATACTTCCCTTCCTCACCTAGAAAATTCTACTAGATCCTTCAGTTTATGTGTCACCATGGTTAAAAGCATACCTCGCTCCCTTTTTCATATCGATTATCTAAATATGTGTGATAGTTGCATATCAAACTATATCTTATTTTTCTAAATTCTGAAGCATAATGAAGTGTTCTATAGGCCAAAGAATGAAATTAGGTGGACAAATCATAAAACAAAAATTACATTTCTGTTTCTTATATGATAGACGATACACTGCAAGCTTGTCCTCGGGACAGAAATTAAAATTTTGACAACTGCAAGAGCACTATCTCATGGCAACAAGCCCATCACCCAGTTAGAATGTGTCACCAGTATTAGAGACTTCTCTAATAAAGAAAAAAAAACATGCAAGAATAACCTGAGTAGGAAGGCTACATTGAGAGCACCTCTTGATAAATGCTAAGGAGAGCGGTGAAATCCTGTGTCCACTTTAGGATGCTTCTTATAAACCAGAATATTGTGGGTTTTTCACTGTTTTAGTTATTTGGTCTAACACCCCTTATTTATTTTTCTCTTCCCAATTTCTTTTTTTTTTTTTTAATTTCCTGGTTCCCCCCTCCATGAGCAGCCCACTCCATCCCCCTCCCCTTTGCCTCTATGAGTGTGCTCCCCCACCCACCACCCCTCTAGATTCCCCCTCCTTCTCTAGGGAATCAAGCCTCCACAGGACCAAGCACCTCCCCTCCCACTGATGCCTGACAAGGCAGTCTCTGATACATATGTAGCAGGGCCATAGATCAGCCCATGCATGCTCTTGGGTTTGGTGGCTTAGTTCCTGGAGCTCTGAGGGCATCTGGTTAGTTGGTACTGTTGTTCTCACTTTCTTAACCATCCAGTCACCAACAAAAAGAAATAGTAAAAACTAAAACAAGTAAATATATTCTATAAATGTCTAAAACAACTTGACTACATGATAAACAGAAGCCAAGAAAAATAGGACAGAAAGTAAAAGGCAATCAATCAGAAATACACTAGCAGATCTTTACATCTATTTATGCAAACAATTTCAGAATTTGAAAACAGTTATTTGGGGCTTGGGGTGGAGAGATAGCTTGGTGGTTAAGAGCACTGATTGATCTTCCTGAGGTCCTGAGTTCAATTCCCAGCAACCACATGGTGGCTCACAACCATCTGTAATGGAATCTGATGCCCTCTTCTGGTGTATCTGCAGAGAGCAATGGTGTGCTTATATATATATAAATAAATAATTCTTTAAAAAAAATAATTATCTGAAAAAAAACTATGCTAATCAACAATGTATTTATTGTCCAAGAAGTCACAATATGGCCTGTCTAAATTCAGAACTACTTTTTAATCAACAAAAGGTTAATAAAGTAAAAGTCATCAAACCATGCTTCTATAGCTCTATCTTAGAATGTAAATAGATTTTTTTTTTTTTTTTTTGGTTTTTTGAGACAGGGTTTCTCTGTGTAGCCCTGGCTGTCCTGAAACTAGCTCTGTAGACCAGGCTGGCCTGGAACTCAGAGATCTGCCTGCCTCTGCCTCCCAAGTGCTAGGATTAAAGGCGTGTACCACCACCGCCCGGTCATAAATAGATCTTAATACTAACATGTATGATTTAATTGTTTATTCTAAAAGAAAGTGAAACAAGAAATTAAAACTAATTTTAAATGTTACACTGTACAAAAAGACTGTCCATACACACAGTAACAAGAACATTTTTCTGGTTCTAGTACAAAAGTTGGTATAACTTTAATTCAGAATAAAAACATCACAGATATTTTAATTCTGATGTACTCCAATGGGGGGGGAATAATCCCTTTATCTAAAATAGTCTTGTATTCTTAGCTTTCTTTACAACACTCATCTGTAATTGTTACTGTGTGTTTAGTTTATCTTTCTTTCTAGAAAGCAAAAAAGGGATTTTTTTCTTCTTAATGTGTTCCAATAACCTGGAACCGTAACTGGCATAGAGAAGATGACCAATAAAATTTCATTTTGAAATGAATGCACTAGCAATCAATTTATAATTCTAAATAAAGCAATTTTAGTAAACTGATTTCCCCCAGTTAAGTTTAAATTTTTGATTTTTTTTTCTAGCTGAAGACTCTAAAAGATGGTGAATTTGGAACTTTCATGATGTAAATAAATCGCTTAAAAAATAGTTCCTGGCCGGGCAGTGGTGGCGCACGCCTTTAATCCCAGCACTTGGGAGGCAGAGGCAGGCGGATTTCTGAGTTCGAGGCCAGCCTGGTCTACAGAGTGAGTTCCAGGGCAGCCAGGACTACACAGAGAAACCCTGTCTCGAAAAACTGGGGGGAAAAAAAGTTCTTAAAATAAATCTTGTTACATTTTTATGTAAGGTGATAACTTTTTAATTAAAAAGTTTTAGGTTTAGATATTCTAGATTTGCCACAAAGTTCTTTATTTCAGAGCCTGGCATAGTGGTACAAGCTTTTAGTCCAGCACTGGGGAGGTGGAGGAGGCAGGAGGATCAATTCAAGGCCAGTCTCAGCTGAGGTCAGCCTGGGGCACAACCACAAAACAAACAAACAAACAAACAAACAAACAAAAACAAGAACAAAAACCAGGTTTCACCGTGTAATATAGAAATATAGTGAACAGTGGAGTAAGGCCGCCTAGGTGTTTCTGTTTCGCGGACCACAGGGAAACTGTGGCTGGCAGAAGTAACACACGCCTCTCGGTATTTCTGACAACCCGGGTACCTTGGCTCTATGATCTTTTACTTGTTTTAGACGCTTTGGACAGCGGGTTCCTTATATGTCTACATTTGAAAACCTACTTAGTCAGACGCCAGCGGCTCACAACAGTAATCCCAGCACTTGAGAGGTGGACGCCAGGCAGGGATAGCCTAGGCTACAGCGCGGGGGCCTGTTCCAAACAAACAAACAAGGAGTCCTTATTTCGGAAGCGCAGACGTCCACGCACACTCTTTCGCCCGCGCAGAGGCCCAGACCCGGCGGGGCCACGCACTACGACGGCGGGCAGCGGAACAGTCCACAGGCCGCGCCGCCCGCCCGAGGGGAGGGTCAGACCAGGCCGGGCTCCGGCCTAGAGGCGGCGCGCACGCGCACGCGCACCCTCACCGCCGCGCCCCCGACCCCCGCGCCGCGCGCCTCAGGCCGCGCTCGCTGACAGGAATGCGTGGGAGTCACCCGCTCGCCCGCAGAGGGCGCCCGAGGCCCAGCGGCCCCGCTGGGTTGTCCTACCTCACGCTTCCCGCCCCCTCACGCGCCTGCCCCCCGCGCACCTCCTTCCTCACACACCTCACATTTCCCTCCCCTCTCGCGCCCCGCCCCCTCAAAGCCCCTCTCCTCAAGATCCCCGCCCCTCAAAGCCCCTCCCCCTCGGTGCCTCCTTCCCACCCACCTCCCTCCCCTCATGCGCCCCTCCCCCTCGGGGCCCCGCCCCCTCAGGTGCCCCCTCCCCCACGCGTCCCGGTCCCCGACGCCCCCTTCCTCCTCCCGGAGTCCCCGCAAGCGCCCATGGGGGGATGGGGGGGAGGGACGGTGCTGACGATCGCCGATTTCCAGGCCCTTCGAACGCCCCCCTCCCCAAGCCCAGCTTAGTCAAACGCCTAAGGATGGAACGATCGGCATCCCCTAGTCCCCTTCCCGGCCCAGCCGCCGCTTACTTCAGAGATGTGTGGTTGGTTTTGATCAACGTATCGCTAATCATTAAATAAATATCTTACCTTGGGGGTCCTCTACCGCCAGGCATTAGCTAGGCTGCAGCCCTGGAACCTCCATTTTCTTATTACCTAAGGAGTATTTTTAAGTGTCTTATTTAAAATGGCACCCATTAGGTCACTGGTAAGCTACAAGAATGAGTTTAAACGTTTTATCCAGAGAGGCCAGGAAATCCATCTGATATAAATATTTGATACCGATATTTCCTGAGCGTGCCTATACCTGGCCCCCAGCTCTTCTTTCTACACTCTATTTCCCTTACGCAGACATTGGCATTGTGTTTTGTTGTTTAGCAGTACAATTAGAAAAAGTGTATGTTTAAAAACTTTAAACAGATCTCTGCTGTATTCGAAATCTCCATTGTTATTTAGCGTATATATAAAAAGATGTGCTTTATTTCTATTGACTTTACTCTCAAGTGGCAACTTTGCCCACCATACAAGTCATCTGCACAGATCACATAAAACTACAGCTGCCTCTGAGCAGCTCTGAGACTTGTTAATGTTTTATTTCCCACAACTGAGCACCCAAGCCACCATAGGCTCTGAATTTTCCCTTCCACAGGGATTGCCAGGCTTCCTGGCCTCTGACAGAGCTCTGCTCTAGGTGCTGCAGGGAAGTCCAGCTCCAAGACATAGGAATTGTGATGCAAATGTGCTCACCTCCGCACACCGAGCGGAGAGGGAGATAAATAACCACCGCAAGCCACGAAATTAATGTTTAGGCCTCACTTATGAAGAGCTCATCTCTGGTGAATTTTTCTTCCTAGTTTCTGGGTTCTGCAATAGAGTAAAATCTTAAGCCAACTAAATAATTTAAACTCTTTTTATTATACAGCAAATTCTACAATAGTTAATTTTCTTAAGATTTAAAAATTAGGACCTGGAGAGATCAGGTTTGATTCCCAACACCCATGGAATGGCTCACAACTGTCTGAGACTCCACGTCAAAAGAACCCCGTGCCCCTTTCTGGTCTCTGCACACTAGGCACAGATGTAGGCAGAAAGCCCACGCACACAAAATAATAAAATGAAAGAGTGGCCCTGGGCACAGCCCGCGGATCCACACTATCCCTCCTGCTGCTTCCCTTGAGCAAACCCAGCTGGTAATCCCTTCCATTTTGGGTGAGTCAGGCTGTAAGGACTGGTGACAAACTACCACGGGAAAAATAGGGAAGCTAGGGAGCTTAAGGCTTAAAAACAGGCCGGGGGGGGGGGGGGGAGGAAACCCAGCAATATATAGTACAGAGAAGAAAAGGCTCCGGAAATAGCTGGCTCCTTTCAAATCTTTAAGGGGCTCTTGAGCAGTGTAAATTATTCTTTGGCTGTGCTTTCCTACACATGGTTTCAGAAGGCAGATGCAGAGTCAGGGTCAAAACCTCTGCTGAATAAGAAGAGACTGCAGCCAGGAAAAGTAGTGAGCGAGGCCTTTCCAATTTTTTTTTTAATCACAAAATTTATGGATAAATAATTTATGTACCCTGAACTGTATCCAGCTAAAATATACAACTCAATCAGTTTTAACAGTTTGTGTGTGTGTGTGTGTGTGTGTGTGTGTATGTATATTTCTTTAAAAGAAGTTATCACTGTAATAGAAAACAGCACAGAACATTTCCAGGACTGCCCCCCCCACGTTCCCACCCTCCCCACCTGACCCCCCCACTCCCACCCACCTTTACCCCCTGCCCCATCCTCCTTACGTTAGTCAATTGCCCTGTCTGCCCTGGGCCCCAGACAAAGGCTGATCTGCTCTTTATCTGTAAGGAGCACTTTGCACTCTGGATCGATGGAATCTATATTTTGGGTCTGGTTTCTTTCACTCGGTCCCATGATTTTCAGCTTCGTCCCTATTGTCTTGTACATCTTATTCCTTTGGACGAGAGCTGTTCTATACCATCCATTATTGCTGTTGACTGCGACAGTCCTTGGATGGATACACTGCATTGTGTTTGTCCATTCACTGCTTGAAGTGTGTTTAAGTTTCCAATTTGGGCTTATTATGAAATATTATAAGGGACTTATATTATTATGAACTGTTGTAAGAGACTTATAAAGCAATAGAAGGTTCTTTATTTGTAACGTTTCTATATATCTATTTTGTGCATAATCAGGTGGGGAGGGATGGACACGTGTACCACTGCACTTGTGTGAAGGTCAGAGAAGAGCTTTTGGGAAGACTGTTCTCTCCTTCCCCCAGGAGAGTCTGAGACTTGATGGCAGGAGTCTTCGCCCACTGAGCCTTCCCCAAGCCCCGACGTAAAAATATTTATATGATCCATATCTTTTCATTTACCTCGAGTGTATATTGGAATAGAATGAATGATTGGACAGAGAATAAATCATTTACAGTAGTGTTTGCTTCACTTTTAAAGGAAGTTCTACATTGTTTTCCAAAATGGCCTTATAATTTCATACGCCTGTTGAAAGTGTAAATGTTCCAGTTAATTTTCAACTGTGGGGTGGTTTGAATGAGAATGGCCCTCATGGGCTCATGTATTTACATTCTTGGTCCCTAGTTGACAAACTGGGAAGGATTGGGAACCATGGCCTTCTTGGTTGAGGTGGTGGGGGAAAGACTAGTAAGGGGGTGGGCCTTGAGGTTTCAAAAGCTCACACCAGGCCCAGAGTCTAAGAGAGAATCTCTTGTGTACTGTATGGAAGTATCGCCTGTCAATGAAAACTGATTGGCTAATGAGCTGATGCCGGAAGTGGGAGGTGGGAGTTCCAGTAGAGAGAGAACTCTGAGGTAGAGTCATTCTTGTGAAGAGAGACTTGCCCGAAGAAGTCTGAGAAGACAGTTTCTCTGAGAAACTGAGAAGAGATAACCAGCCACGTGCCACTCAGAATAGAATAAACTGGTTAAGTTAGGAACTAGTCGCCGGGCGTGGTGGCACACGCCTTTAATCCCAGCACTTGGGAGGCAGAGGCAGGTGGATTTCTGAGTTCAAGGCCAGCCTGCTCTACAAAGTGAGTTCCAGGACAGCCAGGGCTACACAGAGAAACCCTGTTTCGAAAAACCAAAAAAAAAAAAAAAAAAAAAAAAAAAAAAAAGAGAGAGAGAGAGAGAGAGAGAGAAAAGAAAAGGAACTAGTCAGGGAACAAGCCCAAGCTTATGGTTTAGGCATTTATTCACATATAATTAAATCTCAAAGTCATTATTTCAGGAACTGGGGCAGGGGTGAAAAAGCCTGCGATTACACAGGGTCTCTCCTCTCTCTCTCTCTCTCTCTCTCTCTCTCTCTCTCTCTCTCTCTCTCTCTCTCTGCCTGCTACCTATGGATCAAGATGTAAAGCTCTCAGCTAATGCTCCAACATCATGCCTTTCTGCCCACATGCTGCCATGCTTCCTGATGGAATGATAATGGACTAACCCTCTGAATCAATAAGCATACCCCCCAAATAAGTGTTGGTTTGTGTGTGTGTGTGTGTGTGTGTGTGTGTGTGTCTGTGTTTTGTATGTTTGGTTGGTTGGTTTGTTTGGTAAGAGTTGCCTTGGTCATGGTGTCTCTTTACAGCAATGGAACAGTAACTGAGACAAACTGATAACATATCTTAGTGTCAGAATTTCTCCTCTCAGCCCTTTTTTTTTTTTTTTTTTTTTTTTTTTTTTTTTGATTTTTCGAGACAGGGTTTCTCTGTGTAGCCCTGGCTGTCCTGGAACTCACTCTGTAGACCAAGCTGGCCTCGAACTCAGAAATCCACCTGCCTCTGCCTCCCAAGTGCTGGGATTACAGGTGTGTGCCACCACCGCCCAGCTCAGCCCTTCTAATGGTTGTAATGGCATCTTTTCATGTCTCAGATAATTAATGAAATTAAAGATCATTTATCCAACATACCCTTATGAGCATCTACTGAGCTGTGACCTTGTTGCGTTTTCTCAGACGGTCAGTCCTTTGATACAGGACCATGACAGAATATTTTCACCTACACTGTGGCTTCTTCCTTTTCCTTTTTAAAACAGAAAATATTCTGTTTGGGCAAAGTTCAGTTCATGATTGTTTAACTTTGTGATTTGTGGTTTTTGCCAGGCACAAGTTGACAAAGACATTTCCTACATTATTTTCTGGAAGACTTATATGTTCAAGTTTATCTTTAGGTCTTTCACAAGTATGAGTTAATTTTATGCACTGTGTGAAGTATATTGTCTTCATTGTTGTTTTCATACAGATAGCCCACCTTTCTAGAAATGTTTACTTCCTTTCCCCGTAGAATTCCTGGAGAAACTTTGTTGGAAATAAATAGGCTATTTGTGGTTCAGTTTGGGAACCGAATTCTATTAATGGATCTATATATTTATCTTATACCCAATCCAAAGTGCATCTTTGCAATTAAAGTGTACTTCCTATAGTCAGCAGATGGTTAATTAGCTTCTTAACCTCTTGTGAGCATCTTCATCCCTTTGTTGGAGTATTTAGTCAATTTATACTTAATGTAATAAACAGTATGGTTATACTTATATCTACTACTTGGTTAATTTCTACATGCCATCTAAAATGTTTGTTTCTGGGTTCCTTTCAGATTAAAAAGTCTTGGATTTGGGTTTTAATTTATATATTAGCTCTTTGATGATTTTTTAGTACTTGCTTTAGATATTTTGATATGCATTCTTAACATTTATACAGTTTGGTTAGTATTTATGTAGTAACTTGAGCCATTTAGGCCCCTTTACCTTCATCTCCACCATTTTTCATAGCTGTTATATTGCTCTGCCTACGTTTTCATTGTCAAGTGTGTGTAGTATGCATATGTGTATGGGTGCACGTGCACTTGAGTGCAATGCATGTGAAGGTCCGAGGCTGACTCTGAATTCCTCCTTGATCATCCTTCCACAGAAATGACTAGCTCACTAACCACATGACTTCGGGATTTCCTGTCTTTGACTTCCAAGGCTTGAATAATAGGGGAGGCACCAACATTTAAGTGGGATTTGAAGATTATATCCTCACATTGGTAGAGCAAGCACTTTGATTACTAAGTCATCTCCATAGCCCTAGGCAAGGTCTCAGTATGTAGCCTTAGCTGTCCTGTCCTGGAGCTAGCTATGTAGACCAGGCTGTGCTCTAACTCTTAGGGATCCACCTGCCTTTGCCTCTCCAGTGCTTTGATTAAAGGCACACACCACCATCCCCTTTTAAAATATATTTTTAAAAACTCTTTATATAATGTTTTCACTTTTGCTTGTCAAAAATTGTGTATGTTTTAGAGGAACTAACAGACAACTTAGTTTTCTAAATTTTCCCATATAGTTAGCATTTCTCCCGTTCCTCATTTCTTCCCCGCAGTAAAGTTTTGGGCTGATATTCTTCAACTTAAAGTTTCCTTCAGTAATTCGAGCACCATGGGTAGGATGGGGAGAATTTTCCTTTGGGTTCTTCATCTGGAAGACCCTTCACCTTATTTTACCTTCTTTTTGAGCTATTATTACTACGTGGTTTTTTTGTTTGTTTTTTGAGAGTCTCTCTGCAGCTCTCCTTGAATTCACTGTAATCCTGTCTCAGCCTCCACAGTATTTTCCCTGGATATCAAGTTCTCAGTTAGGATTTGTTCTTTTTTGGAGATGTTTTTGCTGACTAGTTTTATGTCAATTTAACACAAGCTAGAGTCATCTGAGAGGAGGGAGCCTCAGTTAAGAGAATGCCTCCATAAGACTGGACTATAGGCAAGCCTATAAGGCATTTTCTTAATCACTGATTGATGTGGGAGGGCCCAGTCCATTGTGGGAGGAGCCATCCCTGGCCATTTCAGACATCAATGAGAGGAGAGGTCATTGTTCCTATGAAGGTTCAGTGTAGGGGAATGCCAGGTCAGGAAAGGAGGGGGGGAAGGAGAGGGGGGAGAGGATGAGGTGGTAAGCAGGGGGAGGGGGGAAGGGATAGGGGGTTTTTGGAGGGGTAATGAGGAAAGAGGATACCATTTGAAATGTAAAAAAAGCAAATATGTAATAAAAATATATAATAATAAAATAATAATACAAGAAAGTAAGCAAGCAGGCTGAGCAAGTCATGGGGAATAAGCCGGGGGCAGCAGCACCCTCCATAGCCTCTGCCTCAGCTCCTGCCTCCAGGTTCTGCCCTGTCTGAGTTCCCGCTCTGACTGTCTTCAGTGATAGACTACAATGTGGAAGTGTAAGCTGAATGACCATCCTCCCCTCCCTAAGTCGCTTTTGACCATGGTGTTTTCACCCAGCCCTAGTAACCCTAAGACAGTGTTCTCACAAAATGTCTTTGGTGTCTGAACCATTGTTGCCATATCCTAAATGTGTCAGTTTCCTCTCGGGTGACAGCTGGAATGGGGTGATAGCCAGCTGTGAACTGCCATATGGGTGCTGGGAGTCTAGCCTGCATCCTCTGCAGGGGTAATATAACAGCAGCTAAGGCACTGGGAGTCTAGCCTGCATCCTCTGCAGGGGTAATATAACAGCAGCTAAGGCACTGGGAGTCTAGCCTGCATCCTCTGCAGGGGTAATATAACAGCAGCTAAGGCACTGGGAGTCTAGCCTGCACCCTCTGCAGGGGTAATATAACAGCAGCTGAGGCACTGGGAGTCTAGCCTGCACCCTCTGCAGGGGTAATATAACAGCAGCTGAGGCACTGGGAGTCTAGCCTGCATCCTCTGCAGGGGTAATATAACAGCAGCTGAGGCACTGGGAGTCTAGCCTGCATCCTCTGCAGGGGTAATATAACAGCAGCTAAGGCACTCAAACGGAGCCAGCCAGCCAGCTCCCAAACAGCCCTAAGCAGCAGTCCTCAGAATCTAGTGATGTGGATTTCTGTTTGTCAGGAAAGTCGCTGCTTCCCTTGCCAGCCCTCAAGGTCAAGTACCTCAGGCAGAGTACGTCCATCTCCCAATTAACGCGAACAGCCTGCATCAGCTCAAAGACCCACCCATGACTGTCATATAGGGTGTTTGCTTTCCCACCAGTTCATAACTGCCTATAATAGCAGTTCCAGGGAATCCAGTGCCCTCTTCTGGGCTCTGCAGGCATTTCATGCAGATGGTACACAGATGTATATGTAAGGCAAAACTCTCATAAAATAAAATAAATAATTTTTAAAATCCTTTTGCCTGATAACAGTGGTAAATACCCATCCTGGTGGGCCTGGGCCATCATCTTACAACACTGCGGGCAGCCCTGCTGTTGGGGTCTGCTTTGCGACCTAATACTTCCTGAGTAGTCAGTGGATACCTCTATAGTGTCTCTTTCTTTTAATTTTTTGATACAGGACCTTCCTGGATGGCCCAGGCTGCTTCAAGCTCACGATGTAGCCAAGGCTGGATTTGAACTCACTATGTGGCCCAGCCTGGCTCAGATTCATGGCAGTCCTCTGGCCTTAGCCTCCCAGACACTGGAATCCCAGGTGTGTGTCACCACACTAAACTTTATTTTCTTTATATTATCTACAGCTCTTGCAAAATTCAAAATGCTTGCCTATTTATCTTAGTAATATGATCTAGAAAAGGATGAGACAGGAAATTAAAGATATATATTTATAAATCCTGGCTATTTAAAGATAAATAGGAATTCATAATAAAAGTTTCCTAAATTTGTAAAATACATTACTAGTTTCAGATTGTAATTTTCAAATTCGAGACTGTTTTATGGCAAATGATGTATGCACCTCCAGTATAAATAAAGTTCACTTCAGTGTGTCTTGTGTGTGTGTGTGTGTGTGTATGTATGTATGTATGTATGTATGTTTGTGTGAACATGCTGGGGACCCAGCATGCAGTGTGAACCCAGGACTTTGAGCAAGTTTGCTACTGTGGAACTATACTATACCCCCAGTGGCCATATATTGCTTTAATAATATATGTAAAATAATTTTAACAGTTCTGCTTATCCCCTATTTCTCTCTAGGTGAATATTGCCAAGTATTCACTAAAATCCATTTTTATCTTCCATACAAATGAAGTTATGACTGGGCTCACCATGCTAGGATAGAGGATAGGATGTCTAACTCCACATACAAACCGAGTGCAGGAGCCAAGGAGTGCCACTGTGACTGAGCTCTTGCCAGTAAAATCTAACGACAGGAGAAGTGCTGTGTCTGACTCAGACAATCAGATGTGACTGTTTTCCACCAGCTAGATGCTACAGTGACCCTGTGTGCAACAATGTCTTCTCAGAAAAGATATGCAAGCAAACAGTAACACTGTAACAATATGGGTGGCCCAAGCTTGAACAGAATGGTGCACAGACTCTGTAGGGCCACAGAGGAGGGAAAGCCTCCTAAATCTGAGAGGTAGAACAGAGGACTCAAAGCTATGCACAGTACAGTCTCCAGCACAGAAAAGAATGAGTGTTCAGTTGGCCATTTCTTCTACAATCTATATGAACAGAAAAAATATAACTTTTGTGTAAGAGAATCATAATAAAAACAAACAATTGTACATGTGAAATATAGCTAATGTCAAACAATGCATTTATAGCTTCTACACTTGATCTTAGCCAAAAGGTCAAGAAGTGATAGTTGTTTGTATCTAATCTTTTTTTCAAGCTCCATTACCTTTTAAAATTTGTGACCTCAACAAGTCTTTTTTAGTCTAAAATGCATCTCGCACAACTCTGAGAGATAATGGAGGGGGAATCAACAAAGCCGAGTTCTCTGTGATTCTGCAGCCCTTTAATCATAGTGTTCCCAGAACAGAGGGGTGGGATACACTGAAACTGCTTCGGGGAGCTTGCTGCCTCTGTGCTAAACCAGAGTCCTGGAGCAAAGTCTATTCTCACCATAGCTGCAGAGGCCTTGCTAAAGCATTGCCTCATCTTTAATATTTTAAGCTTAGCACCTTAGGAGGTGGGCGGGTTACTCTGCTCTCTCTGGATGATTCCTACTTTGATGCACTGCTTTAGGTCCCGGGGTCTCAGCTCAGCAGCTGCTGGGTTCACAGGAACATTTCATACTTGCTGCTGGGTGTATGCACCCTTCTGTCAAGCTCTTGGACTTAGGGTTCTCTCAGTGAGCTTCTTTGATTCATCCCATGGTTTAAAATATTTTTTATAAGTCCTCAGACCATTTTTTGTTACTTGGCAGTGGATGAGAAGCAAGTATATATCTTATTATACTTTACTTTTGACCTAAGCAGTACAATGGATCTTTTGAAATCTATAATCTTTACCATGAAAAAGTTCAAAGACTTAGGTTAATTACAAAAGAAATGTAAGTTAACTAAATGCTATTTTGGAGAGCTTACAGTCTTAAATGATGTTTTCCAAAATTTGCACTTGGTAGATGCTTAATAAATTCATGTTAATAAGCTCCCTCTGAGATTAAAGTTCTTACTGCTCACAAAAAGCACCACTGTGGCAAAGTTACCCTTTGAAACTCCCATAGATTTGGAGTAATTATGCTTAACAAACAATGATTTGTTTTAATTATCACTGTGTTTGTGATTAGAAGAGTTTTGGGGAGAAGCATAGGGTGTGGCTAAGGGTGTGGGCGTTGGCCTGTGTTGGCGCCTGTGTTAGAGCTCATTGCTCCTAAAACATTGTACTTCAGTTTCCTCACCCATGAAACAGAAGCAGCAGTACCCACCTCAAACAATCTGATGGAGAATTGGGATTATGCAGCTAGAGCCTAGCACAGTAACATACATTGTGAGGGCTGTTGTGTTATTAATTGCATGATTATCAAATATTGAAAGCATTAAAAATGAAAACAGGCTTTACTATGTAAAGGTTTGTCTCTAAAGAAATTGTTTCTATGTGTGATGTGAACATTAGAAAGCTGTTATATTCTTTTTCCATTTCCATGAGTGTGTTGTTATTCATATGTGCATATGTGTGGGAGCATGTGTGTGTACCTATGCACATGGAGGCCTGAGGCTGATGTTGGAAGTCATCCTCTATCTCTCTTCCACGGTATTCACTGATCCAGGTCTCTCAATCAAACCCTGGTAAATGTGCATCTTTCCTTCCATAACTGTTTATCAGTATTCAGCTGGACACTTGAAAGGGCCCTTTACACACCTCTGGATCTCTCCCCTCTCTCTTGCCCCCAACCTTATCTTTTCTCTCTGAAACTCTTTTAAGTGAAGCTTAACTTAGAATCTGAGTTCTCAACTCAGACAATCTTCCAGATTACACCTTAGCCCCACCTCCCTGTGCTGGGATCCAGAAACTCTCATGGTGAATACACCACCCAAGCCATGGAGTACCAAGAAAGAGCTTAGAGAGTTCAAGGGCTCACAAGAACCTCATTCTTCAGGTGGATGCTTTCCTAGGCGGTGATCTCATTGGCCCAGTCTGCCACTATGAGTCAATGGGTGGGGCCAGAGAGAAGGCTGTTCACACAGGCATTGCAAGAATACATGTTTCCCATGGATGAAATCTGAGAACACAGAGGAACAAGAGAGATGCCATTGGGATCCCTGCACCCCTGTATCTCTGCACCCCTGCACCCCTGCTAGATGGGTATTCTGCTGGTTGAAGAGAGGCCAGCAGTAAGAGGCAGTATAATATTTCTCCCATGAGGGTCTAGAGGAAGACATTCCTGTAAAGGACCCCACAGGGTTCCCACAGACACCAGTCATTAGAAATCTACTAGAGGGCAGGCGCGGATGCCCAAGAACCATTTCTGAGAGAAGCAGTTATGCACAGAATTTTCACCAGTGGGCTCAACCAAGTAAAAAGAATCACACCTTTTCCACTTTATTACTCCTCCCCGTCCTCAAGCCCAGAAAGCTCAAGGAGAACGAAAGCCGAAAGCAGACGGTGGTGGTGACAAGGCCGCTGCTTCCCGGGCAAGCTGAGGCTTTATAACCAACAAGGATGAGGTGGTGTTGAAGATGGCTAGGCTGACTGTTTGATACTAGAAACCTATGTCCCTGTTGTAGATGCCTCTGAGAAAGCAAGGGAGAAAGGAAAGTAAAACCACCTCCTGTCTATTCCCCAGTGGGGTTAGACTCTTCGTTAAGTGCTTATATTTCTGTCCCCAGCACAGAGTAACCAGTGGTTAGCAGTTATGTGACCAACAGTCAATTAATAAATCTTGGTTATTTGAAAGTATATTTTGCAGTCGGTATGTGTGAATCAAAATTTAAAATCTGTTACGTTAAAACTTATAAAGCAGAGGGAAGAGGAATTATAAGACATATGGTAAGGGGGGATCTGGGAAAGGGGAAAGCATTTGGAATGTAAACAAAAATATAGAAAAAAACATAAAGCAATTTACATGCTTAAATATTTAGTTTGATCAAAGAAACTCTAATATATAGTCTACTGTGTGTGTATGTGTGCGTGTGTGTGTGCGCGCGCATGTGTGTGTGTGCGTGTGTGTATGTGTTGCAAGAGATGTAACCCAGGGCCTTGTACATATCACCAAGAACTCTACTATTGAGCAATAGTCCAAACACACACCCTGTTGGTTTTATTTGTTTATTGGTGGCAGGGTCTTAATGAGCTACACTTAGACTAGTGCAGAACTTACTTTCTGTCTACTTTCTATTATCTGTACATTAAAATGTACATTATTTTTAATTAGGTGTGTACGTGAGTCTCTCTGAATGGGGATATGCATATGAGTGAAGATATCCAAGAAGGCCAGAAAAAAAGCACTTTATCCCTGCAGCTGGTGTCATGTACGCAGCCTCTAAATTAGCAGCACCTCCGTTCATGGGAAGAGTCCAAGCTCCTAGATGTCTCATTCAAATTCCAAAATTTCTAGACTCGTGACTGTCTCCTGTTGGAGAACTGTTGTGGGAAATATTAAAAAATCGACCCACCAATTCTCCTGTCCCCACCGGGCCTCTCTACAGTGGGGATCCCCAATATCTCTTACTTCCACACACTACCCCACTTATCCCACGATCTGCCACTTCAACACCTAATTACCCAGTAGAATCAAGACTCTTAAGGCTTAATTAACCAATCAGATTTATGTATAAATAATATCACAATTTACAAGATGTCAATACAATAATTTTAGAGCCAATTGATAGGTATAAAAGCTTTATCCCAACGTTCCTAACCTTGTGAACTTGGGTACTTGTGGCTGGTGATTGCCACGCATGTTCCCGTCCTTAGCCATAGTTCTTCTGAACCCCTCTGGGACACTCCCGCTCTCTACAACCTTTAGCTCCGCCCCCTTTCCCCTGTCCAATCACAGACTTTCTCTGCACTAATGTAACTGGACAGGGAAAATCCTGCCACAGAGAACCCTGCAATTAAGGTTCTGAGTCCACCATGTCTAGATAGCTCTTTGAGCTCTGCACAAAATGGAAGACTTTCCTCCCAGGCAGTTTCCCTATCTCTGCCTAACCTTACTTGGAGAGTGTCTCTGAGCCCAGGTGCTTGACCTTATATGAAGAACGCCCCTGTGCAGAGCTCTCTGCAATTGCTGCGTGACTCAGCACCCAAGTCCTGCTCTGGCTTCCCGTCCATGATAATTAGGTACTGTGTTATGGCCAATCAGCCCTTTCCACCCGTGCCCCTTGGAGCCTTCACGTACCCCACCCCCGGAACCTGTCTCGCTGAAGCTGTCTCTGGAAGTCCTTCTTTCATAGTCACAGCCCACTGAACCCTGCTGGCTCTGCCCTGGTGGGTCGATAGACAACAAGCCCAACTTCTGGCCCCTTGGGAGAAGTGAGACCTACAGACTCAGTTTAGGTAAGAGATTTCTACCTGATCAGCTACAGACAAGGCGCAGACTAGGGAAATGCAAATACAGTGGGCCAGGGGACATTCTTACATTCCTACACAATATCCTACCCATTCTTCGCCTTCCTTTCCATAGCTTCCTTTCTTGGCTGGCAAGCTGGGTGGAGGTCCCTTTCCATTTTTTTTTTTTTCCAATTCCACCTCAGACTTTCCTCTACTGCCAGCTCCTGAGAGCTACATCTGCACATCTGTTTGTGCCCCGGTCTCTTCCTGGTCTGCTCCCCTTGACCACTTACCTGACATGAGGAACTTCAACTCTCATGTATGATTTGAGACTTACTCCCTAGGCCTTGCAAATTCTTTTAAGCATTTCATATGCTTCTCTTCTTTGGAAGTTTTAGCAATGTGGTCCCACAGACGGGGCAGGTACTAGGCTGCACACTGCTTCTGTGAGGCACAAGCAAACACTTGATCGTATCATCCCCGGTCTCAAAACTTCACTTCTTTAGGTGACAGTCAAGGCCTTTCAGAGTCAGACTCCAGAGCACTCCGGACATTTTCCTCCATGCTTCTCCGTGATCAGAACCATAAAGGCTCTAATGCATTCACCCAGGGCTTTGTACAGAACTGCGCTGTGGGCAGACTTACAACGGGATATGGTAGCTGATGTCGGCGATGCTGCATGGGTGGTGTTTGGTTTGGTTAGCTTGTTATATATGGTTTTGTGGAACATGTGAGAAATCACAGTGAACCAGTCTGACCAGTTCCTGGCCTGGCTTTAGTTTTATTTGTTTGTTTGTTTGTTTATTGTTGAGACAGGGTTTCTCTGTATAGCCCTGGCTGTCCTGGAACTCACTCTGTAGACCAGGCTGGCCTCGAACTCAGAAATCCACCTGTCTGCCTCCCCAAGTGCTGGGATTAAAGGCATGTGCCACCACTGCCTGGCCTGGCTTTAGTTTTTAAATCAAAATACCAGAAATGGTATAACTTTTACTTGTTTTCTTTCATAAAAATACAGTCCAGACTAGGAAAGAAAAGCATTCTAATTATTTTGGATGGGTTGATTGAATCCCAAAATCCCCAGAAGTTTATTGTATTCCAAAACACAGCCTTTTCTAGGTACCAGCACCTTGGACTGAATTGTGAAGCCATCTGTAATGTTTTGCCTCTAGGATCTTTTGTCCTCTGGATAGTGCTGTTGCCAAATAAGACAAAATAAAAAAACTATGTTTTATGTGCTGTGGGAGTTCATATTATTTTCTGTCATAGATACAAAGTACTTTAGATCTTTGCTCTTCAATATCTGCCTTTTGGAAGGTCATAATAAGCTGTAAACATTAAAAAAGTTATCTAAGCATAAATATTTTTGTCACTGTGTAAAGTATACTATTGTCAAAGAAATATTATTTTGTATATGTATGTGTTCTGTGAACACAAGAGCAAACACACTGTGTCTTCTTCAATTGATCTTGTCTATATTTTGAGACAGGGTCTCTCACTGAACCTAGAGTTCCAGTTCTGTTAGACAGGCTGGCCAAAGAGCCTGTAGGACCGTCCTATTTATACTTTCCTGGTCCTGGTTAGCCTCATCTGGAAATTAGAACTTGGGTCCTCATGCAATATAATAAGCAAGTCACTGAATGAGCCATCTTCCTGACCCCAAGAAATGTTATTACTTGAGGAGATAATCTCGTGTACTGAATGGAAGCATCACATGTCATTCTAAAGGGCTGATTGGCCAATAAGCTGAGGCAAAATTAGACGGTGGGACATCTGGTAGAGAGGGAAGGATTTGGGAGAGATAGTCAGGTTCAGGAGATTTGCCCCAGACAGTGATGAAGATGGTCGTGTGAAACTGAGGACCAGATAACCAGCCATGTGACATGACTTATATGAGCTAGTCAGGGAACAGAGCCAAACTCTTAGCCTAAGCATTGATTCATATATAATACATCTTAGAGTTGTTCTTTCTGGGAACAGATGGATAGGTGGAAAAATACAAGGTCGCAGATGGCTTTGACTACAATTATTTTTAAAAGAGTGATTTTTAAGTGTTTATGTGGGTGTATCTGTGTGTAGGTGTGTGCATCTGAGCACTGATGCCCACAAAGACTGGAAGAGACCATCAGATCTCTAGAAGCTGGAGTTATGTATGGTAGCTTGCGAGACCCCAGCATGGATCATCTTGAAGAGCAATGCACACTCTTAACCACTGAGCCATTTCTCTAACCCCAAGAAATGTTAATCAAACCTTAGTGTTATTAATAAATATCCATTTAATTAGTGAATTAAAGTAGAAGGTAAGATAATCACACATTTCTTTTCAGTATCAGTTAGATTAATGGAGTCTGATGAATTAATTTTATAAGTAATTAATGAAAACAAAATATACAAGAAGTGTATACCAAAAGGAACATGCAATGGTTGTCTCCAGAGGGGCCCTGCCAGAGCCTTACAAATACAGAGGCAGATGCTAGCAGCCAACTATTGGACTGGGCGTGGGGTCCCCAGTGGAGGAGCTGGAGGGAAGTCCAGAAGAGCTGAAGTGGTTTACAGCCCCATGGGAAGAACAATGATTTCGGCCACCCAGACGCCCCGAGACTCCCAAGGACTGAACCATCAACCAAGGGACACACATGGTTCCAGCCAAAAATGTGGCTGAGGAAGGCCTTGTTGGGTATCAGTGGGAGGAATGGTCCTTGATCAAGTAAAGGCTCAACAGAGGCCTGAACAAAGGGAAACCGAGGGGGGGAGGTGGGAGTGTGTCTGGTGGAGGGACATATACGTGGAGGCAGGGGGAGGGAGGAGGGGCTGGGGGTCTTTGGGGAGGGGGGAATTGGGAAAGGTTTTACCATGGCAATGTAAATGAAGATGATATTCAATTAAAAAAAGAAAAGAAAATATTTGACAGAGTTAATTAAACGTCGTCTATTGTTCATTCTCTTACTGCTTTCATCTTCACTAAAAATCAAACTTTATTGTAAAACTTTTGATTTTAATAATTGTCAGCATTTATATGACCGTATAATTTTAAGGCTTATTTCCTCCTAAATTTTAAAATGTCTAATCATAGACTATTGATCATTAAATTATTTTATATGTTTTGATAATCATCATGCAAGCAAAGTAGAGCTGGACAGCATGCAGCATCAACCAGATTTCTAACATTAATACCGTGTCCGTTTCCAGATAACAGTTGTTCAGGTTTGGAAGTGGTGGGGGCTGTCTTCTAAACCTTCTAAACCTCAGTTCTTGCCTTTTCAGAAACCAGAATCAAACTCTCTAAAGATCCCTCAAGTTTTGTATATGAGGTTCATTGGTGCTATCTATGATTCTGTTACAACAACAAACGAAACAAAACAAAACAAAAAAAGGAAAGTGTGTTGATCAAGACTGGGCGACCCTGGGTAGTATGGCCTCAGACCAAGAAAGCATATTGAAAACTTTGCATGATGGGCTGGTGGGCTGGCTCGGCAGGTATGGGGGCTTGCCACCAAGCCTGATGACTCGGTTTTTTTTTTTAATTGGATATATTCTATATTTACATTTCATTTCCCTTTTTTAATGGCTCACAAGTATCTGTACAGCTACAGTGTACTCGTATAAACAAACAAACAAACAAACAAATCTTTAAAAACTCAATTTTACTTTTATTTATGTATTTGTGTGTGTGTGTGTGTGTGTGTGTGTGTGTGTGTGTGGACTACAGTGGCTACAGAGAGGCTATTGACCCTCTGGAGCTGTCGTTGCAGGCAGTTTTGAGATGCTTGATGTGGGTGCCAGGAGCTGACCTCAGGCCCTCTGGAAGAGCATCAAAAGCTTAATTGATGGACTATTTCTTCAGCCCCATGACAACCTGGTTTCTATTCCCAGACTCGTGTGGCAGAGAGGGAAGCGCAAGTCGCACAAGTTGTCCTCTGGTCTCCACATGCCATCGCAAACATGCTACCCAAACGCAAGAAATAAAAATGCCAGCTCTGCTTAATCATGGTCAGTTTCATAATTAAGACAATGAAAGATTACATGATGCCAGGTGCGTGTCTTGAATTCCAGCCCTTGGGAGGCAGAAAACAGACCAGCCAGAGCTACGCAGTGAGAACCCCTCTTACGGGAAAGAGACAGAGAAACTGAGGCAGCTATGTAACATCTACAGAGTTATTTTAGGTTGTGCTGAGTGTGTGGGTGTTGTGAGTACTATCTAAGGAGAATTTGTCCTCTCTACAATCCCCTCTTCTCCCAGAGGAGGAAGGCTTACTACACTGCGTTACTACGTGGTTTTTTTTCTCTTCACCTGGTCCTCACTGAACAGCACATCTCTGGGAAATCTTCAAGTTAATTTATTTCTAGAGCAGATGCTGTGGGGTAGCAGGCTTTAATTTTCCTGCTTTCCAGTTTAAGCCTGGAAAGCTGGATCTGAATGGAAGTGGGAGAGGAGCATGTGCTGAGCTGGGCAAGAGGTCCTTAATTGTATTGGAGTTCCATGCAATAGACAGAAGCTGTCAAATGTCATCTTCAATGCACGCTCAGTATTGCCCAGTTTTAACCTTTGACCTTAGCTTAACCACAACAGTCAAGATGCGGTTACTCCAGTCTCCTCGCCCCTCCGCCATCACTGTTTCAAGTCATTCCCCTGGGACATCAAATAGTTCAGGAAACAGTCTAGTGTTGATACACTTAACTTTTAGAGTGATTAGTGATCCATTCTTTTAAAGACCAAATTTTATTTTACACACTAAAGCAGAATTCCTGTGGCTAAATTTAAAAGTAACTTTGTACAGGATATTTTGATGGGATGGAGGGGGTTCCATTTGGGAAAGTGCCTGTAACCCACACTTTACAACCTAAGTGCAATCTCTCAGACCTGTGTAAAAAGCCAGGCATCAGGGTAGGTCAGGAACAGGAGGGGCTCTGGGTGTGTTAGCAGGCCAGCCTAGCCAGCTGCGGAGTTCTGGGTTCAGCGAGAGACCTTGTCTCAAAGTTCAGGGTGAAGAATGATTCAGGAAGACACCCCCAGCTTCTACAAGCACACTCACACATGTTCACTCAAATGACACCTGAATACATACACACCACACACAACACACAATACCAAAACACACATGCTACACAGATACACACAAAAGAAACATAAATAATATTATTTGACAATAATATTTAAAGAGTTTTTTGAGCCAGTCATGGTGGTGCATACCTGTAAACCTAGGACCAAGGGCAATCACAGGAAGGGCTGTAAGTTCAGGGGTAGCCTGATCTACATAGGAAGCTCCAGGCCAGTCAAGACCCTCCCATACTAACATCCACCCCTCAAAAAACTGTTCTGCAATACCATGATTTGGTTCCTCCCCTAGGTTTTAGTAACATTATATGACCCTTGAGTCCCTGTCAGTCTCTCTCTCTCTCTCTCTCTCTCTCTCTCTCTCTCTCTCTCTCTCTCTCTACACACACACACACACACACACACACACACACACACACACACACACACACACACACGCTTCTCTCTCCTGGGCAAGCCTTGGGCTCCTCAGCTCACTCTCATTTCACTCCCCCTAACCACCCCCCCCCACTAGCCCCTAGCAACCCTGATGCTACTTTTTACCAGAGCACAGAAGAGCAACATCTCTTTCTATTGTTATTTTGTTGCTAATCCTGCTAAGTTTCTCATCTCACTGATGTAGCGAATAAATGAAGAGACCTCCATCATAGAGGGCAGACACATCATGGTTCAGGGGACTTTGCCAAGTCTCCTTGACACCCTTCCCAGGAAGTTAGCGAGTTCCGGGGCAGCAGGGTCTGGTCTGCAACATCCAAGACACTTCACTCTTGGAAACGCCGGTGTCTTTTGGTATCAGAACTTATAAGTACTGCTTTGTGTAAACATTCTTGGGCTTTGGTTTCCATGTAAGCAGATTTGTTGTGTACTCTCTCTTAGTCTCTGTGTCTGCTTTTCATTTTCTACCAACAGTTAAACTTTGGTGAGATCAGAATCCTGCCCAAGGCCGTCTACTCTTTGTTCTTTGGATGTTTCCCTGAGGGCAATATCACGGACTCCTAAATCAACTCTCATGATTTCAGTCATATATATGCTGGTGAATTCCAAATTTATGTCTCTGGCACAGTTCCCACGCCTGAGTAACAGGTCTGCTTGGATAACTCCCTACAGTGCAGTTCAACCTGGAAGTCATTCCCACATCACTCTAAGTCCAAAACTAAACCTGCAATCTTATCTCTACATAAATAAAATGGCTATTATGCACCCATATATTCAAATAAGGTAACTGGGAGGGGCATCTTAGTTCCTACTTCTACCTCAATCCCCCAGACCCAATTACTGAGTCAGCGTCTTAGGTACAATTTATTATTGTCATCATCCAGAAGAGAGAAAGCCCTTGGACGCAGATGAAAGAACCTTTTCCCTGGAATGGGTAACTCTCCATCAGAGAAGATCCACTGCCAAATACTGAACCGAAGAAAGATCATCACTCTTCCCCAGCGATGACATCGGCTGAAGGCGTGTGCAGTTCCTGGGATTAACTCTACCCACCTCCCTCCATGGGTGTTATGATACACAGACCCTCCTCCTTATTCTAATCTTTGTGGAATATGATGTTCTATAAAGTATTTTAGTCTTTAGGACAGCTACTAATATATAGATATACTGGCCTTTTCTAAGTCTTTGTGAGTTGATTAATGTGTACCAGCAATGAGAAATAGATCTGTGTTACGTTGATAAAACCCAGTTTCTAAATCTATAGACTGAGAACTGGAGCATAGGCTGCGATAAATCCACCAAGATAATCCATCTTGTGGAGTCTCTTGAAAGGTAGCCAACTGATCTTGCATGTGTTTTCTGTTTGAAATATTTCTGAGGGGGGAAAACCTTCTTGACTTAAATAAAAAACATGCACCAACTTTCTGCAGTGATGGATAATATTATCAAAAATATGTAGCTGGGCGTTGGTGGCACACGCCTTTAATCCCAGCACTTGGGAGGCAGAGGCAGGTGGATTTCTGAGTTCAAGGCCAGCCTGGTCTACAGAGTGAGTTCCAGAACAGCCAGGGCTACACAGAGAAACCCTGACTTGAAAAACAACAACAACAACAACAACAACAACAAAAACAAAAAACAAAAACAAAAAATGGGATCTGGAGTGGCAAAGGCCATGGAGAACACCTGGATTCGGGGATCCTTGTGCAGTAGATGTAGTGGCTGCACAGAGAATCAAGAATGTTGTGTTTGTCATGATAAGCCATTTCCCCAATGTTTTATCCTTTCCTAAGCAAGGACAGGCCACAATGGGGTCAGGATCATGACAAGCCACCTCTTAGGCGACTGAGCCCAAACACATTTGGTCCAGCCAGCTATGGCAGTGACATTAAGTTGGGCTCATGGAATTCCATCTACTAAATAGATACAGGGTGCACAGGAAAAAGGAACTGGGCCAGTCCCCACACAGGACAGGCATTTTTGACACATCAGAGACTTTTCTTGCGCTCATTCAGCAGAGGCCACAGACTGCCTTATGAAACAGCAGGAGCAGTGAGGGAAAAATGAATAGAGGATTTCCAGGCGGAAGAAGCAGACTTTGAATACAAGGGGAGTGTCTCAGAGTAGGTATTTCGGAACCACACAAACCCTGACTCAATTTTCTGAGATATTTTGCTATTTCCTATTTTTTCCCCATTTCCTGTCTTAGCTGCACAGCTCATCCAAAAGACCTGTTCATGGGCTTCTACAAACTGCTTATGTACAGAGAGCAAGGGATCTGGGTCTTCCCTCCCTTTTATATTTTCTATTTAATGAGCTACCCCCTACCCCCCCACACACACTACTGTCCCCTTGCTGACCTTGTGTCTGCAGGCTCCCTACCACCACCATCCCACTACCACTGCTATAATCTCTTCCCTCACTGCTACATTTGGTTTCCTACCACAAGCTTACAGCAAGTAACCGTTTTCTGATTTCTCTTCCACCTATCCTCTACAAGCACGCTCTAATCTTTGCACAACATACATCTAAGATGTCAATACCACATTCAAATGTCCAGTGATGGCCTGCTGGGTGTGTTTGGGAGGCATGGTGTCTCCATCCCCACATAAAAGGGTCCTCATGACTTGACTCAGATGTTGCAGGCAGATGTGTTCTGTCTGGTCCCATGATTCTTTAATAATTGGGGAAACTCTCCCATTACAATCTGCAGTTTTAGACTTCTCTTGAAAAGCAACCAAAAGAATCTGGCAGTTTGGGAGCCTGCCTTCCCAGAGGCAGAATGGGCTGGAAAGATTGGCAGTTGCCTGTTTGGACTGCAGGTTTTTTCTCTGGTTTGTCACAGTCTGTGCTCTTTTGTAATTAATTCACACTACTTTGGCTGCTAGCCTTATCTGGATAACCTCTATAAATGTTTTTTGTTTGAGGCCTGTGAATCCCCTGTACAAGCTCCTGGTACCTCTTCCAACATACCCTACACTTACTGACCTATTTACAGTTCAGCCAAGGTAACAGCCATGGTGAGTGAGTGTTGCTAGTCCCCAGTGAGTGTTACTCGGCCATGGTGAATGTCACTCAACCACAGTGAGTGTCCCTCGGCCACAATGAGTGTTATTCTGTGTATACTATTCTGCTTCTTTTACTACAGCCCTTCCTTTATCTCCTCCCAACCTTTTTTGAAGAATTCAGTTCAAAAACCTTCTCTAAGGTTACCTAAGTCTCCAGACTTATTTTCAAACACACATGTGCGCGAGCACTCGAGCGCGTGCGCGCACACACACACCACATACCACACACACACACACACACACTGCACCATACACACACCTTACATATAACATACACACACACCACACATACCACACGCACACACATACCACATACCACACACACCATACACACACACATAACCACACATCTCACACACACACACACACACACACACACACACACCACACCCTTTTATCCACTGACTTTTTTTTGTCCACCCTACTCTGAGCCTCCCCTTTCACAGGTTTCACCATACATATCATCCTATAACTAATGACTGATGTGTTTTCCGTACTAGACTGTACTATTGGGATATATTTGCATTTCCATTACTTAACATAGTATCTAGCATATAAAAAAATGGGGAAAACATTTGTTATGAGAATGTTGGAACAGCTAAACTAGAAATAATAGAAATAAGGAGACAGAATAAGGAAGAGAGTAAAGAGAGATGGAAAGAGGATGAGGACACAAAAGTAGGCAGAGAGAGAGAGGGAGAGAGAGAGAGAGAGAGAGAGAGAGAGAGAGAGAGAGAGAGAGCAGAGTCAGGCATGGGGATACATACTGCAATCCCAGCTACATAGGGAATTCAAGGATGGTCTGGGCTACGTGAAACCATACAAAAATCAAAAATGACCCAAAGCAACAACAACAATAAACCTAAGAACTGGAAAATCACCCTGAAAGGGAATTTGGGATTTATGTGGTCTTGGAGGCAGAGGGAAGAGAGTTTCAAGTTCCGAAGGAGGAAGAGTCAGAGCTACGAAATACCAGAGGGACCCAGAATCTGCTTCCATCATGTTTCTCTAAGCCTGACGTTCCACCCTTCCGTTGTCTTCATGCATTTCCTCCTAAATACTCAAAAGAACAGCTCCTTCTCCCCTTGGACAGACTGATGTGAGTATTGTCTGTGCCCCTCGTGGTCCACTGTATAGAAGACTTGTTCTCAGGGTGGCACTATTGAAAGGTGGCAGCAGCTTTAAGAGTTCAGACCATGCCGGGCAGTGGTGGCGCATGCCTTTGATCCCAGCATTTGGGAGACAGATTTCCAAGTTTGAGGCCAGCCTGGTTTACAGAGTGAATTCCAGGACAGCCAGGGCTACACAGAGAAACCCTGCCTTAACTGAAGAGATTCTGCAACAAGACTGAAAGGGATAGCCATCCCAGAGGAAGTGAGCATAACTAGACAATGCCCGGGGACTGCTGCATAAACCCCAAGGGATTCCTGGCAATGTGCAGGAGTGGGTGCATGTGTAGCAATAATAAAAGACGTTAACAAGGAGTAGTGTTGTTGTCTCCTCTGACGGCATGGCCACCTCTGGAATCAACTAAGACCCAAGCAGTCGGGCACAGCTGTGAGTGCTTTTTCTTGGTTGGACCACTTGAGGTAGAAGACAAAGCCTAAATCCAGGCCCCATCTTCTGGTGGCAGCCCAAGTAAAGGACATGAGAAAGGAGGCTTTTGCTCTTTGGTTGCTCTCACTTTCATGGGCAGTTCATCTGCTCTGTGGCTGAGGCATTCTTCACCAATATTAGAACGTGTGTGTGTGTGTGTGTGTGTGTGTGTGTGTGTGTGAGAGAGAGAGAGAGAGAGAGAGAGAGAGAGAGAGAGAGGCAGAGGCAGAGGCAGAGACAGACAGATTTCAACATACTGAAGGCCAGCTATGATATCTGACTTTTGTGGGTTAACAACTGTTGGATTCTCTGTCTTCCCATCAGGAGATGGCCATTATTGCTGGACTGCTCAGACCATAGCCTATATGCTACTCTAATAAATCTTTCCCTTTGAATATGGATAGATTCATCCCATCAGTTCTGCTCCTCTAGAGAACCCTGACAAACACACCACCCAAGGAGAAGGTTATAAACAATAATGACAACACCCGAATCTTAGCTAGAGAAAAAGTTCCTATTCTGTGCGTACTTATGAATAAGGTGTGAATTCAGTACACAGACAATTCAGGCAAGATACAGTGACTGTGTGACCTACTCAAAAGGAGGAATGGAAAAGACCATAAACCAGGACAGTTGGAGTTCAGATTCCCACATTTACCCAGTGAATTGAAATAGCTCCCTGAGACTACTGTCCTCCTCTTCTCCCCTCCCCTCCTCTCCCTTCCTTTTTTTGTCCTTCTTCATGGAGCCTCACTGCATAGCCCAAGCTGACCTCAAACTCTAGAACCTTCTGCTTCTGAGTCCTAATGCTAAGATGTCAGGTATTGTCAGATGTTGTTTAACACTGAACCAAAAACAGAACCATCCCTTTCTCTTCCTGGTGCTCAGTATATCAGTGCCAAGGACCAGCTTCACCTTGGAGAGGGGTTCTGAGGAAAGGGTGTTTGGGAGTGGTGAAAGAACAACTCAAGTCAATGGTGGGTACATGCTGACAGCCTTGGGTTCTATTCTCCAGAGAGCTCTAGACAGCTCGGCCTTCACAGACCAAAGCCCAGTCTTTTATTTCCATATCAATTCAATTGTCCATCCCAGTTTCCCTTTTGATTATCCCATGAAATAGCATTTTGTAACCTTAGCCTTTTGACTCTTAGAAAACACAGTAAGTACATTTTTTAACATAACAATGAATTCAGAGATCTGCCTGCCTTTGTAAGCACTGGCAATAAGGTAGTTGGGTGGGATCTGGCTCTGAGATCACCAAACCATTCCCACCCTCCTGGGCCTAAATTAGCTCATCCCAGGATGACCTTGAAGTCATTGATCTGCCTGCCTATGTGAACATAAACTATAAACTTAGCTAGGTGGGATCTTGCCCTGAGATCACCATTCCCTAAATCTTTTTTTTTTTTTTTTTTTTTTTTTTTTTGGTTTTTCGAGACAGGGTTTCTCTGTGTAGCCCTGGCTGTTCTGGAACTCACTCTGTAGACCAGGCTGGCCTCGAACTCAGAAATCCGCCTGCCTCTGCCTCCCAAGTGCTGGGATTATAGGCGTGTGCCACCACGACCGGCTCCCTAAATCTTTTTATCTCCTTCCTTATTATCTTCCTGACAAGTTGGTTCACAGAGCAGCTGCTGTCCACATTCTTTTAGGTTCGTGAAATCCCTCATATAAATTCACTTTGCACCCTTTTATTTTGCATAGTTGAGAAATTATATATTCTTGAACTCATGTTTTCAGAATTCTTTCCCACAGCCTTAAGGGCCTGAAGGCCACAGTGTTCATCATTTTGCTAAGGACATTAGATACAAGCCACTTCTAATTATCATGGAGTCATTAACCGTGGCAGGGAGAACATTCCCTGATTACACACACACACACACACACACACACACACAAGCCCCATGCCCACACAACTGTCAACACTCGTGGTGGCCCATGCCCTGCCGGCTCTGCTCCAGGTTGAGAAGTGTGTTAACTGTCCCTTCCGCATGGCCACACAGGACTTGGCCTATCAGATAATTCCTTTTCTAAATAATTTATTTTAATTATATTAAGGCAAAGTGTCAGATTTGAACTCCACTTGTAGCCAGGAAGCCCTGCATCATAGATGGCCTTGTGGTCCTTCTGGCTCTCCAGAGACTGAGGTCATAGTCTTGAACCACCAGGCTGGCTCTCCATTCCCTTTAAAGCCACCTTAATCAGCTCAGGCCAAGTTTTAGTTCCACTAGCTTGATGCCCTTCCCAACCTCACTGTTGCTGCCTTATCCCAGATTCTTGTCATTTCTCATCCACAGACAATAAGATAGCATGTTTGGTCTCATGACATAGCAGGTACTGCAATATCATGGCATAATATTTTACATTATTTATTTACAGACACAACTGGACCTATCAGGGCTATAATATTTTAACTTCAATTGTACAGTTAAGAAAGCCAAGACATCAAGTTGTCCATTATTGTAGTGCCAGAAAATAATGGCTGTGTGTATGGATTTTGTGCATTAACCTAGTGCCTTGTCTCCTGACTCTTCCTACACTGAGGATTGTATCTCTTGCCTCCACATTCTTACCTAAATAATGTGTCTAATCTGAAAATCTGAACAAAGGAAGGATTTCACCGTCTTTCAATGGTTCCCTTCCACATTGGTATAAAAATGTAATCTTCTTCAAACAGTGCTAGTAAGACTTCATCTCCTATGTGCATCTCTGATCCCATCTCACAGACTGATTTCCAAGACAGTTATTCCCCTCTTCATGAGAGAGAATAGAATAAACAAGATACCCCACACCTACCTCTCTCCGTCTCTTTCCCCAATTCCCATTCTTCTTTCTCTTTTTCTTTGGTTCCGGGGATCGCAATCAAGGCCATGTTCACATTACTCAAGCACTCCATGACCCAGCTCCCCACTGTTTATTCAGCGTACATTTAAAGTGAGTATGGTAGCTTACTCCTGTCTTGGTGTGACTCTGTTTAAACAAAAAGAAACAAAAGAGTACACTGTTGCTGTATTTTTCCAACCCAATTACCTGGTAAAAGAAATCTCAACTCAATCAGTAATAATACAAGCTATAAGACTAGATTGGATGGATCTCCCACTATACTACTCTATCCATCTTTGTTATCCCTTATAACTTGTGGTTTCTCCAGGCCATGAGCTCCTCCCTATCCTCTCTGTTGATCCTCTGTAGCTCCCCCCCTCCGCCCCCCCATCCTTTTCTCCTCCCCCAAACTCTCAGCTCCTCCTTCCTCCTGCCCAATCATTGGCTCAAGTCTTTATTTGAAAAGTTGAGGTGGGGAGAAGGTTCACAAGGCAACTACTCATCTGCAGCCCCATCCAGGAGTGGAATTAGCATCAAAATACAGGCCCAGGGCTATCCACAACAGTACATTTATCCCCAGCACACAACTAATCATGTAATATCCACTCTGGTTTTAGAAATAACTATAAGAAGTGTCCTGTCCAAAAGTGCATAACATTAAATTCTAATTTAAAAATCACTTTATTAGTGGTTTTTTGTTTGTTTGTTTGTTTGTTTTTGTTTTTGCAAGCTGGTTTCTTTAGGCTGTGAGGATCCTGATGTTGTGCTTTTGGGGACAGAACATCTTCTCAATACCAAGCCTGTCTGCATATACTATCTAACTCTGTTCTCCCAGAAATACTGAAAGACAACACAATCCTTCAGTTTAAAGTCAAGGAAAACCTCAGCTGAAGAGCCACATGTAAAATAAAAAACAACAGCCTGAGGTAGAATCACCACAAGTTCCTGGTGAAACCTACCTTAAAACATAAGCAAACGAATAAAAAACAACAAACAAAAAAGACAAGATAATTGGTTAAGTCCCAAGCATCTGGTCCTGAACATGGCAGTAACTCAGAAACTGGTGAGCCTTACTGATGTGGTAAGTGCCGGAGGTCATTGGTGTCTCCTGACCAGACATCTCTATTGGCCTAGATATTCTGCAGCTGCTCTGAATTCTAAATGATTGCATTTTCTCCTTTCCTTACAACCACAGCTCCTGCCTTTAGTGTTCTTTCTGATCCTTAAAACAGACCCCCAGGTTCCCACAAGGCCCAAGCTTCTGATTTCTAGATGTCGTTTACAGAAGGAGACACAGAGCTTCCCTCTGGGGATTTCCTGACCCTACTCTAGAGAATACACATTCTTACGTTTTTCCCAGCATTGAAGAGGAATTTCCTTCCTGGCCTTTGGAGCTCAGTGTTGTCCATTTTTTATCACGTGGCCGTTGATGGTTTACAGTCTTGCCGTAGCTCTGTCAAGCTAGCGCAGCTCTTGAGGACTGTGGAAGACCAGCTGGCTCTCTTCAGATGAACCAAGCACGACTACCTCAGGTCAACGGCAAGTTCTAGTCTCTTTCGACTGGCACCTTGCTGAGCATTCTCTTTAACGTTGGAATATTATAAAGCGTCCTTCCTTTGGTGGGATGGGACTCTGTTTTTCAGGATGCGACTCCAGACTGTACTGTCCCTCTGAGGATTTACATGACTTCTTGAGAATTTGAGTAAGGAAGAAAGGATAAGAGGAACTCAAGGTAGAAAGAAAAGCCAGGAGGAGACCCAGGCAAACTCATTCTTGGAAAAGAGGGTCTAAATGAGTGGTTCTCAACCTTCCTAATGCTGTGACCCTTTAATTTAGTTCTTCACAATGTGGTAACCCCCAACTAAAAAATTATTTCATTGTTTACTTCATAACTGCAACTTTGCTACTGTTATGAGTAATAATGTAAATATCTGATATGCAGGATATCTGATACATGACCCCTGTGAAAGGGTCATTCGACCCCCAAAGGGGTCAGAACCCACAGGTTGAGAACCACTAGTGTAGGTGATAAGCTGCAGGTGTTGGAGAAGCATGTATGGACCCGCATTCTGTCACCTCATTCCTCATAATAATCCTGTTAGGTGGTAGCAGACAGAATAACACCTCTCACCGAGATGCCCGTCTCCTAATCCCCCAAACTGTGGCAGATGTTTGTCATCTTCTGGATCAAAAGAAAGTAGGAGATATGATTAGGCTAAGAGATTTAAGACGAGGAAATTAGCCCAGATTATCCAGGCTAGGATCCAAGGAAAGAGGGAAAGCTCAGTAAGAGAGATGTCTAATGAAGGAGGAAGCAGACTGCCTGCTTAGAAGGCAACTTGGATGCAGAGGAGCAGCTCCTCAGGAGTGCAGGTGGTCTCAGAAAAGAAGACGGCGTCACTGCGTGGCCCCTCGGCTAAAATCAAGTGTGGAGTATGGAAGAAAAAAGTCAGATCTCATCATGCCCTCAGGACTTCTAGAACTGTAAGTCAATAGATCTGGTTCGTGTAAATCACTATGTTTATGATAACCTAGTATCACAGCATTTTTATTAATAAAGCTTAGTAATAGAAAACAATGGTGGGGATGTTCACAATGTTGTTTTACATGAAGTAGAACTGGAGCAGATGTGACTGTGTACATTTCCTGAGGCCAGGTAGTTAGTTATATAAATAGAGGTCAGGTACAGGGGGTTGCAGATTCTGGGTGCCTGTCCACTCTACTGTACCTCATCAGTGTATAAATCAGATTAAAATATTCAATAGGTAGAAAGTTTACCCTGGGATCAGGAAGAGGGGAAAGAGAATCAGAAGAGTTATAAATGTGAGTCAAGTCTTTCCCTAAAGCCAAGAAATGGGGTGGGGGGAGAGGCAACAAGAAAAATCAATGCAAACTGGTTCACAGACCAGTAACAGGCTTATGGCCTCCTTTCCCGAAAGGCAGCTCTAGGGCGTGGGAGGAGCAGAATTAGTCCCATCGTGTTTTAAACTAACAAGCTTGCTGAGAGTGCCTGATCTCCATGGGTTCAGAGGGGCCTGGGAACAATTACGACCAAAAGGATAACAGAACAGATGTGGGAACAAAGGTAACCTGGCACGGCCATGTCTAATGGAAACAGTGAAAGTCATAAGCTGGCACAGCTGCTTGACGAAGATCCAGCGGAGCTGACACGCATGATGCAATTGCTGTCACGCTGTCCTCCACTTATGGTCTTAATTGCCACGTGTTGCGTGCTTGTGTGTGTGTGTGTGTGTGTGTGTGTGTGTGTGCTCTTAAAGGTTATGCAACTTGGGGATATCAGATTGGTGGGACATTTCTTATGAAACTTTTATGCCTTCTTCGAGGAGTACTGCTTCCAAGCTTCCCTAAGGAAGAAGTTCTGAGCATACTACCACTCCCACTTTTAGGGAGCTATCCTTAAAGCGCAACTTGAAGATCTTCCTTACGCCCTGGAGGTTGTGACTCAAATAAAGACAGCAGAGATCTCCTTATGAGGCTATCACTCCAAGATAATCTTGGAACATTTGCCTCTGTACTTAGTCTGGAACAAGATGATCAGAACAAAGTAAATTAAAAAGGTAAACAAATTCAGAGAGCTAAAGGATCTGGGGTAGATCAAGTTAAAGTCTTCCTACTGTAGGCCCAGGTGATCGCTTTGCATATAAGATTGGGGGCTACGTAGGGTATGCCACTCAAGAAAGAGATACAGCAGCAGAGTTAGAGTGGCGAGAGCTATCTCTGCTCCACACAGGGGCTGATGCTGATAGATAAAGAATGGAATGGATAAATGATAAAAGTGAAAAAATTTTTTTTTTGTTTTTTTTCGAGACAGGGTTTCTCTATATAGCCCTGGCTGTCCTGGAACTCACTCTGTAGACCAGGCTGGCCTCGAACTGAGAAATCTACCTGACTCTACCTCCCAGAGTTCTAGAATTACAGGTGTGTGCCACCACGGCCTGGCTAAAAGTGAAATATTAAGATCTTCCCTTCTTAGAAAAGTTAACTTGTGCAGGCCATCTGTCATGATGTATGACCAAGGAACAAAACACCACCACCAAGATTAGACATATGAATAAATCCTATATTGATATAAACATTTTATTAGAGCAGACATTGACTAATAACTGCAGCAGCTTTGGCCTGAAGATTTTTCTTGGGTCTTAATGACAATTAACACTATGACCATTAAGAGTTAATAATACACTGCAATACTTGCCCAGGCTGGCTTAGACAGTGTTTTTCAGTCTAGTGCCCTTGGAAGTGCAAAATTCTTAAATGTTGAATTATGGGGTGGGTGAGGGAAAATGATTGTGAAAGATAACTCTCTTCTGTCAGTTTATCAATAATGCCTAAATTTATGACCAAGAGGAAATTAAAATGTGTGTCTAAGACAGAATGATATGATCTATGTTTTGGAACAATATGACTCTATCCCTGTCTACTGGGTTCTGCATAAATAAAGAAGCATGCTGACTGCCAGTCAGTCAGGCTGCAAAATTCCTCTGATCACCATGCCTGACTTACTCTTCTCTTGCAGATTCCTTACCTCCTCTGTGAGACCTGGTCATCACTGAGGCTGGCTCTCAGCAGCAACCGCTTTTTGGGGTGCCTGCCATAAAGTCATAGAGAATGACTCACAGAGTCTGGCCAGGAGCAGGATGAGAAGCTGGGTCTCTCAGTGTACATCAGCATGTATACCCCAATACCAGAAGTTACCACAGATACAGCTATTGGTTGCATCTCTCAATGTACATCAGCATGCATACACCAAGATCAGATTGAAGTGGAAGTTTCTGGTTGTGTCATGTGATACAGACTCACATGGCATTTTGCTGAGGCAAGATCCCTGGGAGGACATGTGATGTTTGGAGAGAGCTAGCTGTGCAACACTTCATTGGTCTTGCACTCTTTGTTGGTCTTGCATCTTTGTTGATCTTCACTTCATTGAGAGAGGCACAGCAGAAAACTGGCATTCCAGCTGTTGCTGGTCACTCACTGACTCGTGCCAGTTCGGTGGAGGCCTAGTGGTTTCTACTGCATCAAGCCATCATTGTTGATTTATGCTTGATATCCTGACACTACTGAACTGGAAAGCTGGTATCCTGACAAAGATAGTGAGGCATAGGGCAACAATTTATAACAGGTCAGGTCTAGGAGGGTGTACACCATGCATTCTAGGAAACAATTTTGCAATGTGAGAAGGGAAGAAGCCTAAACCAGGCTTTCTCATCTTTGCCGAGTTTCCCAAAGATCCTGGGCTGCACGAGCCTTTGTCATCTCCCCAAAGAACTACTTCTAAACAGGTCCATATTCTCTTGTCCTATTTACCATCTTTTCTTCACTCTCTTTGGGCTGTGGGCTAGAAGTGGGGTCAAAGAATTTGAGAACCCTTAATAAAGCAGGTTTTGAAAGATGTGTCTACACCAGATGTTACCATGTGTGCATCTATACACAGAATGGTGCATCTTAGCAAGTAGGCAACTCCAAGACCTGTATCTTAGATTCATCTTTATGAAGAAAGTGCAATGTGGCTAGTAGGAGGTGGGGCCTGAAGATATTAAATGGCAGGCACTGCGGGGGGGGGGGTGTAATTCGCTGATCAAGCCAATGTTTCATTTTGAAGACAAATGAAGCTGAGGCACAGAGATCCTAAGTGCCAGATCTAGAGTAAGATGCTAAGGGATGATTACATTACACAAGGAGGACTAAGTTCACCTCCCTGGATGCCACAAGTCTATGGCATCCTATTTCCTGGCTCTGTTATTACTAGCACTTGCTGTTAAATGACTACTGGCATTGGGATAAAAAGAATCCACCTAGGAACTCCTACCCCTTTATCTTCGGGGGTATCCTCCATGTTAGGATCCTATGATCCTGAGGGCTTTGACACGACTGAATAAACATGAACCACAAGGGTGGAGCCTGGTTACAGCTTGTTTCTTTCTCACTTTGCCAGGTGGTTTCTTGGAATGTATGGGGTGCACTGTCCTGGGCCTGACCTGTTACAAATTATCACCCGATGCTTCACTATCTGCCAATGGGGCTTGCTAGAATTCTACAGTAGAAAGAGCTGTGAATTAAAGCACACTGCTTGATTCCTAGCATCAGAGGTAACATTCTGATGAATTACTGACTGCATCCATGCTGGGACTGAAGGGTCTAGTCAAATAGTCTCGGACTCTGGATTCTTATAGAATACAACAACAGATTTGCAGACCTAATAACTGAATAGTCTATTAGTTTTATTTAAAGGATTTCCTAATCTCATATTGTAGAAAACCCAATATAACAAGATAGCCACACTCATTTCTATAACTGCCAACTCAAGGTTTCTTAAGAAACAAGAACATTTGGAATGCTGATTGTTATTTTCATAGCAACTTTATTATCTTCCCCACTTTCCCCCCAAGCACAACTTGAGGTTTAAGGGAATGCTCCCCTCATTTTTATAATCACGGTGACTATTCAAGGGGAAAGGACTGTGGGAATTTGACAGAAGGAGCACCCTGGCCAGGGGTGCTGCCACAAGGAGCTGTCTTGTAAAGTTAACTTGCTTTGACAAGTTCCAGATGTGATTCATGGGACCAGAAATTCTGATTACTGAAGCCTAACACCGTCCTAGAGACATGATTTCTGTCAGATAGAAGAGTGTTTAGAGGATCTTTGTCTCTTCCTATGATCAAATACCAGAACGTATATTGGCTTGTATTCTAATTTTAAGGTTGATATTTGAGATGCTCTCTTGTATGTTGTATCTAAGAAGGCACTAAAGATTCCCATTTGAAGGTCTGTTTTCGCTTTTGATAGTTGGTTCCTATGTTTGGTTACTTCCTATGCAATGAGCATGAGATGGGAATTCTATATTCTTGAAGTATTCTTGAAGTATATGGCTTGGGCTGGAGAGATGGATGCAATTGTAAAGCCCTTGACCTACAAGAGTGAGAACCTGAATTGGATCCCAAGAACCCATATTTTTAAAAGTGGGGCTTGTGTGTGAGCTTGTGATCCTAAAACTAGGAAGGCAGAAGTAGTTAGAGCTTATAGATTGCTGGCCAGCCAGCCTAGCCTAGTTGGAGAGTTCCAGGTCAAATAAAGACCCCGTCTCAACAAAACAGAATATAGACAGCTCCTGAGAGATGATGAAACCTGAGGATATCCCCTTGCACATGCACACACAAACACGTGCACCCTCCCACACACGTGTGCATATACTCACATACAAAGTATATAACTCAAGATCTTTGAGAAGGAAGACCTTGATCCCCCACTGGCTCCCTATATATCTCTGAGATCAAAGTCCTTGCTTTTGGAGGAAGAGTCATAGAGAGGTATTTCTAGCACTGAATGATATCTGGGTATAAACTGTATGTGCTGAGTGTGCATTCAGAGTGGGGGTAATAGGGAGGGAACTCAGGGCCTTGTAATTGGGAGTGAAGAGCTCTACCATTGACTCACACCTATGACAGCTCTCCCTTACCTTTTTATATATTTAGTTTTTGAAATAAGGTCTCTCTAATTAGCTGAGGTTGTCTTCAAACTTGTGGTGATCCTCCTGACTCATCTTCCCAAGTGCTGAAATTACATGACCAACATTCCTAGTTTCTTCCCTTCCTTCTTATCATCAGACTGACTGTCCAATCGTGCTTAAAAAAAAAAAACAACTCTAAAAATGTATTTACATTGATGTTCTGCCTCCATGGATGTCTGTCAGATCACCTGGAACTGGAATTAGTTGTGAACTGCCGTGTGGGTACCGGGATTTAAACCTGAGCCCTTTGGAAGAGCAACCAGTGCTCTTAACGACTAAACCATTTCAGTCCCCTCCCCCAAGCCATGCTTTTAACAAAGACAAGAATATGGTGGTTAATCTTGGTTCTCAGCTTAGCTACATCTAGAATTAACTGAAACCCAAGCATGTGGGCACTCCTGTGAGGGATTTTTTTCTAGGTTTGTTTATTTGAGGTGGAAGATCCACTCTAAATCCAAATCATCTGGGATTAGAAGGTCCACCTGAGTCTGGGCCTCAGCTACCGCTGGCAGTCCACACAATCCTAACTGAAGCAAAGGAAGCTTTGCTCTTGGTCTACTTCCCCTGCTCTCACTGGCCAGTCCCTCTGCCCTGAGGCTGAGGCACTCCGTCGCTGGTGTTAGAACCACTCTTTTGGAAATCCAACGTAAACTGAAGACCAGAAGAAGCTCTCTAGAAATACCCTGGGACTTTCATATTTTCATCCCAGCTGTTTCGGGAAATATGAAATGTGCTTGTTCCTCAAACTCTCTCTGACCCAGTGACCTTGCTGGTCAAGCACTGGAGATTCGTGGCTGACCTAGTTTTATCTCGTGGAGATTCACGGTCCAGAGCTCTCCCGAAACGTCTCCACTAGGCTGCTTCCACTCCAACCCTGGTGCTTCGAATCCCTCACGGCCCACCTCATTTGTGGTGCACATCTGGCAAACCCCGGCTTTGCTGTTGGCCTTTTCTCTCTTGAACCCAGACGAGTTGCCACATTAAGGAAAGCAACATAAACTTAATTCAGAAACAATGGTAACTTACTCTCTGGGCCCAACACCTGAAACCTAATCTTGTAAGTCTTGTTAAAATCTGATTTGATTCCTCTGGTGGCAGATGCTTGCAGATCCACCATGATACTAGGAAACTGTAGCAGCTACATTTTACCACTCTGCTATCACTGTTCCAAAAGGAAGTCACTCTCTCCTTCTGTCCAACCCGGAAGTCCCGCCTACTGGCCCAGTGATTAGCTCCTTTATTCATTGGGGACTGGTTCACAAGAACAGCACCAGGCCCATCCACAACAACCAGCAGTAGACTGGAACTACGGAGACATCCAGCAAAGATACTAGATTCTTCGCTTTTCCACTGTTGGACAACCTGGACCACAGCATGCATGCCTCTCTTATAGAGAACACACACACATATATACATGTTCACATAAATACATACATATAAACATATGCATATTCATCCTGCCAATTCTGTTCCATTAGAGAACACTGACTATAAAATCAGCATATAGTTCTGTTGTATTTTCTCCATCTGTGCCTTGTGGAAGATCATGAGGCAAAAGTATTTTTCATGGGCAAAAAGTAAATTGGAGCTTTCTTGTAAAAAAAAAAAAAGAAAAAGAAAAAGAAAAAGAAAAAGAAAAAGAAAGAAAAAGAAAAGGAAAAGAAAAGATCTATCAGAAAACACTACTGAGGGCTGGTGAGATGGCTCAGCGATTAAGAGCACTGACTGCTTTTCCTGAGGTCCTGAGTTCAATTCCCAGCAACCACAGTGTGGCTCACAACTATCTGCAATGGGATCTGGTACCCTCTTCTGGTGTGTTTGAAGACAGCAACAGCAACAGTATACTCACATATAAAACAAACAAATCCCAGGACGGCCAGGGCAATACAGAGAAACCCTGTCAAACAAACAAACAAACAAACAAACAAACCCACCCCCCAAAAAAAACAAATCCAAAAAACAAAACAAAACAAACAAATCTTTAAAAGAAAGAAAAAAAGAAAACACTACTCATAATTCTTCACTATTAATTGTAAAGTAAAAAATAAATACTTGTGGCATTTCACATTTCACTGTATTAACTGATTTAATGCATGATAATAATACTAACTCCTTAGAAATTCTACTCTGTATGTATTTGCGCGCGCGCACACACACACACACACACACACACAAACCTGTATGCCATGTAAACAGATTATAGAATGAAAATCACAATTATGATATTCTAGGAGCTAGCAGAAATTGTTGATTGAATAAAGATGCATACAGTCTGTAGCTGGACAGTCTCTGTTCTGGGGTAGGCTGCTCTAGTGGCGGTGGGCTATCATCTAAGAGTGTCCGAGCTGGGGTGGTGGAGCTCTGGCTATGGCATGGCTCTCAGTAGGTGGGACCAGCTAAAATTCCAGCATAGAAGGGGTAGGTGATTTCCTGCCCCCATCCTTTACTGAGGCCCCGGCAGAGGGTAGTTGCCAGGCCAGAAGGGATCATTCTTTTTGGAGATGCAACTTGTGTTAAGAGTCCCATGCAAGCCGGGCGGTGATGGCGCACGCCTTTAATCCCAGCACTTGGGAGGCAGAGGCAGGCAGATCTCTGAGTTCAAGGCCAGCCTGGTCTACAGAGTGAGTTCCAGGACAGCCAGGGCTACACAGACAAACCCTGTCTCGAAAACCAAACCAAACCAAACAAACAAACAAACAAAGAGTCCCGAGCATAATCCAATGGCTCACTCCACACCCATGCAATATAGACATAGCGGGTTATTAAAAGACCTGAAATTGGGATAGCTTTTTGAGTGTCTTATTCACCACTGTTATTAGCTCAGTCCCTAAAAACTGGTTATATCACTACTAAATAAATGATCAACATACGCTACAGCTCGGCTCTTCTATAAGATCCTGAAGAACCAGCGGTTACATTTTTTTTGTTAGTGGAGAAAAGTAAAACCGGACTCAACCAAGTGCTTTCTGCCCGAGAAGTGTCCAGCGTGTTGTGACCACAGTGTGAGGCCGAGACAGAACGCCAAGGACTGGGCGAGCTGGGTGAGCTCTCTCCGATGCTTCTTTTCAGACCCTGGGCTCTGTAGCTTGGCAGAGGACTACTGAGCCCTCCCTGGAGCTTGGCCTTGAAAAACCACGCCTCCTGCGCAGGCGCCGAGGGGGTCGGAGTGCGCATGAGCAATTCAAAGCAGCGCGGGAAGAATCGCGCAGGCGCGTTTGGCGGACCGGCTCAGTGGGACGCTCCCGGAGGCAGCGACCGCGGACGTCCTAACTTCCGTGAACCGTGAGTTTCCGACAGTTTGTCCCACAGCCGTGGACTGCGAGGGGCCGGGAACGAGTTCCTGATCGTGACGCCCTGCGGGCATCCCGCGGTAGGAAGAGGTGCGCCTGCGCACTGAGCTTCCCGTTGGCGCTGGCGGACGGACTTCCCTGCGCGCTCGCCCTGGGCGGCCCATTCATTCATTCTTCCGTTGGCACCGAGCTGCCCTCGGTCGGCCCAAGTCGGGCGGAGGGCTATTCCTTGGCGAGCGACTTCCTCCCGGGCAAACCGCCGTCGGGCCCCCTCAGCCCCGGGGGTCCCCCGCGGGCTGCAGCCCGCTCCACCTGTCCCCGCGGGAGTGCTCGCCGCAGGCCAGTGGCGGCGACGCCTCCCTGGCTGGGACTTGGGCATATGGCGCGGGTTTTAGTGTGATCTCCTGAAGGGCAGATGGTTTGCTGCGTGCCTGCTTGGGTGAGCTCCTTCGCTGTTCTCACCGTGTTGTGATTTTCACAGCTGCTGCTCTCGCCTGTGCACATGACTCGGTAGCCCGCTCTTTGCATCCCAGTCGCGCGTAGTGGAAGTCTCTTTGGGGACTCAGATGGAGGAGCCAATGGCGTTTTCTCCCCTGCGTGGCTGTGACAGGTGCCCGGCTGATGACTCCTTAAAAAAATATGAGCAGAGTGTTAAACATTCAGGTATGTGCTTAGTGCCACGGTTGCAGTTCTGAAGTCCCAGTCTGCAGTTCTAATTCGATAAAAACTAGAAGGAAAGGGGAAGGAAGAAATGTAATTAAATTACACTCCCAGAAATAAACAGGAAAACCACACACCTGACTTATAAACCGAGTTGTGTGTTTACATCGGATTTTATATGTCCACATCATATCAAGAAATCTGGACTTAGGACTGGATCTTATTTTAAGAGGATTGGAGGCCAGCTTTGTCCTTTAAGAGGGCGTTGGTTAGGTCCAGATATTAGTGGCCTTTTAGGAAAACATACTTGTTGACACCTGACTTTTCTTCCAGGCCCACTGTAGCCTTACTGTGTAAAGCTTGGTTTTAGGAATTGGTGGGGAAGGGATTAAGGATTCATAAACAGAATTCACAGGCAGAAACGAATGGAAAGTTTGTAACTGTGGTACAGCACCAAGTCAGTAATCTTCCATAAAGTGAAATGTGGCTCTACCACAGACTCTAGTTTTAGAAGGAATTGAAAATTCCCATATTGTGTACCTTCAGCAGGATATGGCGATAAACATCTATAAACCCAGGTGGAGGAGGAGGATCAGGAGTTCAACCCTGCCTCAGCCCCACCCCAAGAAACGGTATCTCTTCTTACACACTGTGCACAGTGCCCATGTGGTAGTGTTCACTTGACATACATGTTTGTAAACGAAATTCCAGTTGACCGTATTCTTTCCTAAAAGCTAGCCATCATCTTTGTCCTAAGAAAATTTAGGCTCATCCAAAAGGATACTAACTTTGACTTTTAATTTATGATACACACTTTATTTTTATACCCCCCAAAGCTTTAGCCCCACTTAAAAAAGCGTAACATACCATATATTTAACTTCTGGCTAAAACCGAATTGTTCCTTATTGTTAGAGCGAGCACCTTTCTCCGTGGTTCTTGTCCTGGTGGTGAACAATCCTGTTACTTCAGGACTTAGAAGCTTGGGAGTCCTCTTCCACCAACCCTGTGCTCATCCTGTGCAGTCCTCCTGCTGTCTCTCCTTGTTAAGGCTGTGTGTGCTGCTGTGCTTGTCCTGGTCCGTGTCTGTCACACGACCTCATTCCTTGTTGAAGTACCACTGATTTTCTTAACCTAGTCTGTCTGCTTACATTTCTCTGCAGATTCCCAGTCTCATATGCTATTCGATCAATATTGCTGTTACCTAGTTTTCCCTTTCCTTTTTAAATTTTTTTAAAAATAATAGCCTGTTTTTCAGTCTGACTTTTCTTTTTAATTAATAAATACACATACAGTGCAAGCATTTAGTGTTCCATATTCAGTTTGGCTTCTCGTACACATTGTTCATTAACTAGAAGAGTCACACATGCATGAATCTGATCTAGTTCTAGAATTATTTTCAGGAGAATACTCCTTTTTTAATATCTTGAAAATCTGGTGCATTAATAGGGTGAATTTATTTCCTGTTTGAAAAGTTTTGTAACTTTTATGTAATTCAACATAGGACATTACAACTTGTGCCCATAATAATTTATAAAGCATGCTGAAATTTTATCCATAGGATTCTTTAGTGTGAAACTTTTTAAAAATATATTTATTTTTATGTATATGAGTGCACTGTCGCTGTCTTCAGATACACCAGAAGAGGGCATCGAATGCCATTACAGATGGTTGTGAGCCACCATGTGGTTGCTGGGAACTGAACTCAGGACCTTTGGAAGAGCAGTCAGTGCTCTTAACTGCTGAGCCTTTGAGCCATCCCTCCAGCCCCTCATGTGACTCACTGTATTAGAAATATAACTTCAGTAAAGACTAAGACTGATGAGGTCTGGACATACTGTACGTCAGATCATGAAACCATGATGTACCTGAGCTTTATCTAACTCCTTACTGAAGGCTTGCTGCTGCTGTTGTTTTGTTTTGGTGGGTTTGGGAACATTTTGTCTGTCTTTGCATATGTAGACCCAAAGAGGATTTAGCACACAGTAGGGGCTTGATATAAATAAATGATATAAAATAAATACTTGGTGTAGCAAATGAATAGCAAAGCCCTTTGTTTAGTAGTATTGTTGACTCATGCTTATTAAAAACAATTTGGGAAATTTTGAAAGCCAAAGTATTTCCCACTGTTTAGTCCTTTAGTATTGTGTATGTCTGTGCATGTCTATGTTTATGTCTGTGTTTGTCTGTTGTGTGTGTCTGTATATATCTGTGTTTAGGTCTGTGTGTGTGTGTCTGTGGTCTGTGCCGCTCTGTGTCTATGTAAACAGAACATACATGCATACATGCATGTAGAGGCCAGAGGACAATCTTGTGTATCACTCCTCAAGTACTGCTCACCTTTCTTTTTCTTTTCTTTCTTTCTTTTTTTTTTTATTTCATTGTATTTTGTTAGCTTTTCAGTGTCTCTGCAGACATCGTTCCTTCTTCCTAAAATGTCCTCTTTAGTTCTTCCCACATTGAAATGTAAACCATCTTGGGGTAATAATACCCTCTGTCACCTCAGAGGCATTTCTCTGCCACACCCCTTGTTGCTCGTACCCAGTATATGCACTCGTACTCTTGCTACCGCCGTGAGAGTGAGAACCTCTTCCTCCCTACACTCAGTTCCTAGAGAAGGCCCCCTGCACACTCCTTTTTAAAGTTAGTGACTTTGAGAGTGTTGGTAAGCACCGGTGGCACCTCTCTGAAGCTGAGCAAATGAGTCACTTCTTTGATTAGGTTTCCATAGCTGGAAAAAAAAATCCATCTGTTTTTCTTGTTGGGAGTCTTACTTTGTAAGCCCTAGCAAGCTGCCTTAAACTTGGTATGTAGACCAGCCTGCCCCTGCATTCATAGAGATGCTCGCTTCTGCCTCTCTAGTGCTAGGATTAAAGATGTGCGCCCCCAGACCTGGCACGATGTGCACCCCCAGACCTGGCACGATGTGCGCCCCCAGACCTGGCACAGTGTTCGTTCTCACTCTGCCAACGTCAGACTGCTGAAGGTTGAGGCCCAAGCAGCAGCATGTGCCGGGACTCAGACATTCAGGAAGAAGTAGGAGGGAGATTCCGAGCTTGAGACTTGGTCTGAGCTGCATTGCCAGACCCCGTCGGAGAAACCAGGAGAAACCATGTGTTAGAGAACCTTAGAAGACTGTTGTTCTGAGCTGTTGACTGACCATTCTGTGCTCAAAACTTTCCCAGCCTGTAAGATTTTGTCTCTGCTGAAGGGAGTTGTTTTCAGGACTATCGCATGGTGCCCTGATTATGCCATCTAATGATCACAGCACTGCCTCGTCCAGCTTTAGTCTTTTTTGCTTTAAACTTAGCATTTTCATCTTAAAGGCCAGATATGTACTGACTGTATCTTAGTATGTACCTCTAGTACAGTACACAGTTGCTGTGTTTAATTTTCAGACTTTTTATTTTTCCTGCTGGTTAAAATTTTGTGACTAGCAATTTATTAGCAACTCTATGGAGTTTTGATGTTTATCATTTTGTGGTCAATTACCTATTTTAAAATATAATTCATTGTTTTATTTTTTTTTAACTAAGAAATTATAAGCTACGTAATGGTGGCAAATTCCAACAATAGTACTTGGGAGGCAGAGGTGGGGGAATCATAAGCCTTGGCCAGCTCTCTGGCCCAAACCACCATGAGCAACAGAACCCTTACTATAGCTTGTTAATTCTAACTTCCTTCATAGGTGTTAAAAGAGATATCGAGGAGCTTTGTGAGGCTGTGCCACAGCTTGTCAGTGTGTTCAAAATTAAGGACAAAATTGGAGAAGGTAAGTTAAAGGTATGTTCCACTATTGTTAAACAGTTGAAACCATCGTAATGTTAGTAACTGTGGTAACAAGTTTTAAACAGAGTGAAAGTAGTAAATATTTAGGGTAAAATAGTCATAAGTTAGTATGCCACTAGGACACTTGGCAGTCTCTTGACTGCCAGAACTGTCTTTATTAGCATTTTAAGCCTGACGTTGGGATATTTACTCAATTGTTTCGCAGGCACCTTCAGCTCTGTTTATTTGGCCACAGCACAGCTGCAAGAAGGACATGAAGAGAAAATTGCGCTGAAACACCTAATTCCCACAAGTCATCCTGTGAGGATCGCAGCGGAGCTTCAGTGTCTGACAGTTGCAGGGTAGGCATTTAAAGGCGTGCCATTTACAGACCTTAGCAGGAACGGTGACGAGCTGGCGCCTGGCTTACAGTGCTCAGCCAGTTGTAGCTCTTACTAGTGCTTGGCCCTGAGCCTTGTGTTGCTTAAATTGCTATTAATCTTTTTAGAGGGGATTTTTCTTGAGGCCCAACCTGGCATCCTGTTCTTACTCCATGTATTTAAAGCTTTCCTTCCTGGTCAATAGTCAGCCTTGGCTTATGGTGTGGACTTGTCCTTATTGTGAAGAACTATTTGACGCCTCAGTTCTGATAGCCTTGTCTCCTGTGTCTTTCTTAGAGCAGAGTCATTTGGCATATGTTTACCCTGAGTTTCTTTCTGCTAGGTTAATCCTGTCAACTGTGGACATGGTGGCCTGCTCCTGTGCTGAGCTGTCCCCTCTTCTGGACCAATAGTAGCACTACTGGTCCTTTGCTTTCTTTAATGACAAATTTCTTAAAAGTTTCCCAGTTTGCCATTACAGATTATGATGTAAATGATTTTATACATGCAGTAATGTATAATGATGAAATCAGAGTCACTAATAATTGTATCTCTATGAAGATTTATCTCTTCTGCGTGTTTCAAACCTTCGTATGAAGTGTATAATCAGTTATTCTGAGCTCTAGCCACTCGACTGTGTGCTAGAGCCTTGCTGCTCCTAAGCAGCATTCATAACCCTCATCCTCCTCCTGTAGCCCTTGCCCACTGCTTGCCTCTAGCGATCCTATATTACTTTCTGTGAGATCAGCTTTTTTGGCATCCTCACAAGAGTAAGATCATGTGATATATGTCTTTCTGTATATTGAACCCATACATGGATGTGCACATATACTACTTAATTTTAACCCTGGCCAGAAAATAACCATTCCAGTAAATGTTCTCATCTGCCTGTGTGCAGAAGATACCACCATCTATCTCCTCGGTTGCTCAGGCCAAACATGTATATATCATATCATCCAGACATGTATATATCATCCTCCAGACACATATTTATCATCCTGTGCATCTTCATTGTACTCCTAAACTGTGCTTCTCCACAAGTACATAAACATTTATTCAGATCTGGCATGCCTCTAATCCCAACACCTGGGAGGCCAAAGCAGGAGGATTGCCATGAGTTTTTAGACCAGACTGAGCTGTAGTGAGATTCAGGACCAAACCAAACCAAACCAAACAAAATATCCCTCTCCCCACACTCCTTTTTTCCCCCTGCAAGTTGATTTCCCACTTTGAAAGATGTCATGGTTAATATTTTTTCAATTTGACAGGATCTAAAATCATCTAGAGACAAGGTTCTAGGCACACCTGTGAGGGGTCATTTAGATTCTAGAATAAAGATACTTTCTGAGACTTTGAGGGATTATCATGGTTAGGTGATTTGGTGTGGGAAGACCCATTTTAACTGGGCAGGATTATTCCCTGGAGGGATCCTGGACTGTGTAAACAGGAGAAAGCTTTCTGCTCCTGACTGTGGATGTGATGTGACCAGCTGCTCCAGAGCTGCAGCCTTGGTGGAATTGTCTTAGTCAAGGTTTCTGTTCCATGAGCAAGAAGCAAGTTGGGGAGGAAAGGGTTTATTCAGCTTACACTTCCACACTGCTGTTCATCACTAAAGGAAGTCAGGACTGGAACTCAAGCAGGTCAGGAAGCAGGAGCTGACGAAGAGGCCATGGAGTGAGGTTTCTTATTGGCTTGCTTATAGAACCCAGGCCCATGGAGTGAGGTTTCTTACTGGCTTGTTTATAGAACCCAGGCCTGTCAGTCCAGGGATATCACTACCCACAATGAGCCCTACCACCCTCGATCACCAATTGAGAAAATGCCTTACAGCTGGATATCATGGAGGCATTTCCTCAAGGGAGGCTCCTTTCTCTGTGATAACTCTGTCAAGTTGACACACAAACCAGCCAGTACAGGAACTGTGCACCAGAGTAAACAGTTTCTCCTTAGGTTGTTTTGTTAGGGTTTTATTTTGTTTTCCATTATGTGAACAGGCAAAGAAAAGGTGTGAGGTTGGTCATGGCTTTAGATGCTTCCTTGCCTGATTTTCTAAAGTCTTGTCCTTTTTTTTTGGTTTTTTTCGAGACAGGGTTTCTCTGTGTAGCCCTGGCTGTCCTGGAACTTACTCTGTAGACCAGGCTGGCCTTGAACTCAGAAATCCGCCTGCCTCTGCCCAGGTGCTGACAGGCATGTGCCACCACGCCCTGCTCCCGTCTTTTACTCAGAGGTCCAGCATATGGAGTAAGGTATATCTAGAGGAAACCCCCTGCATTCAAACCGTGCTTTTGTGATTTAGCAGCTTCTGTGACATTGGAGATGCCCTTAGCCCCTCACTTCATTTTCTTATTGTAAAATGTCCGAGGGTGACCTTTCCCATGAGGGGGCTGTGAGACTGGGGGCTTGTTAGTTAGTTAGTTTGTTTGTTTGAATTGAAAGTTTTTGCATGGAAAGTTCTGGTCATGGTTTCCCCTCCCTCCAGTCCCTTCTAGGATTGTCCCATGCACCCCACTCCATACCCTTTCTCCCAGAAGAAAGCAGACAGGCAAACAGAAGACCAGGTATGGGGAGTTAGAGGCAGGCAGATGTCATGAGTTCTAGACCAGACTGCTGGTATACAGAGTGAGTTCTAGAACAGCCAGGACTACATTGAGAGACCCTGTCTCAAAAAAAACAAAAACAAAAACAAAAACCTAAAAGAAAGAAAAACCACAAGAGAAACACACACACAGACACACACACTGTCAGAATCTAAAGCACACAAGGCAAAGACTAGTAAGACCAAAACAAGGACCCCAAACAAAACAGTATGTGTCTACAAAAATAAGTTGAGTCCTGTTTGTATGTTTGCTTGTTTGCTTTTTTTGTGTTGGGCATCTTCTGCTGGACATGGGGCCTACCTCTAAGGGTGGTCAACATACCTGGGGAGACTCCATTGGAGAAAACTTAACTTTTCCTTTGCAAGCTGGTGTCAGTTGCAGGATAGTTTCATGGTTAGCGGTGGGAGCCCATGTCTTATTCCCTCTTACCCCACAGTGCTGGGACCCCATCTGGCTTGAACTTGTGCATGCTGCCCCAGTTTCTGCAAGTTGATGCACATTTCATCCCTGTTGTATCTGGAAGACACGGTTTCCCTGGAGTCACCTGCCCCCTCTAGCTCTTAAATCTTTGTGCTCTTCTGAGTAGCACCCTGGGCTCAGACAGGATAAACATAGAGATGTCCCATTTAGGACTGAGCAGGTCAGAATCTCTCAAGATTGAGTTTATTAATAGGTATAAAATGCTTAGATGAAAGCTTGGCTGGTCACAGAGGTGGTCAATGAGTGTTACTTATTTTACAATCTATTACTAGTCATATCTGCCAGTATGTATTGTTATCTGCAGATATCTCATGTTTGCATTGTTACAGTAACCTTGTAACTGGTGCTATTTTAGTTTGAAAATTTTATTTTTTACATGGCAATTAAATATATTCATGAGGATGATTTTTCGTTTTTTAGTGTAAGAACATATACATTGCTAAAATAATTCTTTTTTTTTTTTTTTTTAAATATAAAGGCATTAAGTTGCAGTGTGTTTGACCTTTCCTCTAAAGTTCACTGTGCATTTTCCAATAGGGGGCAAGACAATGTCATGGGAGTTAAGTACTGCTTCAGAAAAAACGACCACGTGGTTATCGCTATGCCGTATCTGGAACATGAGTCTTTTTTGGTAGGTTTTAATAGTTTTGAACTTCAATCAGCTAAATTTTTAAATTGAAACAGTTTAGTGACTTTATTCATAACTTTATTTTAGGACATTTTGAATTCTCTTTCCTTCCAAGAAGTTCGGGAATATATGTTTAATCTTTTCATAGCTTTGAAACGGATTCATCAGTTTGGTATTGTTCACCGTGATGTGAAGCCCAGCAATTTTTTATACAATAGACGCCTGAAAAAGTGAGTATGAAGAATCCCAGAAAACATTAGCCGTTGAACTCACGCTTTGAGCCCATCTCTTAGACTGTAATGTTCACATTGACTCTTCACGTTTCTGTTGTGACTGGGGAGAGGAAATGGAAGAGGAAAATGAAATTATATCAATAGCACGATGTGCATCATGAGATACGCCCTTAGATAGAAGGAACTTGGAATCTGGCCCGGTTTGACCTTTGAGCCCTTGTTTCTAGGCTTTCTATTTTTGTTTTAATGAGAACGTTGGACCACATAATTTATTTTCTGTGTGAAAGCCAAAGTTGTTATATGAGTATTTTTGTTGATTATATATGGAAGAGACCTTATAAGCTGAAAATAGCATTTATGTTATCTAAGTATATCATTCTTAGGGCGGTAAGGAGTTAAAAGTATTCCCTAGCCCTTGTTGTTTAGTTAGACATTTTCTACTGTTACACCATCTTTCCCACTACTGAACAACCCAAGGTTCTGTCATTAGTCTCTGCTGTGTCTTCTTCCTCACCTCAGTACAGGCCAGGAGGGGACATAGTACTTGGCTGGCTGGTCCAAGGACAGCCTTAGCTGTTAAGTACTTGGAAATTTTTCTTTTTTCTTTTCTTTTTTAAAGGAATATTATACATTCTTAATTGTTCTAGAATGAATTAAAGTTTCTGAATGTGATTTGACAGCATTACAGTGTTATTAAGATTGAATCTCTCTAGGAGGGTGATAATACTTGATTTGCTTCTAAGGTATGCCTTGGTGGACTTCGGTTTGGCCCAAGGAACCCGTGACACAAAAATAGAGCTGCTCAAGTTTGTCCAGTCTGAGGCTCAGCAGGAAGACTGTTCACGAAACAAGCATCACATGGTCATCGGCCCCAGGGGCCCCCTGAGTCGACCGGCACCTAAGAGTGTAGATCAGCAGTGTGCCACAAAAGCTTGTGTCAAAAGGTCCTACGCAAGCACACAAACTCACATTAAGCAAGGAAAAGACGGAAAGGTGCTACCTTTTACATTTTCAATAAGAACATTTAGGAATGTTTCCATCAGCCAACAGAGGGAGATCTAATGCTAGGATAGCACTTGTGATTAAGAAGCTTTTACAGACCTATGCTACGAGTCTTAGCTGGTTAGTTAATAAGAGTGTTACTGAGTCAGTTTCACTCTGTTTCAAACTAAAATTTTATACTTTGTCAGCTTATGGTTTGCAGTTAGAGATTACATTATATGATAAAACAAAAATTCTACGTTACAAAATTTAAATTAGTTATATGCTCTCTCTCTTTAAAGAGCATTATGACAGAGAAAATTCTGAAGTGTCTGTCTCCATTTTGGCTGTCCAGGAAAGGAAACACCTGTGTGGGTGGCCTCAAGCATTTTTAGTGTTGGGGGGGGGGGCTGTGGTGATATTTTATGGGTACAGAGTTTAGCCTAGACTGTGTCTCCTTTCACAGTGTTTGATGCCTGAGAATGTCTTGGCTGTCACATGGTCTTTCAGAACTGTGGCAGAGGACAGCTGGCAGAGAGTGTTACAGATATAACCCTTAATTCTTGTTTTTGTTGGTATTGTAGGAGGGATCTGTAGGCCTTTCTGTCCAGCGCTCTGTTTTTGGAGAAAGAAATTTCAATATACACAGCTCCATTTCACATGAGAGCCCTGCAGAGAAAGTAAGTAATATAGCTTCATAGCTCAGCCTGTCGCCAACCACACACCAGCAGGCTCAGGGAACCCGCTAGACAGCGCCTATTAGTCTGACTTTGGCAGAAGGTATTGCTGCTTCAAGCATTTACTTGAAATTCAGTCTTTAATCTTTTTCTGAATTCTTTGTGGTGGAATTTTTTATTTTGATTATCTGTTGCTGTTCTTTCTCTATAGGAACACTCAAAACAAGGCTAGACTTCCCCATGTGAGCTCGCAGGACCTCACAGTTCCAACACACAGTCAGTAGTGTAAAGATTCCTGTAAAGTGCCCTCAGGTTGGATGGTTTTAGTTGGCTTGGGTACCCTGTGACAGCAGATTGGTGTAGGCAGTGTACCTGTGGTTACAGCTGTGACATGGAGGCAGACCTTAGTGATCAGGAACTGTTAATGTTTCTCTAGTGTTTCAGGAAGTTCAGTAAAGTGTCAAATGTTTGCAAAGCTAATTAGTAAATTTTAATGTCATTTGACAGAAAACCCCAAAGAAGTCTATAAACTTTTTTTTTTGAGATACAGGGTTTTACTACATAGCCTAGACTGTCATCAAACTTGGAATCCTCCTGCCTGAGCCTCCCTAGTTGTGCTGTTATTAACATGTACAACCATGTCCAGTGGCCTTAAATGTTTCCATAGACTTGCGACCCAGTGGTACCGGCAGCAGTTTTGAATGAAGCTCATGCTTCTGATGCTGCCTTTAGCGTGCTCGTGTTTGAAGGCATCATGTTAAATGTCACAACTTCTTTTATAGCTCATCAAGCAATCAAAGACTGTGGATGTAGTATCAAGAAAGCTAGCAACAAAAAAGACGTCCATTTCTACGAAAGCTATGAATAGTGTGATGAGGGAAACTGCCAGGTCCTGCCCGGCTGCCCTCACCTGCGACTGCTATGGGACAGATAGAGTCTGCAGCGTTTGCCTGTCAAGGTAACATGTCCCTGTGGTGCTGGAGAGTCCCGGCATGCAGCCCAACAAGATGAGCAATTGAAATAACTGTGGGAGATTGGTTTAGTGAGGAAAAGGGAATAATATGGGCCCCGGTCACAGCAGTGTAGGGAGCGGATAGTGTGACATGCACTCATTGGGCAAAACCACTTTCTCTGGAAATCATGTTTGCTGATTGCAGCTGGGTGGGGGGCCCTGGAGACCTTTGCAGAAGGAATTGTTTCTGTCCTCTGTGCCCGCCCCCCTGAACTCAGTAACCAGGACCTAGGGACGCTGCTGCTCTCAGCCTTCAGGTTTCCCTCAGGCTTTGTTTTATAGACTGTTCCTGATTTAGTCAGATCCACACGTGCATGAGTCCATCAGTAACTCGGGACCCCAAGCGAAGGAGTTTTTATATGAATTTCCATTGAGTTGCATTTTTCTATTACAGATTTTAATACCTACCATCTGTTTTTATACTTGGAAATTGTGTTGAAATCTGTCTGGGACAAGGCCAGGGCATAAGGGTTAGGCCAGGGTGTGGGGTTTGGGGAATAAATGTTTATCGCATTAAGTTTTCATTGCTTATAAGAATTTTATTTATATTGCTACCAGTACAGAATTTTGTGTGAACTAAATTAATACATCACATAGGTTTATTGTTGTTTTGTTTTTATTTTTTGTTTGTTTGTTTGAGACAGGGTATCTTTAAGTAGCCTTGGCTGTCCTGGAACTCGCTAAATAGACTAGTCTAGCTTCTGTCTTCCAAGTGCTGGGATCAAATGCTTGTTCCACTATGCCTTACTAATAGTTCAACTTTAACATAACTAGGTATCTTATTTCTTCTTCATAAGGCGGCAGCAGGTTGCCCCCAGGGCAGGCACACCAGGATTCAGAGCGCCAGAGGTCCTAACCAAGCGTCCTGACCAGACGACAGGTACGGAGCTCAAGAAGTGCCCTGCCCTACCCTGCAGAGCGCTTGTCCTGGGTGTAGTATTTGTCCTCGCTACTGGTGCCCAGTGTCCCACTGCTAAGACGATGTGCTTCTTTATAGAACTTCTGATCTTAATGCTGCTGTTTTTTAAATGACACCCCCTCGGCCCACCCCATAGTTTGTATTTGCTCAGCCTGTCTGAAAGATGATTTCACAGAACTCTTGCCATCAGCTGCCAGGGGCACTGTATTCAGTCACTTTTCTGTCAGGGTGAGAAGCTCAGTGCTCACCTGTTTACTTAGTACTCTGTGGTATAGGTGAAGTTTTTCATTAATTTTAGTTTTTGCTACCATGAAAATAATACAAAAGCAGTTAACAGATTTTGAAAAAGAGAGTTTCTAGAATCCAAAAAGTCTAGAGCCTTAGAAGACACTGAGTTAAATGTACAGGTGGCTCTTGCTGTCGTGGAGTGGGACGTGGAGACCCTGAGGAGGGTCACTTGGATTCACTGTGCACCTGTCTGCTGCAGTGGCTCTCATTCTCGCTAGGACACACATGCTCATAAGTACAGAACAACTGGTCAGACATGCTGATGGCACCTATTATCCAAAGGGTTATGAAAGGAAGGAAGTTCATGTGATAGAAAAGATACCTCTGAGGAAATACTATAGAGTTGGAGATTAGCATTGAGCAGGACCGGAGAAACTCAAGAAACAGCATAGTGGAGCTGCGGAGAGGAGCTGCATGAGTGTAGTGTTGCTCAGTACAGAGTGGGAGTCAGGAGGTAGACTCTGCACCCGGATGCCCGGCAGACTGCGTTCTATAGATGCTGTTCAAGGGAAGAGACAGAGCGGCTGTTCTAGAAGGCAGTGCACATGTGCAGGGAGAAAGATTGAGGAGGCTGGTGTCCTGCAGTGGTCCGGCTGAGGGTGAGAGTGTGGGCATTTGTAACAGTGGAAATGAAGGTGAGCCGGTGACAGGCAGGCCTGGAAGACGCTGCTTGTCAACACTCAGGCGGCGCACTGAGGGAAGGCTTCCGTCTTTACAGAACGAGCTTGAGGGACATGGACATGTGTCCAAAACAAGGCAGAGAATGATCGAGAGCCTGCTTTATAGGGAAAGGTAGAATTGCACTGAGCCATAGCTGGTTTGAGATTTGTGGTGCATCCATATGAAAGGTCCTACAGAGCAAACAGTCAGTCTGAAGCTCAGCGAAGGAGCCAGGTGGAAACACAGCTGGGTATCAGTGAAGATGGAACTCTGTGGGAGAAGGTGCGGTGAAGAGATTGCACGCTGAGGAGCCTCAGCATGGACAGCGGAGGAGCAGACAGTGATTCAAGTGAAAGTATGACAGGACAGTGCTGAGTGGCCAGGGAACCCCAATAACTTAGCACTAGGATGTTAGGAGAGAGGTCGAGTCAGCCTGGCTTTGCTTCTGTTCTGCTGCTGGGCTCACACCCAGGGTCGTAGCTGCACTGGTGTTAATGCTCAGCGAGTCTCACTAAAAGGAAAATACCTGCACTACCAAGTCACCATCTTGAAAAGCATCCAGATTTCTTCCCAAATAGCTATTGTTGAATTTCCTTTGATCCCATATAATGTACATTGATTTACAGTTTTCTAATGATGAAATATTTCTAATTCACCAACATGTTAAAGAGAGAAAACCATTTCGCAGAAGGAATGTTGAGTTGTAGTTATACTTTTGAATCTCCCAAGAAACTTAAATGTCTATTCCAGAACTATGTGAAGGGAATCCTGTTGAGTTGAGCCTTTGTGTCATAACTTAATGTTTCTAAGATGTTAGTTCTCAGTAAAGTTCCGCAGCTACTGGTTTAGGTGAGCATACACTGAGGATTTCAGGCTGGTTTTTAAAGTGTGTTTTCTGTCACAGCGATCGACATGTGGTCTGCAGGTGTCATATTCCTTTCATTGCTCAGTGGGCGGTACCCGTTTTACAAGGCCAGTGATGACTTAACTGCTTTGGCTCAAATCATGACAATTCGAGGATCCAGGGAAACCATCCAGGCTGCTAAAGCTTTTGGTAAGTTTTACATTCTAGAACAAGGCAGATGCTTTTGATTGTCGCCTATAAATTGCTAAATAAATGTTACAAAATTCCCCTCAAAAGTAAACTTACTCAGTACTCATAAGTCATGTACCCTTAGGAAATTATTCACTTGCTTGAAAACAGTTACTTTGTTTAAATAGAATGGACAATTGTTTACAATAGAGGGCCGTGTGCCCAGCACACACAGCGCACTAGTGATTAGTGTGTAAAGAGTGGACAGTCGTGTATACTACAAAGTGCCGTGTGCCCACACTCCTGTTTAAGGATGAACTTTACATTCCTTTCTTTGTCAGCTAACTAGAAGTCAGCTTTGTAATCTCTGTCTTGCATTCTATATATTTTTAGTAGTAAGTTTAAATCTGTTGTATATTAAACATTGTACTTGGCACTGAAGCAAGGATTACTGTGAAGGAAGATGAACAGAAATGTGTATTCCCAGCCCTTGGTGTCTGTGGTTGGGGTTGCAGAGAAGAAACAGATCTTTTATGGCATATTGTCATGTGTGCACACATATATGGATTTTCTTTAGTTTTTTGAGACAGGGTTGCACTGTGTACCTCTGGCCCACCTGAAATACACAGGCATCCTCCTGCCTTTGCCTCTGGAGTGCTTGTATTACAGGTATGTGATACTACACTCAGATCATGAGCATAAATATTAGCTACACAGGTTAAGACTGTAAGAACACATCCTGTGGGGTGCCTGAGCGTCACTTCAACCTTGATCTGGTAGTCCAAACTCAGGTGGCCACAATGTGTGTTTATTCTCCAGGTAGTAGTATAGTTTCTTCTTCCCAGAGGTCAGTGGATGTCATGGGCAGACTTTCAGCTGGCCTACCTCAAAAATAACTAAGCTGCTATGTGCCCAGCCCTAGGACCAGTGGTTCTTAGGCAGGAATACATATCAGGATTAACTAACCAATTTTAAGAACTGCATACATCTGCCCTTACCCTTCCCACTCGTGGAAAATACAATTTAGAAATGGGAACGCTTGATAGGATGCCTTGTTCTTAGAATGGCCGTGCGAGGCCCTTGCTGTGGAGCACCAGCGGCCCAGGCCTGACGTGCCAGAACACTATGTGCAGGTCTTCAGGAGAGTCTCACAATGGGCTTGCCAAAAGTGTGTCGACAGCACTGGCTGCAGACTGAGCCTCTTACCTAGTATAAGAACACTTTATTTGAGGTTAATAGGCTGAAATGATGCACACAGGGAGATGTGACATTGTTGTGAAATTAGTATTATGTTACAAAAAATAGAACATGCTTACGTATGTTCTCAACCACCTAAAACTTTCTGCCTCCTGATAAACAACTGTAAGAGAAGGTCTGGCGATCTGGAGTTCATCAGCCAGTAACAAAACATCTTGTTAAATAACTTGAATCTCTGTCATTGATACTCAAAGTTCTAATGAAGTAATATCTGATGAGAAATGCTCTGGAGCGAGGCTGGTGATAACATGCAAAGCCTTCTGGGGATGTGCTGTTACGGTGCTTTTATCTTTTGGAGTGTGACAGTTTAGTGGTTTTTCTAGTATAGCATTGATAGTTACTTCAGCCAGATCTTACCACCTTGAGCTCGGGCAGGAGAAGGCTCAGTGCCCACAGACCCGCTGTTTCCTGAGTGCTGACTCGCCTGTTGTGCGGAGCCTGCCCCATTGCGGTGGGCCTTAAATACTGGATTGGAGCTGAAACAAATGCCTGACACAACATATCCTCGATGAATGCGTTCATTAGGTTCTTCCCTCAATATTCTAAATGCTTGGTCAAGTGCTAAAATTTATGTGTATTTACTGCCTTGAACTTGCTAAACTTTGTCTCTTGATGTCAGAGCAAACTAATAAATTAAGGGATAAACTGTACTGCTATCCTCCTCTAGCTAGAGTTCCCTAGCAAAGAGGAGGAAGGAGACAGTTTTAAAAGTAAAACTGGATTGATATACACCCCATGACTTAATCTGTGTCCGTTTGTCTCTGTTGCTTTCTCTGGTCCTGCCCACCTTTTTCCTGTCTGGTAATTATATTAGAAAATGTGAAGGCAGCTTTTTATTACCCAGATTGCTTTATTGGCAAGCTGCATACTCCTTCAAGGAATCTGTGTTCAGCTCAGTGTTGAAGGCACATGTCTGTATAAGAGGGAAGTATATATTGTATGATTGCTGTATGATAAGGAAGTATACAGTATATGATTGTTGTATAATAGGGAAATATACAGTGTATGATTGCTGTATAATAGGGAAATATACAGTGTATGATTGTTTATAATAGGGAAGTATACAGTATATGTGATTGTTGTATAATAAGGAAGTATACAGTGTATGATTGCTGTATAATAGGGAAGTATACAGTGTATGACTGCTGTATAATAGGGAAGTGTACAGTGTATGATTGCTGTATAATAGGGAAGTATACAGTGTATGACTGCTGTATAATAGGGAAGTGTACAGTATATGATTGTTGTATAATAGGGAAGTATACAGTGTATGATTGTTGTATAATAGGGAAGTATACAGTGTATGATTGCTGTGTAATAGGGAAGTATACAGTGTATGTGATTGTTGTATAATAAGGAAGTATACAGTATATGACTGCTGTATAATAGGGAAGTGTCGAGTGTGTGATTGCTGTATAATAAGGAAGTATATATTGTATGATTGATGTATAATAAGGAAGTATACAGTATATGGCTGCTGTATAATAGGGAAGTATACAGTGTATGATTGCTGTATAATAGGGAAGTGTACAGTATATGATTGTTGTATAATAAGGAAGTATACAGTGTATGATTGCTGTATAATAGGGAAGTGTACAGTATATGATTGTTGTATAATAACGAAGTATACAGTGTATGATTGCTGTATAATAGGGAAGTGTACAGTGTATGATTGCTGTATAATAAGGAAGTATACAGTGTATGATTGCTGTATAATAGGGAAGTGTACAGTATATGATTGTTGTATAATAAGGAAGTATACAGTGTATGATTGCTGTGTAATAAGGAAGTGTACAGTGTATGATTGCTGTATAATAGGGAAGTGTACAGTATATGATTGTTGTATAATAAGGGAGTATACAGTGTATGATTGCTGTATAATAGGGAAGTGTACAGTATATGATTGTTGTATAATAAGGGAGTATACAATGTATGATTGATGTATAATAGGGAAGTGTATAGTATATGATTGTTGTATAATAAGGGAGTATACAGTGTATGATTGATGTATAATAGGGAAGTGTACAGTGTATGATTGCTATATAGGGAAGTGTACAGTGTATGATTACTGTATAATAGGGGAGTGTACAGTGTATGGTTGCTGTATAATAAGGAAGTGTACAGTGTATGATTGCTATATAATAGGGAAGTGTACAGTGTATGATTGTTGTATAATAAGGAAGTATACAGTGTATGATTGCTGTATAATAGGGAAGTGTACAGTGTATGACTGCTGTATAATAGGGAAGTATACAGTGTATGATTGCTGTATAATAGGGAAGTGTACAGTGTATGATTGCTGTATAATAAGGAAGTATACAGTGTGTGATTGCTGTATAATAGGGAAGTATACAGTGTATGATTGCTGTATAATAAGGAAGTATACAGTATATGACTGCTATATAATAAGGAAGTATACAGTATATGACTGCTGTATAATAAGGAAGTATACAGTGTATGACTGCTGTATAATAGCGAAGTGTACAGTGTATGATTGTTGTATAATAAGGAAGTGTACAGTGTATGACTGCTGTATAATAAGGAAGTATACAGTATATGACTGCTGTATAATAAGGAAGTATACAGTGTATGACTGCTGTATAATAAGGAAGTGTACAGTATATGATTGTTGTATAATAAGGAAGTATACAGTGTATGATTGCTGTATAATAAGGAAGTATACAGTGTATGATTGCTGTATAATAAGGAAGTATACAGTGTATGACTGCTGTATAATAAGGAAGTATACAGTGTATGATTGCTGTATAATAGGGAAGTGTACAGTGTATGATTGCTGTATAATAAGGAAGTGTACAGTGTATGACTGCTGTATAATAAGGAAGTATACAGTATATGACTGCTATATAATAAGGAAGTATACAGTGTATGATGACCTGTTTCTGTTCTTACTTGGCTCACTTTGATATTGAGTTGATGTTCTTTTTTTAAAAGATTTATTTATTGTTATATGTAAGTACGTTGTAGCTGTCTTCAGACACATCAAAAGAGGGCATCTGATCTCATTATGGATGGTTGTGAGCTACCATGTGGTTGCTGGGATTTGAACTCAGGACGTCCCGAAGAGCAGTCAGTGCTCTTAACCGCTGAGCCATCTCTCCAGCCATGATGTTATTTTTAAAATACTTGTTTGTTTTTTTTTTTTTTTAAGTGTGTATAGTGAGCACGTGTGTGCGTGCTTGTGGAGGCCTCACCTCAGCTGACCTCAGGAGAGCCTTCCTCATTTGCTCTTCTTACTCACTGAGGCACAGCTTGCTGATACGGCTAGGCTTACGAGCCAGCCTTCTCTGAGGGCCTCCTGTCTCTACCTTCTGAGCACTACAATTATAGGTGTGCTTCCACACTCAGCAGGCATTAGTGTAGGCTGTGAGGACCAGAGATCCAGTCCTCACACTTAACAAAACACGTGCTAGATCCACCGAGTCATCCCCAGCCTGACGTTTTTACTTTTGAAAAACCTGAGATCTGCTTTGTTAATTGATTCACTCATGACCCTGCCTGAGGTGGGGCCAGGCACTACTTACTGTCATAGAGCTAAAATCCCAGTGGAGGAAAGAATTTGCTGTCAGAGATGAACAGTGTTGAGAAAGGAGGAAGGATATGAAGAGGGTTCAGCTCTTGTACCTTGCTCCAGAACAGCAGCTATTAACTACAGCAGACATTAACTACATCTGGGGTGTGTAGCGGGAAAAGTATGAGGAGTTCGAAACATCTTAATCTTCAAAGAGCTCACAGACTTGAAGGTGAGACAGACATGTTTCATTAGTTATGACAGTAGAAGTAATGATTCTGTTTTGCTGGTCATAACAGAAACTTAAGAACTTTCAGAATATAGGCCTCACAAATACAATTCTTGAGCTAGACAGGGGCATCCTAACACACTGGGGCATCCTGGGAAAGATGTGAGCCCCAGAGCCGGCAGGCAGGGTTAGGAGGAGGAAGGGGAGCTGCAGCTTGTAAAAGTTACAGAAACTGGCAGTCGGGTAAGCCTGGCCTAGCGCAGCAGTCCCCACTCCTCTCTCCTCTCCCTGCTTTGAATACGACTGAGACATGGCACGCGGCCCTCTATCTCATTCTCAGATACAGAAGAACATTCATATGACACAGGACTGGACTTACTTGGTTTTCATGAGTTGCTTCTGATATATTGAATATGTTTTTTCTTTAAGGCAAATCAATTTTGTGCAGCAAAGAAGTCCCAGCACAAGACTTGAGGGCACTCTGTGAGAGACTACGGGGTCTAGACTCTACCACTCCCACGTCAGCCATTGGTCCTCCGGGGAATACTTCCCGTGACCCTGCTGCTTCAGAGAACACTGACCATAAAGCGCCCCGTGTACAGGCTTCTCAAGCTCAGTACCCAGAGAATTCCTTGTCTAAAAGGGACAGCAATGGCTGTCGGAGTCATCCCAGAGACTGTCCTGCCAACTCCGAAGGCTGGGACTCGGTACCTGATGAAGCCTATGACCTGCTTGATAAACTTCTGGATCTAAACCCAGCCTCAAGGATAACAGCAGAAGCAGCCTTATTACACCCCTTCTTCAAAGATCTGTGCTCCTGATACTGCTCTCCACTTACTGCTGCTGCTGTGTGTTGTGAGGTGTGTAGATAGTCACAGCTTGGTGGTGTCCAAGTCCAGGAGAGAATGAATAACTTATTTTAAAAGTATAATATTTGCTCTGATGTCAGACTGTAAACAGATTAAGAATTCCTAAAGTTCCTGGGGGAGTCCTTAACAAGATCTTTGAGTTAAACCACCAAGTAGACTCGGATGCTTAGTGTCTTGTTTCTCTGCCTCAGGAGCAGCCTTACTTAGCCTGATGCATGCATGGGTTCAAGGCACAGGTCATAAAAACAGTAGAGATGATAGGAAGTGAGGCAGGACACTGCTCCTACGGCAGTGTGGTCTACACTGTGTGCACGGGGAGCAGTAGGGAAGGCTGACCTTTGCTGGATGCGTGCAGATGAACAAGTAATTATCACAGAGATGTCTGCCACCACCTAATATAGTCATTGTAAGTTACACGGTGCTTATGCAGAGTTACTTGGTGCTTCCCTAAGTGTTACATGTATTTATATTGGAGCTGAATAATGTGTGTATTGTTGATGGAATGCTTCTCTCTCTCATAGCATTTCTCTGTCACGCCACCTTTGCTTGTTTAGTTAGGTAATGGCCACAGGAAAAGTGAGCATAGGACTGGAGCAGACACCACTGGCCTGCCAGGGGCATCCCCACTTCTGCATTTCTGTTCTGAGTTGATCTTGGTCAGGAGGAAGGGGGCGAAGTAGTAAAGGGCGTGGCACGGCAATTTGTGCATTATTTATGTTCTAAACATCTCTCCTGCCCATGATGGCATACAGGCTTCCTGGGAGTCGGGGATAGACTTGCTGAGGAGTTCCTGCTTGTACCGTCACAGACTACAGGGAGCTGTTTACTGTTGTGAACATGTGAACATGGATAGATCAATGTGTCTCATTGATCAACTTGATGTGTGTATAATGTATATTTGTGTGTAAAGACACCCTTTGTCTTATGCTGCAATTTTTTAAAAACTTGAATGTTTTGAGGATATGTATTTAATAATAAACTTTTAGATTCTTATATCAGAATGCTTATTTAAAAAATAACTTAAGCCAGGTGCGTGTGGTATGTGTGTACAGTCTGCCCGTGGAGAGCCAAAGAAGAGCGGGGAAGAGAACAAAAAGCTTTTCCCCCAGCCAGATGTGGTTACACACCTTTAATCCCTGAACCCAGCAGGCAAAGGCGGACAGGCATCCGGAGTCCAGAGCCTGCCTGATCTGCATGATGAGTTCTAGGCCACCAAGGTCCATATAGTGAGACCTTGTTTATGTCTAAATTAAAATCAGTTCTACTCCCTCTGAGACTAAAGAGCAACCTCCCCCACTCACAGAGAATAGTAGCTGTTGAAGTACAGGCCTGGCTGAGCTGAGCTAGAGAGGATAGAATACCCAGGGACCGGATTCTTCAAAATGTAAGGCACTATCTCAGTAATTAAGATGGAATCTTAATGTGGCTACAAGTTTCGACTCAAAAGTTGACTATCAGGAGAGTAAGAGGGTAAAAGAATTGACCACAACAGAGGGACAGCAGCCTCGGGAAATTGAGAACTCAGACTTGCTTTAAGTTCCTTTAGGTCAACACTTGATTGACATGCAAGAATTGAAGATAAAGATAATGTTAGCAAAGTTAACTAGTATTATATGTTGGTTTTCAGGAAATTTTAGTCCTTGGAGAATGTTGCCTCAATTTTGGGGAAATGTCCTCATCAAAATTAATAAGGAATCTGTTTGTATGGCATTCTCTCTCTCTCTCTCTCTCTCTCTCTCTCTCTCTCTCTCTCTCTCTCCACACACACACACACACACACACACACACACACACACACACACACAGAGCGCCATCAGATGTCTTCCTCGGTAGCTTTAACTGTTCTGAGCCAGGTGAGCTCACCGACACAGCTAGGCTGCTGGCTGCCCTGTGAGCCCCAGGGATCTGCCTGCCTCTCCCTTTCCAGTGCTGACATTACAGATCCCAGTGTTGTTTGTGGGTCCTTGAGATCCGAATTCAATTCCTCCAGCTTAAGTGGAGAAGCTTCACCTAAGCCATCTCTTCAGCTCCTTTGTGGTTAACACCATTTTATAATGGTGGATACTTCCCTGTAATGACCAGGCAAAATAGGCATTGCTAGAAAAGGATTCAGAAGGTTGTGCTGGGCATAGTATCACAGTATTTAGTAGCTCAAGGGCAGCCTGGGCTCCATAAGTAACACTGTCTCCAAGTACCATGTTACTTTCCAATTATAAAAGTTTCTGGAATGTATGACGATTCTTCCTGTTTAGCTTTTTCTAAAAAAATCTTACTGCTTAAACTAGAGATTGTTAAGGTTTTCATTTAATAGCCCTTTAGACATTTAGAACTATTAACATAAGCTACAAGTGCTGGTTATGAAACAGGCTGTACCTCAGCCTTTCTAATGAGACTTTCCCTAATAAGGAGAGGAATATGCTTTTCTTAAAAGACAAATAGAAAACAGTGGCTCAAGGATTGTTATTCTAAAGAATCCAACTGAGTTTGTTTCAAAAGCTTAACAAAACTCATCAAGTGATGCTAATCCCTTAGTTTCTGGCGTCAGCATTGTAGGAACAAATTTGTGTTACAGATGTCAGAATATTGATTGCATAAGGTCTTGAAACCCACAAAACTTGTAGACTTAGGTCTTAGTATTTTCTGTTGTTTATGTAATTGCAACCCGACATGTCACTGTAAAGTTATTTATTTTTAAAAAATGGCCAAATTTGGCGGGTCTAGCTGTCTGCCAGTGTCTGCAGATGTGTTGTTTCCGCCCACATTGGTGCTTGTCCTCTGTGGTCTTCAAAGAGCACTCCCTCCAGACAGTGTGTCAAGTCTTGTTTCGAGAATTTTCCCATCTTAAAGTCATGTGGCTGTTTCCTGACTTTGTCAATGTGTGTGTGTGTGCGTCTGAACTGCCGCCACCTCTCCTGGAAGGGTAGACTGCCAGTTCCCGATAAGCCGGCAGAAGGGGTGACATCATCAGAATGACCCTAGTCACCGGCAAGGTAAGGAAGGCTTCTACAGCCAGCAGCGTTGTGGCTGCCTCAAGTGAGGAGTGGTCTTAGCAGCTGCAGACCTGGTGAGACTGCAGGGACGGCCAGGAAAGCTCCCAACCCTGAGCATGAGGACATTAGCTTGATATGACCTCAGAGGAAGAAAAATTAGTTAAGATAAAATTGACCTCGAACTTTCAGTGCTTTAGACATGGACACTTGACAGGAAAGAGTTTAAAAGGATGAGTACTTCGAGCCTGTTTGAAGAGTGTCTCCTAACCCTTGTGAGGCAAAAACAATCAAGGACTATGACGTGGATGGTTTTACACTTCTTTTTAAGCATGTCCTGTGAGCAGAATACCCTTTTGAGAGTGACACCACCAATCTTAGCCACTGAGCACGTTCCACCCTGGGCTCCACTGAAGCAGTGCTTTAAGAAAAATAACGGGGTCTGGAGAGATGGCTCAGTGGTTAAGATCACTGACTGACCTCATCCAGAGGTCTTGAGTTCAGTTCCCAGCAACCACATGGTGGCTCACAACCATCTGTAATGAGATCCAATGCCCTCTTCTGGGGTGTCTGAAAACAGTGACAGTGTGCTCACATACATGAAATAAATAAATCTTTAAAAAAAAAAAGAAAAAGAAAAGAAAAGAAAAAAGGAAAGAAGGAAAAAGAAAGGAAACAGCCAGAGATGGCTCAGCGGGTAAGAACATTGGTTGTTCTTGCAGAGGACCCAGGATGATACACGTGGTTTACAGCCATCCATAACTCCAGCCCCAGGGCATCACAATACATCCTCTGATGCTGGTGGGTACCAGAAACACATGTGCGCATACAAACAGGCAGGCAGAACTCTCAGTATTAATAAATATTAATTAAAAAATTTAAGTTTTGCACCAGAAAATCTAATCCCAACACATGAAAGAAGATAGAAAATATCCTCATCTCTGTCGCCAGATCAGACAATGCCAGTCCCTAGTGGGGAACCAAGAAGATGGAACCCCCGAAACCAGAAGAGCACAAGCTAGATACTGTAAGCTGTGAGTGAGGAGAACCACTCGGAAGGAGAGGACTGCCAGTCGGGCGGTTTCTTTCTAATCTGAGGGGGTGTGCACACTCACCGAGTGTGCCCCGAGATCACCATACACACAGCTTCTGAGTGATTTACGTATGTGCCTGCCCTTAGTGCAGATTCCTTCTGTAACTGCTGAAGCATGAGATCTATAGCATGTGCTGTAGAACCACAGCTGGGACAAGTGACTTACAAGCAGATAGATGGCTCCACAGCCCGGCTCTGTGGCTTTAACTCAGTCTTCAAGAGCAGGGGCAAGGCCTAGTGGAGCCCAGCACCTCCACATGCCTCTAGACACCACATAGTGCTTCGTGCTGAAGGGCAGTTTCCTTACTTCTCACTGTTGCTGGCTCCCATCTTGCTGTGTGTAATATATAAGTCTATTTGCAAGTATTACCAATGTTTCCTTAACATATGCTTTTCTCTAAGGGTTGTGAAATAAATTCCTGGTGTTTTACTTTGTGTGTGTGTGTGTGTGTGTGTGTGTGTGTGTGTGTGTTGGGGGGATGGGGTTGAGACAGGGTCTCTACATAGCCCTGGCTATTCTGGAATTCACTCTCTCAGCCAGACTGGCCTCCAACTCAGACTTTCCCTGCCTCTCCCTCCCCAGTGCTGGGACTAAAGGAGTGTCACCACACGCAGCCTCCATGAGTGTGTCTAGGGTGTGGGTGAGCTGCAGTGCCTGTAGAGTCTAGAAGAGGTCATTGGAACCCCTGGACTTGAAGTTAGAGGCAGTTCTAGGACCACTTGATGTGGCTGGTCATGAGCCCAGGTCCTCTGGAAGAGCAGTGCACTTTTCTTTAAATTTTGGTTTTTTGTTTTGATTTTCAAGACAGGGTTTCTCTGTGTAGCCCTGGCTGTCCTGGAACTCACTCTTCGGACCAGGCTGGCCTCGAACTCAGAAATCCACCTGCCTCTGTTTCCCAAGTGCTGGGATTAAAGGCATGCAGTGCATACTCTTAATTACAGAACAGTCTCTCTGATACTTAACTTTAAAAAATACTTAGTTTTATATGTATTTATTTATTTGCATGTATTTATTTGTATGGCTCCTGTGTGGTGACAGGGACAGTCTTCAGCAGTTGGGTTCTGGGAACTGAATACCAGGCATGGACACCAGTGCCTTAACCACTGAGCCACCTTTCTTTCGTCTTTAATTAAAAAAAAAAAAAAATCCCATGAGTAAATATTCATATCAGATGCTTATTCATAGAAAGGAAGCATAAATTTATGTTAAAATTAAGAACACTAACATTCTACACCTGCATCTGTTGAGAAAGCATCCCTTCATTTGTCCCAAACCCAGAGACGACAGGTGCCTGCTGCAGGTGCGGGTACCCGGAGGGGGCAGGTGCCTGCTGCAGGTGCAGGTACCCGGAAGGGGCAGGTGCCTGCTGCAGGTGCAGGTACCCGGAGGGGGCAGGTGCCTGCTGCAGGTGCGGGTACCCGGAGGGGGCAGGTGCCTGCTGCAGGTGCAGGTACCCGGAAGGGGCAGGTGCCTGCTGCAGGTGGAGTTAGAAGCTTGACAAGCAACATGAAAGAGTGTGTACTTGTTAATTCATTTGCTTTCTTAGCAATAATACCAGACTGGAAACTTACTTTAAAAAATTATTTTTTTGAGCCGGGTGTGGTGTCGCCTGTAATCCCAGCACTTGGGAGGCAGAGGCAAGCGGATTTCTGAGTTCGAGGCCAGCCTGATCTACAGAGTGAGTTCCAGGACAGCTAGGGCTACACAGAGAAACCCTGTCCGGAAAAACAAAAACAAAAACAAAATAATAATAATAAAATAAAATATAAATAAATTAATTTTTGAGATAATAAAACTTCATAATTTCTCCCTTCCTTTTCCTCTCTCCAAGACCTCCCATATACACCTCCTTGCTCTCCTTCAAGTTCATGGCCTTTTAAAAATTGTTTGATACATAAGTATAACCTTCTCAGTCGGTCAGAAACCTCTCCTAACAAGAGTGTCTGTTTTGTTTTCTGTTTTGATTTGTTTTTAAAACAAAGTCTCATGTAGCTCAGGTTGGCCTTTAGTTTTCTGTGTAACCAAGGATACCCTTGATCTGCCTCCTCTGCAGGGGCTGGGATTACAGGCTGTGCCACCATGCCCAAAGTATAATGGTATATCTATACTTTGTGTGCATTCCTTCTAACTTCTGAAGATTGGTATATGATTTAGGCAAGAAACTAGAAGGACAGAAAACTAAAACAACTCCTGCATATTTTCTCAATAGTCTTCTCCCCAGCCCCACCCCCAACTCATAAAAATGTGACTTGAATCAAGGCAGGACTCCAGCATGGTGCTTCAAGACTTTGGACTTTGTAGTTTCCATTCCCTGGAATGTCTTCCCTGGAATGTCTGTGTGACAGTGACTTCCTCGGAGACCTGTAGCGAAGTGTAAGTCTCTTGAAGGGAGAGACCACACGTTCATTTCTTTACATTTCTTACCACCACTAAAGACACAAGTAGTCTGCCGAAACTTCAGAGCTGCCTGGGAACTTGACCCCAAGAAGGGATTTCCAAGACCCACTAGAACAATCCCAGTCTAAAGATAGTCTCTTTAATTCTTAGACATCTAAAGGGTTAGAGTGTTTTCCCGGGATGAACTGTCTGTGCGAAAGCTTCCCAGCTCCCCCGAGGTCCCATCCATCTCAGTACTAATCTCTCTCCTCTCCAAGCTGCTGGTACTTTGTTCCCAGAACATTGACCCTCGGCGGAGGAGAAACAGCTGGTGGACGGTTTATCCACAGTAACCCTTCACAGACTTGTGCGACAGACCAGTGAGCAAAAATTTCATAATTTCTAGTTCTCTAGTACTCTTGCTCATGTGCCAAATGTCACAACAATTTAAAAATGCCAGTGTGTATAAAATATTGTGGAAAAACAAAAATGTCCTCACTTGATATATCTGTGCAGGACTCTGCTTCTTCTGGAGGGTTTTTTGGTTGATGTTTTTGTTTTTGTTTTTTAAAAGATAGCTCTAGTTCTAAAAGTGTCATATCAGTTCCCAAAACTTGTTTGTTCTGAGAAATCCAACATCTCATCCAAATTGCTTTCATAAAATTGTATCCATCAACTGGGAGTGATATAAGTTGTTAGAAAT